>OY293418.1:36246865-36511865 GCA_958502065.1 Chrysolina americana
CATTAGAAGTTAAACGTCTTTTGGCTCTAGGACCCAAGTTTAGTATTTGCCCTACCAGCCAAGAACTTAACATTCCTTCTTTATTAGCAGATATAGAATCCATAATCTCTCTTTTTCCAAAACAAGCACAAGACCTTCAAAGATCTCAGTGCACTAATATAATTACTAATTTTTTGCACAAAAATTCTTCAAAATCTTCTTTTCTTCAAAAAATCTTCATTTAAAGTAAAAAATTCCTTAAGGACAATCCTGATCTCTACATTGTTAGGAGTGACAAAGGAAATGTAACTGTAATAATGTACAGGCAGGATTACTTAGAAAAAAGTCAACAATTGCTTGATGTTCAAAAGTATTATCTTAAAATTTCAAAAAATCCCACTTCTACGATTCAGCAGAACGCCAACAAACTGGTTTAGAGACTTGAGATTGATGGTTTAATCGATTCACAAACTTCAAAAAGTCTTAAAATTTATTTCTCTACAGCTCCACGTTTTTACGCTCTTCCTAAAATTCATAAACCAACATTAGCGATGAGACCTATAGTTTCGTCAGTTAATGCCCCCAATGGAAATTTAGCTACTTTTCTGACCAATATATTAACTAAGGCTTATAATACAGAAAATGATTTTTATATTAAAGACTCTTTTACATAACTTTTCACAATATTAATTTCAATGAACCCACAATTTTAGCAATTGAAGAAAATTATTCCAAGAGAAATTTTCTAGAGATGGCTTACGTTAGTAAAGAACCTAATAGTATGAATAAGCGGTCTGATATAGCCAATCTTAGTATAATTTATAATTATATTCTTTCTCTCCACAAAAATAATTTAGCAAATTCAAATAACTTTAATAATAGTTCTCAATCCCCCATAGAGGGCATAACTCAGCACAGAGCTGAAGCGTGTATCATGGAACATACAAGGTTGACTGTTGACATTTGACGTGTTTGATGTTGAAATCTGTCAGTACTCTCTTCTTCTGTTTTTCTACATATTTTTACCGCCCTTGTGCGTCCCTTGAACCACGTGCGGTTTCAAAGGCGAGTTTTAAAATGATTAACATTTTTCAAAATTTAAATTAAAAGTTTTCTTTCATAACTCAAAAAATCATAATGTTTTTTAATCGTGTTCATGTACATGACATAGTTTTATTATTGTTGTTTCATCTCGTTTTGTGTTGTGACATAACCTTACATACATAAGGAATGACCAAGAAGTTTTCTGATGTTTTCACAAAATTAATCTCACGTTAGTAAGTTGTTTTACATCATATTAAGAGTGTTCTGTTTGTTCACACGATTAATATTTTCAGATGTCTTGAAAATGAAAATAAATATTTTCGAAAGCTCGACAATTTAACCAAGAGTTGTTCTTTACCAGGCCACTTTTTCTGACTGCAACCCCAAGGGATATTTTCACTGAGAATATTCTTAGATAAATTGGTTTTTTTCAACTAGTCCAGTCAAGAGACTACCTCTCTCGATAACTTACGGATATGGGGTTTTACGACAACATCCAACATCAGTACGGACTTACTAACGTAACCTTACTGAAACGATGGGCCAATACTAACACCAAAATAGCAGCAGCTTCTAACAAGAAAGTTTTCCTAACTAGATGCAGGAACTTGGACCTGTTTCCGAATCATATTACTAACGGAGTTTGTAATGTGAACACACTTCTGCACCACAGAAGAGGACCACTGGGAAGGAAAATACAAGGATTTTACAACAGGTTGAGAAAAACTATTTTAAACTTAGAAATCCAAGCTACCTTTAGTGACATAAACCATCTTAAAAATGAGTTGGTTACTATCAAGACCAAGCTTCGGGGCCAAATTCCTCCTGACGTTCTGGCTGAATTCAACAGAAGGCAAAAAAAGTTATTGTATGAAGTAGGTTTGTGAAATTTGGAGCGTCGATATAATGACATATGAGCTAGAATTTGAGCATATTGACATGTCGAAGTTAACTTCCGATCTGACCGGAAGTAACATCAACTTTCTTATTTTAAATTGAACCCCATTTTTTTTTCTTTTCGCTTTATTCAGCATTCAATTCCCTTTCTAATGACATATCACAAGTTGGTATCTAACCAGAAACTAGATCAGAAAAAAATTATTATTGAAATTCACCGAGTAGTCCGTGGAAGCAAAATGAAAGCCAAAAATTGAAAAGTTGGCTATGATGGTGATGAGAGACTGCGTGTAGGTATCGGTTGGTGTGGGTCTGTTTCCTGTGTACTGTGTGGGTGAAAGAGTTATTGGATTTCGTGATGAGAACGTCCAGGAAAGCTAGGGAGTTGTTCATTTCGGTCTCCATTGTAAATTTCATGTTGGGATGGATATCGTTTAGGTGATCTAAGAACGTGTTTAAGATTTCGTAACCATGAGGCCATATGACGAAAATATCGTCAACGTATCTGAACCAGCAAGTAGGCTTGTGGTCAAATGCTTCTACAGCCCTGGTTTCGAAGTCTTCCATGAAAAGGTTTGCAAGGACTGGAGAAAGGGGGGAACTCATGGGAGCACCTTTCACTTGTTTGTAGTAAGTTCCTTGGAAGAGGAAGTACGTGTTGTTCATACAGTGACTGATGAGGTCCAGGATGTCTTTTGGAATTCTGTGTTTCGTTTTAAGGATTTCTAGCGTGTCCGTTAGGGGAATATTTGTGAAGAGGGAGACAACATCGAAGCTCAACATCGGTGTTCTGGATTCAATAGGATTTGAGAAGGTCTAAGAGAGTGGAATGAAGCTTCTTCTGCTCGTGGCTGAAGAGTACTTCCAGATACTTGGCGAGGTTCTGGGTTGGTGATCCAAAGGCACTGACGATAGGTCGGAGTGGGATATCAGGCTTGAGTATTTTTGGTAGTCCGTAGATACGAGGGGTGCGTGATGACTTCTCTCTAGGGATAGTGGCTTTCTTGGTTTCTGCTGGTAGTTTAGAATTATTGATCAGATTTTTGGTCTTCTTTTCGAGGTAGGTTGTCGGGTCTCGTTGGGTGATCTGATACTCGGATGAGTTTAATAGTGTACTCATTTTGTCTGCATAATCTGAGGTATTCAGAACTACCGTGGCGTTGCCTTTGTCTGCTGGGAGAATGATTATGTCAGAGTTGTTGTAGAGGTTTCTGAGGCAATGTTTTTCGGCAGGTGTTATGTTGGATGGAGGGAGTTTTGCTCTCCTAAGTGTGGTGGCAATATCTTGTCTAGTTTCTTCAGCTGTGTTTTCTGGTAGATAGGTTATAGCGTTTTCTATTTGTGTGATGATGGTTTCTGTTGGGATCTAGTGGTGTATCGGAGAAGTTATGTACTAATACAAGTGATGCGGCTGGGACCAAGGGTGTGATGGTATT
Organism: Chrysolina americana; assembly: GCA_958502065.1. Classification (NCBI taxonomy): domain Eukaryota; kingdom Metazoa; phylum Arthropoda; class Insecta; order Coleoptera; family Chrysomelidae; genus Chrysolina; species Chrysolina americana. The sequence continues at coordinate 36,250,222 of OY293418.1, forward strand.
CGTTAACAATGCACAAAGTTTGTTTTTCTGTGTTTCTGTTTTCTTATTGCTGATGTGATCTGCTTTGTCCTGAGATATCCTGGTCAAAGTGTCCCAGATGACTGGATGGATATCTACGGTGGATAATTTGCCAAAACATTTGTAGAGTGAGGTGTTGGTGATGTCCAAATTACGTCTGATGTCGTGAATTGTTTTTCGAATAAGTGCTTGGCTGGCTTTATTGAGAATACGCTGAGCTGACGATGAGCTATCATGATGTTTCAACCGGAAGGCTTTGGGAATTACTCTTTGGTCTCTGCATGATTTGAGGAACGTGAGGTCGCACAGGAGTTTGGATCTTCGGATAAGGAGTGATGACTATTTTTTCATGAGATGGAGGATATCCTCCCCGTAGAGGCGTGCAATGTGTTCAGATAGGTTTCCGCGGTCAGATATTTGAAAACTAAAAGTTCGGGTTGAACCGCGTCTAGAATTTGTTGAAATTCGACGTTTCGGCTCCGATTTTGGAGCCATTTTCAAGAACTGAAAAAGAAAGAAAATTAATAAAGGTTGAAACGTAATTCTACGCTGAGGTCTCAATCTGCCTACTCCTCAGGTATAATTACGTTAGGTTTTTGTGACTTGACGTCGGGCTCTCAATCTGCCTACTCCCCATGTCTCGTCACTGGTTCTCTCTAAGGTCTCAATCTGCCTACTCCGTCGAGAGAACTGATTATTTGTCGGTTGTGTCCCTGTATTTATACCAGTCAAGGCGGCCATATTGGGCGTGCGTGGTGGGGCAACGTCAGGATTTGCGCGATGCGTTGCGGAGATGGCGCTGTTGCCCGGTGTCGGGAGACGAGAAATAAGTGGTTTCCAAGTAATAGGAAGTCTACGTCCATCATCACGGGTATTAAGGCAGTTGGGGCGCTTTTCTATTTCCAGGGCTTCACGGATGATCCTCGTTTGCAGAGTTTTCTCCATGCCAATTGTTTTAGTTGTTTAAGTCTATTTTGTGGACTGTTTCTTCACGATGTTTATAAAGTGCGGAGGAAGAAAATGCCTGTCTGACTGCTAATTCGTGTTCATATATTCTGGAAGTTACTCTTCTGTCAGTTTGGCCAATGTATATTCTTGGACACTCGGAACACGGAATTTCATATATCCCTTGAGACTCATTTGGTATTGTGTCCTTAGGAGATTTGAGACAGTTCGAAATTTGATTGTTAGCAGTGAACATTGTTTTAATCTCGTGTTTTCGTAGGATCCTGCTGATTTTGTCGGTAACACCTTTGATGAATGGTAGGAACGCTTTGTGAGGCTGAATGATGTCTACAGGATTTTCAGTTTTTTGCGGGTGGCTTAGTTGACGGCGGATGAACTTTACCAGATGAACGACATATTGAAACGGGCCATGGTGTCAGCGGATGTTCCTGCAATTTTGGAACCCTTAGGTACAAGTCGAGATGATGGTAAATGACCAGATGGTATGTCTCTCATACCCTGGAAATACGGTAAACCTGTGGTATGGGACTTCACTTGTGTTGACACGGTCGCGGCTTCTCATCTAGCCGAAAGTTCGAAGTCTGCTGGAACTGCAGCTTTATGAAAAATTTAAACGAAAAAAAATTATTTGTTTCATCCAGTAGCAGTTGAAACTTTTGGTGTCTATGGCCCGGAATCTCTGTTATTTGTTCATGAACTCGGAAGGAGATTGGGCCAAGCAACGAAAGATAACCGTTTTACCACTTTTTTGATAGAAATAATTAGTATTGCTATTCAAAGTGGTAATGCTGCTTCGGTTCTTGGAACTATTCTTCCATCGCATAATTTTGATGAGATCATGCATGGCCCTCATTTCAGTACGAAACTAAAATCTCTTCGAGAAAAGCCAAGAGCTTTGCATTGTCATCAGTCTCCTACCAAGGTTAATTCGCAAGTGATTGATCAACCTTCTTCTGTTTCAGTGCGGTCAATGGACATTGGTCATTCCTGCTCCCCATATATGAGTTACATTCCTCGTGGTTCTGGTTCCCTTTCAGGGGAAGAACTTCATCGAGCATGAGCCGAATCGATCCCCCTACATAACCCTTCTTCACTTGGAAGGATTGATTGCAGCTTGCGTGATGGACACGATGCAGAATCTAACAAACTTCCTTACGAATCAGTGTGTTCTGAAAATTTTGTGAAGAAAATTGGATTGGATAATTTGGGAAACACTTGCTACATGAATAGCATTTTACAAGTGTTATTCATGACGAAGAATTTCAAGAACGAGATTTTAAAAATGAACGAGAACGTTTCCTACTTATTCACTAATCTGAATTCCCTGTTTATGAAATTGCAGTTTTGCAAGAATTCAGCATCTTTCCCACCAATCGATTTCCTAGAGTCTTTGAAGTCTACTAGATACTCGTTAGGACGACAAGAGGATTGTTCCGAATTCTTAGGATTCTTATTGAATTCTCTTCGTGAGCAGTAAAATAAAAAAATCAATAGTCTTGACCGTTCTGGATCAAATAATTCCGTACAGCTTATCTCGTCTTGTGTTTCTAGATCTTTCGCTGGAAAAATCCTCACTAGTTTATGTTGTAGTACAGGTTTGAGAGGCAGTAAAAAAGTATGTGACTTTCTGGAACTTCAACTAGCATTTCCTGAAATTTCTGATAACCAGTTCGTGCAAAGCTTACTATTTCATCATCTGAAAATAGAACTTTTAACTGGTGATGATCAACTGTATTGTCCAATATGCGCCAATCTAACTAATAATTATAAGACAATGAATATAGCCGAGGCACCAGTCAATCTAATAATAACACTGATGACTCAAATATGACTCAACCTCTGGCGGAAGCACCAAACTCATACGAAGATTCGAAATAAATGATCACCTCAATCTAGTAGACCACAATTATAATTTTTATGCGGTTATTGTTCACTGTGGTTCCGGCGTTGAATGTGTCCATTGTTACGCATTGGCAAAAGATAAAACGGACTGGTTCAAGTTTGACGATAGTTGTATTACCAAATACTCAGACGATATCTTCGGTTTCTTGGAACGTCAGCGGAGAACTTGTTTACATTTCGAGTGTGCATTATTAATTGGATGATCAGGGCCCGGTCTCGAGACATGTCTCGAAATCGTTACAATATTTTGAATTCATCTTTTGAAAATATTCTGGAGCCACACAAATACCGAAAAGTAACCGATTAAATTTATACTATCCAAAAATAGTGCTGAACGTGCATATATTTGAAGAATATTCATCTAATTCTACTTGATAAAAACCGACTTTTTGATCAACAACTGTAAAAAACGTTTTTCCCAGTTAAAATTCTTTCAGATCTTCGATTTTTGGAATGCAGAAATAGTCCCTTACCAGATTTTTATTCAAATCTTGAGGATCAATACATAATCTAAGAGAATAATCCGGTTTTTCAACAACAACCAATTTGCTTACCCACTCAGATGGCTCAGTAGCTTCTGAAATTATACCTTTTGTTTCTAATTCATTCAACTTTTCCTGTAAACGACTCCGAATGCTCGTGGAAACCCTTCTAGGAGGTTTGGCCACAGGAACAGACCCTTCCTTCAATTTGAGATGGCACTTTTCATTGAATTTACCCAAACCTTTGAAAACGTCTTCATTTTTCAACAAGAATGCATTTTTATCAGCTCGCTGTGAAAAAATCTCATTAATTCGGGCAATCAAATTGAGTGTTGAGCATGTATTAATTCCTAATATAGGACAAGAATTTGTATCAACAATTAAATATTCAATTTTAAATTCAGAATTTTTTATTTCACTTACTGAGTAAGCTATACCGATTGCATTCAGTTCGTGGCCATCGTGATTCAAAAATGTGGCTTTAGGTTTTTTTAAAGGAATTTTTTGATAATTATCTAGGTCTTTGAAAAATTTTAATGGCAATGTATGTGTTTCTGAACCTGAATCTAGTTTAAAATTCATATATCTACCTTGTAATTTAACTGTTTCAATCCAGGCCTTTTGATTCTAACCCTTACCATTCAAACTATCAACAAAAAAAATATCCGAATCTAGTTCAGAATTTGATTCTTAATGTTGGACCTCTTTTTCCTCTTGGACTATTTCACGAACTGAATTCTTCATTGGACACATCTTGCTGAAGTGGTTATATCTCTGACATCCCGAACACTTTTTACCATAAGCAGGACATCTCATTCTTTCGTGTTCTGTTGCACACTTGAAACGAAGGTATTTTCCCCTTCGTTCATCGCTTCTGTAATTTCTCTGGGGATATTATCGTTTGACTTCTTCAATCATTTGTTGATTGCTAACCAACAACATTTGGTTTTTTGTAGTTTCTAATGCTCGACACATTTCAACAGCTTTATAACAGGATAGATCAGCAATTCCCAACAATTTCTCTTGTAAACTGCGACTATTCACTCCAAGGACGATTTTATCTCTAAGCATAGAATTTTCTTGATCACCAAACTCACAATTGCTGAGTAATTTTTTGGCATCTATCACGAAATGATCGAATGATTCATTTTCTTCCTGTTTCTTATTATAGAAAAGAAACCTTTCATATACTTGGTTCTGTCTAGGGTTGCAATATTTTTCGAAAGCTTTCACCACCTCTGCTTACATTATTTTCTGGTCCGAGTTCAATTTGAATGTATTGAATAATTCTACAGCCTCTTCTCCAGCAAAATTTAACAAAATTGATATTTTGACTTCCATCTCCCAATTATCTTCCTGTAGCGGACATAAAAATATCGACTCCTTGCTTGAATCTTCTCCAGTTTTCTTTCAAATTACCTCCCAAAGATAAGTTTTGCGGTCTCCGGAGGGCTTCCATAATTGAGATTATGAATTGAACGGTTTCAAGTTCTTCAAAATCCTTTTTTCGACTGCGCCATGTTTTATTCTTTACTTTTAATAATAATTACAACTTTTTGTATTGTTGCGTTTTTCAAGTTCAATAAGTGGAACACTTACTTATAAACTCGCCTTTATTGTCACAGAACAAATAATACAACTGACAACACTGTTTGACACTTTGCAGTTCAAATAAATACTTCAAAATTCACTTGGTAACGTTACAACAGTCAAATGTTAAAAAGTAAACAAAACTCAAAAACTTTCCAAACTTGGCAAATCTGATCGTATTTATAGGATAACATTATTCTAGAAGCTATAGAACTTTCAACAGAACATTCCATATTAAGTTCTCGAATAAACTTTAATGATTCTAGTACATTCTAATGGGTTTCTAGAAGGATTCATGATTTTTCTATCTACTACCAGGTTCGTAACACCTCCTCTTCTAGGTTATTCCGTCCCGGATAACATTATCTCCATCTTGATTGTCTCGCTAGAACCAATTTGGAGGGTCGTGGCCTCGGTATTCTGCTAACCTCTCCACGTGAACAACTTTGGGTTTGCTCCTTGGGGTAAGCTGGATGCGGTACACCAAATCGTTGATTTTCTTTACGACGACATAAGGGCCTGTCCAGTTTCTCTGTAGCTTGGGACATAGTCCTTTCTTTCTTTGAGGTTGGTACAGCCAAACAGCATCACCTGGCTCAAACATAGTCCCTGGAGTATTCCTGTCAAATCTCTTCTTCATCTTGTCACTGGTGATTTGAAGACGATGTCTGCAGAATTCATGAACTCGATCCAGTCTTTCTCGCAATGCTTTGACAAATTCTGTAAGAACTTTGTCCTCATCTACATTCCTGGCGGGTGGCATTCCAAATATCAGATCGATTGGCAGTTTCATTTCTCTCCCAGTGATTAACATTGAAGGGATATATCCGGTGGACTCATGCTGGGCACTTCGATAGGATAGGAGAAATAGTGGCACCAACTCATCCCAATCCTTTTGATTCTTGGAGATGAACATCGACAGATACTGGCTGATGGTTTTATTGTGTCGTTCAACCATTCCATCTGATTGTGGATGTAAGGCTGTTATGCGAGTTTTCTTCACGCCTAAAATGTTCATCATTTCCTGCCATAACTCGGATTCGAAGTTTCCTTGATCTGAATGTAATTCTAGCGGAACTCCATGTCTGGCTATCACATTTTCTAGGAAGGCCTTTGCAACGGTCTTTGCCTCCATGGCTACCATCAACTATTTATTTCCATTCTCAGTAATAGGAAACGGCCCCAGAATGTCAACTGCTACTCTTTCGAATGATTCACCAGAAAGATACTGGGCCATTTTTCCTCGACTTTCGGTCCCTTCTTTGAAGAACATAGATGACATCTCTTACACCATTCTTCAACATCTCGACGGCAATTCACCCAATAGAATCTATCTCGAACTCTAGCTAGGGTCCTCTTGATTCCGAAGTGTCCACCTGCACGACTACTATGAAGTTGTTCAAGCACATCTTTGACATGAACCTTTGGCAGCACCAGTTGGTAGACCACGGTTGCTCCATCTGGGCTCTCCCATCTGCGATGCAATAGGCCATCACGAAGACATAGGGAATCCCACTGAGCCCAGTATCCTTTGGCAACTGCACCAAACTTGGATACTTCCTGCTACTCGGGTCTTACTCCATTTTTTAGCCAGCTTAGGACTAACTTCAGATTGTTATCTTTCTTCTGACTTTTCCTCATTTCTTCTGTTGTCCATAAATCAGATTCTTCGGACTCGACTCTCACGGTAGTGGCTTGCAAAATTTCCTTGCGCTGCTCTTCATTGTAGAAGTTGGCCTCTTTGTTTTTAAGTTTCTGACAATACCGGCATTCCTGCTCCAAGCATGGACGTCTTGATAAGGTGTCTGCATTGCTGTGTTTCCTGCCCCTACGATGAATTATTTTGAAGTCATATTATTGGAGTCTTTCAATCCATCTGGCAACCTGACCCTCAGGCTTCTTGAAGTTCATTATCCACTGCAGAGCGCTGTGATCAGTCCTCACGAGAAAACGTCTGCCATAGAGGTAGGTGTGGAAATGTTCAATGGCTTTGACTATCGATAAAAGTTCCTTTCTCGTAACACAGTAGTTCTTTTCGGCTTTGCTCAGAGTTTTACTATAGTAGGCTATAACTTTCTCTTCGCCATCCTGTTCCTGAGATAAAATAGATCCAATACCATGCTGAGACGCATCACAGTCCAAAATGAAAGTGCCTTTCTCAGTTCAGTGAATGACTGCTGACAATCAGAACTCCAATCAAACTGAACGTTGTTCTCAGTCAAGCGATGGAGTGGCTTGGCAATTTTTCCAAAATCCTGTACGAATTTTCGATAGTAAGTGCATAGTCCCAAGAAACTTCTTACTTCGTGTTTGTCTCTGGGACGTGGCCAACTCCTAACAGCCTCGATTTTCGCAGGATCGGTCTTGATTCCTTCGGCCGAGATGACATGGCCTAAGAAATTAACTTCCTTTTTAAATAAATTGGATTGGATTGAGCTGTAGGTTGGCGTTTTCTAACCTCAAAAATACTTCTTCCAAATTTTTCAAATGTTCGTCAAACGTCTTTCCCATTACCATTACGTCATCCAAGTAGACAAGGCAGGTTTTCCATGTAAAACCCCTTAGTACTAGTTCCATAAGTCGTTCAAAGGTGGCAGGAGCGTTACATAATCCAAACGGAAAAACTTTGAATTGGTACAGCCCGTGTCCGGCAGAGAAAGCTGTCTTGTCTCTGTCATCGGAATGGACTTCCACTTGAAAACCATTTTGAACCAGATAGTGTGTTAAGCGCGTCATCGATTCTTGGCAATGGATAGCTGTCCTTCATGGTGACGTCATTCAATCGTCGATAGTCTACGCAAAATCGGGTTGATCCATCCTTTTTAGTTACTAAGACTACCGGTGAGGACCACGGGCTTGTGGATTCTTCAATTACGTCATCCTTCAGCATGTCGTTGATCATGTTGACTACCTCTCTCTGTTTGGCAAATGGTAGTCTCCTTGGAGCTTGTCGGATTGGTTGGGTGTCGCAGGTGTTGATTCGGTGATGGACTAGATTGATACGTCCCGTTGAAGTTTCTGTAGAGAAGATGTCTCCATGACTATCGAGAAACTCTTTGACCTTCTGTTTTTCTTCCAGAGATAGGTGTACCGTGGATTCCATCATTTTGTCGAGTGTTCTCTGATCGATGTTGGTAGTTTTTCTTCGAAGTGTTCGAGTTTGGTTTTCACAATTGATGACTCGAGTGACGGGTTTGCAGATGCCCAATTGGTCGTTTGTCCTCAGGAAAACTTTGATATCTGTAGTATTGGCAACCCTGACAGGAATTTGTTGTTCCGTGTTCACAAGACATCGGCCAATTAGAAGTCCATCGTTACGGTATTCATCGTTTTCAATTATTCCAGTGCTCAAATTCCCAGGTTCACCTTCCAGTCTGGCCATAACAATGGTTTCGGAGTATTTCGAAATATGGATGTCTTCCCCAACATAAATCTTCATTGGTTGGAGTTTTTCTTCGTATCTGCTCAGGAAGATTTCTTCATTGCCGATCCGCAATATTTTCTTTCTGACATTAAGGATGAAGTCGTTCTTCTCCATGATATCTAGACCCAAAACACATTCATCCTTTATGTCTGCAACCAACATAAAATGTTCCATGGTAATGGGGCCTATCTGGATGCGTACAAGCGTCTCTCCAATGATTGGTGAGGTTTATCCCGTAGCTGTTTCCAAAACCATATTCCTCTTTATCGGCTTTACAGATTTTTGTATGAGGTCTGGACGAACAACTGTTCTGGAAGCTCCTGTATCTATAGTGAAGGTGCATCTTCGATCTTCTAATTGGCCTTGGACTAGGAGACTTTGTCCATTTCTCTTCAACGTCGAGATAGGAATCTTGGGGCTTTGAACACTGAAAGTCGACACACGCCCCCTAGTGCCGACTAATTCTCGTTTTCCTGGTTGAAAGAGAGTCTTTTTTTCAGGCGTTCGAGGTCTCCCTTCTGGCGTGGGTGACCTCCTGTAGCCTCCTCTGATAAAACGACCACGTTGTTCCTTTCTTGGGCTTGGGGATCTCGATCTCGCTTCATTGCTTGTAGATGACCAGTTTTTCCGCAGTTATAGCAGCGCCTCCTTTTATTTTCTTCAGAAGTCATTTGTTTACCCAATGCCGATATGAAGTCCAATAACTTATTCAACAGCGCCTCGCTCGTAGAAGAATCTTCGATGAATTTGACTTCTCGTAACTTGGATCTCGTATTTCTTGATGCATTTTTAGCCGCTTCGAACTCCAATGATGCTATTAGTACCCCGCTTATGGTCTGAAGACGTCCTAGTCGAAGGGCTTGCTGCATGTCAGGATCTCTTAGGCCGCCGATGAAGGTTTGCACTCCAATTTGTTCTATGAACTCTTTCGGTGCTTGTGGATAGGCCAAATTAATGAGTCGCTCCACATCTGCTCCATATTCCTGCAGTGATTCGTTTGGTTTTTGGGATCGACTCTTTAGCTGACTCTGGAACACTTGTTTAAGATACTGCTGCCCATATCTTATCTCTAAAGCTTCCACGATTCTAGAATACTCCTTCTGCTTATTCTCGGGGATATTCTGCAATATCTCTAACGCTTGGCCTCGCAAACACAGGACTAGTGAAGTGGCCTTTTCTTCCTCGGACCAGCCGTTTGCGTTTGCTGTCGCCTCAAATTGACGTCGATACATAGACCACGAAGATTGCCCATCAAATGTTGGAGGCTTCAAAATTTTTGCTTGAGCAGGCCTTGGATATGTCAGTGAAAATTGCCTTTCACTGGTGGGAGAAATTTCCTCAGAGGGTGCCCGCTTGTGTGGAAGGTGTATTGTTTCTATCCTCTCCTTGATCCTATCCACTTCTTCGTTGAATTTCTTGTTTACTTCTTGTGCCACCCATTCATTCATTTTGGACAGTTCAATTTTAAACTCCTGGACTCTTCTTCCTCTGACTTCCTGGACTTCATCTCTGACCTCCCGGACCTCCGCTTTAACTTCCTAGACTATTTCGGTGATTTCATTCTGGAAGCACTGTTGGCTGTGACTAAACTGTTGCAGGAGATCGACATGCTGCTGTTGTAACCGTTGGACTAACCGCGTCTCTTGCTCCTCTTGTTCTTGTCTTCTTCTAGCTTCTTGGTCCTTTTGTTCTTGTCTTCTTCTAGCTTCTTGTTCATCTTGTTCTTGTTTTCTGCGCATTTCAAATTGTTGGAAAAACTCTTCTTGTTCCTGTTTCCTTTTGAGTTCTTGTCCCTCTTGCTCTTGTTTTCTTTTAGCTTCTTGTTCCTCTTGCTCTTGTTTTCCTTTAGCTTCTTGTTCCTTCAAAAACTGGATTATGTCTAACGTCGCCATCTCGTCGTAATTCTGTGCTCGAGTATTCACCATCAAATACTGTAAATCTGCTCCACTCTTCTTTCTTCAATACCACTTATCCCACCGCTGTCACCAAATGTTGCGTTTTTCAGGTTCAATAAGTGGTACACTTACTTATAAACTCGCCTTTATTGTCACAGAACAAATAATACAACTGACAACACTGTTTGACACTTTGCAGTTCAAATAAATACTTCAAACTTCACTTGGTAACGTTACAACAGTCAAATGTTAAAAAGTAAACAAAACTCAAAAACTTTCCAAACTTGGCAAATCTGATCGTATTTATAGGATAACATTATTCTAGAAGCTATAGAACTTTCAACAGAACATTCCATACTAAGTTCTCGAATAAACTTTAATGATTCTAGTACATTCTAATGGGTTTCTAGAAGGCAAACAGAAGGATTCATGATTTTTCTATCTACTTCCAGGTTCGTAACAGTATTTTCTACTTGTTTATTATATTCTTCAATTATTTGTCTCCCGCTGTCCATAGAAACCATCACTAGCTATTCGTGACATAAAATGTACAAGTCATATACAGTAAGAATAAATAATAATTAACTAATAAATATAACACATATGTGGAGAGTCCAATACAGTGAAAACAAATATTTCGTAAAACCCAAAAATACCTGTCTCTCCACACAATTCCACAAAGTGAAAATTAAGACAAATATCTTAACAGAAAACAACTACTTCCCCTACGGATTTTGAATTATATCTGTCGTCCATTTGTGCAACGTTCCTCACGGACACATAATTGCAAGTGGCAATTGTTATAAAGCCATTGAATATCATTCTTCATTTCAACCTGTGGTAGAAGTCCATTGTGTCTCGAAGTGGAGTGGTATAGATTTACGATGAAGAAAAACTCAAAATCATCTACACAAATTTAATATAACCACCAAATGTTAGTGCTGTTAGAACGATAAATGACAATCGATCAGTTCAATGGTTTCATAGTAGTACATGTTTCGAACCTATATAGGTTCATCATCAGCTAAGTTTAAAATTATGGAGAGAAAATTATGTAGAAAATTATTGAAGAAATTAAATGAGTGTCACCACATGATTCCCCAAGGAGTTATGTGGGCACTGAAAAGTTGAGTGTTTTTAAAACATACAGGCTCCTAGCCTCCCTTATTACTACTTTTAATTAATGTTTCAAAAACACTTAACTTTTCAGTGCCCACATAACTCCTTCGGGAATCATGTGGTGACTCTCATTTTATTTCTTTAATAATTTTCCACATAATTTTAAACTTAGCTGATGGTGAACCTATATAGGTTCGAAACATGTGCTACGATGAAACCATTGAACTGATCGACAGTCATTTAACGTTCTAACAGCACTAATATTCGGTGGTTATATTAAATTTGTGGAGATGATTTTGAGTTTTTCTTCATGGTGATTCTTCATTTTGTTGGAAATGACCACCTGAATACATGCATGTTTCGAGGTTATTTTCCCCTCATCAGTGCAAGGATAGGCCAGACGACAATGTAGTCGCCTTGTTCTACAAATTGAATGATAATGTTCAAAAGCCTTATAGTATCCGTCTATGAATGGAGCTGCGACTTCCAATAAAGTAATTCGCAGCGCCATCAGCAAACAGATCAAGTAACACTCCCTGTAGCACTGTCTCCAGGTAGCTGAATATCAAAAGATTTATATTTATGATACTAATAACTATGCACCTAAACAAGTTTTACAATATATTTTAACCGTTTAAAAGTATCACGAAGTCCTATATTTGTATGTAAATATTCGCTGAATAACTGTCCAAATCGGTGTATTTCTTAACACGTTTCGGTGTAGGGATGTGTAGGTCATATCGCTGCTATCTTACGATGGCTTAGCAATGCGTTTCTTCTGTAAGCACTTTGAAAAGAATGAGTGTTTATGAGGAAGTATTATTATTACATTAGGGTGACACTTGCCAATTCTCCTGTTAAGTCTATTATGTCAACCTTCGAAGGAGTTTGTAGTGCGATGTCGTTCATTGTAACATAACCATAACAATTCATTTTCCAGCCATTGTTCAACAAAATATTTCATGAATGAATTTAACAACAGCTTCCTACGGTGAATTTGCCATTAAAGGCAATACTGTGTGGAAACGGTAATCTCAGGGCGCTTGTTTGTGGGAACTTAAAGCTGGATGTAAATGATACCCAATACTCCAGGCTTAAGAGATTTTAATTCGGCGTAGTCTACAATTAGAATATTGACTTTAGACATAATTAAGTACTTAAAATAAGCAGACAAAGCATTCAGGGGCATATTACATTGACTCACCTATAATATTGACCAGTCGTCAACAAATAAACTATTCGACAATATCTTATTTAGTGGCATAAAACCAAAAGGCTCAAATCACAATTATATTCTACTCGCATTTACTTGGAAGGAAACCATTTCCTGCGAATACACTAGTTAAAAGAATCCAGAAACGCAAAATAAATCTTTGCACACAAGTGTTTTTTTCTAGTTTCGAATATGCCACAAAAAACTCGGACTGAATGCCGAGAATCTATTCGCGGAGAAGAGAGACATAAGGTAGGCAACCAACTCTACCGACTTACCATACCAAAGGTTACAGTTGATCGGTCGATTAGGGAACAAATATTACCGAGATTCAATAAGATCAACGACATATAATTTAAATGAAAAGGATTCCCCATTTAGAAAGGGTGGTGTTGTTTTGCTACAATACCAATGCGTATGTGATCTCGAACTTCTATATTTTCTGTATGTCAATAAAGAATTCTGATGGTTCTGTAAGCAAGTGCCCTTGCTCACATAAACTACTATTCTGTCTTCTTGACTACCGTCCATTAATAAATATTTCATTGTGTCTGTGATGACAACCTCTTCCTGCTTTTTTGGCCGAACATGTATATCTGCCGTTCTCTGTAGAATCGATCTTTAACGCAAGAAAATTCGGAAATATTAAATACGAGCCCAGATTTCTTTTGCAGCCATAATTACTTGTCTGTAGATCGGTGGTATGGAAAGCAGTTCTTCTCGAACAAGTTTCTGAACCTAATTTTTCACTACATCAGGTACACGTGTATGGCTTGATTTTGTTGCCAGTTACTTGTAGTCCTTGCCATGATGTCAACGTCCTAGGGCATGGCCACTTGGTGCACATCCATAATATGTTGGCATATAATAATAATAATAATACTCCCTCATAAACACTCGTTGATTGTACCCAAAGGCATAGCCTGTGCGGGTAGAGGACGGCTATTATTATTATTTGCCGTGGCGCTCCAGGGCGACTTACTTATGTTTCAGGTGACGTATTCACTTTACAGCACCACCTTGGGTGGTCGGTGTGCACTCCAAGCTAGCACTAGACGAGATTGGCATCTAGACAACTCACCATACACTTGCTTTTCAACAAGGCATGCGATCGCCTATCGATCCGATATAAAGTAGTTGAGAAAAATTCTCGTACGTCCTGTGCCTAAGACCGCTGATCCACCGACCACACAATATGTACGTTTCATTGTATAATGATCGCCTGAATGCAAAATATCTGGTTTCCATCTTTTCATTTCAATAACTTGAAGGTCCATTTTGGAATATATCGGTGTCGCAGCAGCTTGATATGATCATATAGGAGTCGTTACAAGACCATTTAGAGCGGAGGCTGGTGTGTAACCCCCTCCCCCCCGTGTGCATTTTCGAGACATACATTTTTTGTTTGTATTGACATGTACTTTAGGGTTTTAGGTGTTTGCCACTTGCGAATTACAGCATATACCGGAAAAACAAAAAAATCATGAAAAAAGTCCAATCTACTCCATGCTTTGGATGTCAAGGGTATAGTACACGAACCTCCTAGGATTGAAGAATGTATGTATGTGATTGACGGTATGGCTTACTTTCAGGCTCTTACTACTATACCAGAAACCTTTGGTGAACTAGCAGAGGTTGTCTTGAGCCGCTTTCCAAAATTAAATAACATAGATTTTCTTACAGACACCTATTTAGATCTATCTATTAAAAACATTGAAAGACAAGGAAGTGGTTGTGGATATACGTTTTTAATAAGAGGTCCTAAAACCAAGATTCCACGGGATTGGAAAAAAATCCTTGCTAAGGGCAAAAATAAGGAACAACTGGTTAATCTGCTACGTAATGAATGGACTCAGCATAAATATGCCCACTACCTACATGGAAGGAATCTTTAATTGTCCCATATTAATAAGTGCACTTGCTTTACTAGCGAAGATACAACACAGAAAAACATATGCTCTTTACAAGAGGAAGCATATACTAAAATAATATTACACTGCTTCCATGCTTCAAAATATTGTCAAGACAATTCACCCATCAGAGTTAGATCCCCGGACAAAGATGTATTCATGTTGTTAATAAGATATGCCAGTAACATTGAAAACATAGTATTCTTTGATACAGGAACTGGCAACATACGAAGGGTCATAAATGTCACCGCCATTTCTCATAATTCAGGTGTAGAAATGAGCCACGCTATGTTGAATGTGCATGCCCTGTCCGGATGTGACACCACCAGTTCCTTCGTACGTCGTGGAATGTTATCCTTGCATCTTTATGCGCATCACCGACAATTACAGACACGTTACTGACTGGCCTGGACGGATTCGTCTGCTGCTTGTACAGTAATAAGATAAACAAACTTCGGTTTGATTTGTTTTCATGAAAGTATTCTCCCACAACTGCATTTTCTCTGCCCAATAATCAAGTTATGGATTTAAGTCTACTTCCCCCATGCAAAACGTCATTAGAAAACCACATAAAACGTGTCAACTACCAATGTTACTTGTGGAATAACGCACATGTAGCTAAACCCTCCATACCAACTCCAGTGAGACATGGGTGGAAATTGAGTTCGATTGGATTAAAGGAGATCCGTTGCCACCCGAACTGCTTGACGTTCCAGAAACCTTTGAACCAGACGAATCTGAAGATGAACCAGAAGTACTGAACTTAGACGACATACTACGCGAAGATGAAGAAAATGACAGTTGATTATAAATGATATTATAAAATCATATTTTATATAGTTTTTTATTATTAGACCTTGATTAAATACTGAATAAGTTCATAAATTTTTTTTTTATTTTTATTTTTTCAGTTTTTCTTTATTTTCCGGAATATGCTGTAATTTAAAAAAGGCAAACAATTGAATTCTCAATCTGGTCGGTAATAGCAACAAAAAAACAGTATGAGTCATAAATTCCCAAGGGGGGGGGGGAGGGTTTCGTATTGGTGGCTCGTGGTCTAATTAGAAACAAATGCAATAACTTCCTTCATATATGGGTTCATCCTACCGATTACAAAATTACCAATATACCTATAAAGGTACCTACGTTACCTGATACCCAGACCCCATGGGCCATCGGAGTATGTATGAAACGAGAAGCCGAAAATTTAATATTAAGTACCAAACTAGAATATTTCAGGTAATTTTTCGAAGTGTACAAAACGCCGATATACCAAAAATGTAGTGGAGTCCGTGGACAGCGACAAAACGGTTTTGATCACTAAATAATGCCATACAAACAATTCATTTGTGTATATTCATTAAGTTTTCTTTTTTAGTATCGAGAGGAGCGCTTTCGACAAACAAGTGAAAGTACTAATTCCAGAGTGCTTTGGTGGTCTGTTACTCAAACAGCTGTTCTTTTAATAATGGGTGCCTGGCAAATGAAACATTTGAAAAGTTTCTTTGAAGCAAAGAAACTAGTTTGATTGTTATTTATTTTTTGTATATTGCACTAAGGGATGTACGTATTATTACAGCATTTCCTTCATTATAATTATGTAAAACAAATTATAACAATAATAAACAATTTGGATAATTTTTTTTTCTTTCTATGACTTCCAATATTTCATTATAATGTAAATTTTTCCATTTTGTACATTTCAGCTTGCATAAAAAGGTTTATACTAATAAATAATGCTGCCATAACTTATCTATTCTATATGTTCTTTTGTTTAAGCTCATATAACCCTAAATTCTGTGTTACTTGTGCTTGGAGTCTTTGCTTCCGAGGATCACTTCTTTGCTTAATAAATAAGCGGGAAGCTGCAGCTAGTAAGTCGCGGCTTCAGCTCGGGATACCGCTACCAAAATTCCGAGAGAATGCACTACACTGATCGGAACTTTTGGTGTAGTAATGAATATACTTGAGTTTTATCCCGACACCAAACTGCCATTTTCACACCTCGACCCGTGTTTCGGCCACTAAATAAATCTCGAGACTCGTAACGCCGCATGCGATATTTCAGTTGAAGGAAACCTCTGGAAACCCACAATACCAGCGTTCAGATCAACTTGCTCATAGAAAATGACATACGCTTATGGGGCGAGAGAATCCATATATAAATGTAACATGGGAGTCATCGAAGTGGTGTCAACAGTTAGAATGGGGATGTTTGCAGCATGCCATATAGTGTCAGTTGAAAATACTACCACTGCTTTGGTAATGAAGCACACGAGCAAGCAAAGGTAAGCTTTATTGGTTTTGGCATATCTACTCTTGATCATTGTGATACGGAAGGGTCAGCATAATCGGTGCGAGAACGGGGAAGCGGGGATGTTGCATGGGTTTTCCAATAGCGTAAATTTAGAAATAATTCGCCGTATTGGAAGGCCGGGCATAAACTATCCAAATTAATTTCACCATGAAAAATATTTGAATATTTCTCATGTTGAATTGTGTGTACTTTTCCAACGGCAATACATTAAAAAATTTAAATATATTAAAAAGTATTTGCTATTCCCTATACAGTAGGGCGTCAGCAAACGTCGAACAGAAAATAATTCAACAGCTCCATACGACTGCCAAATCCTTCCAACCCAACGCCTAGCAAAATTTTTCTACAAGAATATACTTTGAAATACTTCCTGTAACAACTACCACATGAAATTCGAAAAGAGGTGTGACACGGTTCACCCGATCATCAGTGCAGACCCCGTCACAACTGGCCCTACGATAACTTCACAACCCACTAAGAAAAAATCCCAGAAACTAATATTTCGTCATGAAAAATATTCAAATATTTCTCATGTGGAATTGTATGTACTTGAATAAAATAAATTTAAAAAATTAAAATAGATTGAAAATAAGTCAGCCTTTCGCTTATTTTCCATACAATAGAAGTGTCGACATACGTCGAACAGAAAATAATACAACAGCCCTACATGACTGCCAAATCAAACCTACCCAACGCATGGCAAAGTTTTTCTACAAGAAAACACTTTGCAATACTTTCTGTAACAACAATCAAATGTTAATCGCAAAAAGGTGTGACTATGAACATACTAGCTTCACGGTTCAACTGATCATCAATGCAGACAAGATCACAACATGCAATCGATTTCCAATTGGTTTTGTTAACTAGCCCTACGATAACTCCAGTACCTACAAAGTGGGCCTTGGTGGTCGTGATGGTAGAGCGCTCGCCTCTCAACCACAGGGGCGTTCGTTCGATTTCCAGAATGGTCGCTGGTCTCTAGCGTGGCATCACACGTTGAAAGGTAAGGGCTATGGCTAGCTCGCATATGTCTTTCGAAGACTTATGAGGATTGTGTTCGTAAGGGTGCAGCCGGTTGACGGAAATAACAATTAAAAAAAAGTGAGCATCAGAGCCATCTATAGGAATCTCAGAAAGCACGTCAATTCAATGTATTGCTTTTCATCAAGAACACAAGTGCCACATCAGAAATATTTAAATATTTTACGTGATAAAATTAGTTTCTGGGACTTCAAATGAATAAGGGAGCATGAGTTAATCTGCCATCCACTCTCAAAATTCGTTTTTCATTATACCTACCTATCTGAAAACACTATACATGCATATTCAGCGCACCGAAAGTGGGAAGTGGGCTTTTTCCCCGCACCCACATGGAAAACTTTTCGGTGCGGTAGTGTCAGTAGCTGTCTACTAACATGAAAATAAAATAATATTGTAACGATTTCGATACCGGCCCTGATAAATTACAAAAATTAGTTCAGTGCAGTTTTACTACAATATGTTATTGACAATTCTCTACAAATCAACTGTATCAACTACAGTTATCGAAAATGAAGTAGCAGCTAAAGGATAAGCTATTTCCAACAACACGAATTTCGATTCATAAAAAATAAAAATTCTTGTTCGTTTATTTTTAAAAATAAATGTTTCTTAACAATGTGTTTTCATGTAGATATGATGACAAATATCGTTCATAGATAGATAGATAGATAGATAGATAGATAGATAGATAGATAGATAGATAGATAGATAGATAGATAGATAGATAGATGTTTATTGGTCCATATATGAGCTTTTCAAAGCTATTAAACAAGTCAGTGTACATGTTCACAAAGTAAATATAAAAAAATTGTATAAATAAAATTATATACGCATACACATGTAACACACACACAAATAGACATATATACACACACACATATATGAATAAAGTTCATACCGTCGAGAGAGGTATCAGTCAAGCTGTTTTCAGCTTTGAGTTTTCAGCTCCTGGCAAAACGAACATCGTCCGAAAAGAGGAGGAAAAACAGACTAAATATCGAGATCTTCTCTTCGAACTCCGCAGGCTGTATCCAAACCTTTCTGTCAAGATGGTGGTTCTGATAATAGGGGTCCTCGGTGGAATGATGGACACGCTGCTCTCAAACCTGAAAATCATACCGGCATGCCGTGATGCGGCAGAAAACCTAGCCGGAAGAATGCAGAAAGAAGGCCGTTATTCTTGGTTCACTCCGTTTACTCAGGGCACATGATTCTCGGACCCAGTAATCACTCACCCCACGGACGTGGGGAGTGTTTGCTTGGGTTAATGATACACCAGCGCGCCCTCCGGTAGTATCGGAGCTCCGGGGACAGGGCCTGACCGGTACATTCCGTATGAAAAAAAAATTAATAATAATACTCCCTCATAAACAATCATAGAGTGTACCCAATGACATAGCCTGTGCGTACATTCATAGAGTGTACCCAAAGACATAGCCTGTGCGGGTAGAGGACGGCTATTATTATTATTTGCCGTGGCGCTCCGGGGCGACCCACTGATGTTTTCGGTGGTGTATTCACTTTTCAGCTGTAGGAAAACCTACAGCACCATCCCGGGTGGTCAGTTCGCACATCAAGCTAGCACCAGACTTGGTATGTCTAATACTCTTTTCAAAATCCTAATTTGGTAGCATGTGGAATTGAGAGAGCTTGGTAAATTTTTACAATGGGTTTTGAAGGTGAGATCATTGTCGAAAACGATGCCTAAAAATGGTGTATTTGTACTTCGTTCAAGAAGAGTGCCTGATATTTTCAAGTCTAAAGCAGGAAGATTTGAGTTTTGTCTTGTATGAAATGTTGTATAGCCTGTTTTCGATACATTCTATTTTGAAGCAGTACTTCAGATTTGTCACTAAAAAGTAGGGTGACGTCATCAGCATATAATAATAATAATATACTTTATTCAGTTGTCATACAATTAAACATTTACATTCTTTTTTTCACATTCGTTCATCTGAAATTGCGAAGTTCATAAATACGTAAGTTCTGAAATTGCGAAGTTCATAAATAAATATGGAGAATGTCATGGTACTTATAAAAGGAGAGAAGAGAGAAAAAACACAGTATTGAACATTCATCTCGTTTTACATTTCTGGCTACAGAGTAAGAATTGCATTTTTGTATTTCTTTCGAAAAGCAGGGCTAGAGAGAGTTCTTAATGATGACTGACTGACTGACCCCTGGGGAACTCCAATATTATTATGTTTTGCTGATGAGATGTGATTGATTTTTTCATTTTTGCTTGTGTGAATAATTTTTACTTTTTGAATTCATTCTGCAAAAAAAGAACTGAACCATTCGTAGGGTTTTCCTATTCCATTTGAATAAATTATTGAAACAATTTTTCGTGACCAACACAATCAAAGGCCATACTGAGATCGCAGAATACGTCTGTTGGATTGAGTCCTGATTCGATGGAATTTCTAATATTTTCATAGAAAGAGTGAGTTGCGCGAGTGTCCTGCGCGAAAACCATGTTGATTGATATGGAGTAAATTATTTTTATTCAGGAAATATAATAATTGAGATAACATGGAGTATTAAAATATTTTAGAAAATATTGGGGCACTGTGTGTAATGATAATTCGTATGCATCACCCTTTATAAGTTTATTTTGTATGTGTCATTATGTCAGTTGTTTAACGAATACTAAGAAAGTTGTCAGATAATCCTTCTGTTTATTTGCTTATTGAAGCCTTCATTTTGAGAGAGGTCTCATTACAATTTAATAAGCAAATATAATCTCATAATATAGTAACTCGAACGATGCTGAACCTTGGATAGATTTTGGTTGGTTTCCGGGTTTTGCCGTGGTCTTCTTTGGTTTAAATCTCCAAACGTTTCAACTGCAACAGCGGCAGTCATATTCAGTGGCGTCAACTGATCAGAAGAGTACTTCAGAGTTATGGTATTATTGAACCAAGTAGATCACAATGGCGAGCTCAACCACTGACAACAACCAATGAAAATCATAAAAAATAATGGACTATTTACAAACGATTAATAAATTCACCCTTCTTGATGCTTACCCTCTACCAAAAATCGAAGATATAGTTCAAAAAGTTTCAAAATATGATGTATTCAGCTCCATTCATTTATAGAGTGCCTACCATCAAATTCCAATTCAGTTAATAGATAGATACTGCTTTCGAGACAGGGGGAAAATTATATCAGTTTACTAGGATCCCGTTTGGAGTTACACATGGAGTTTCCTGCTTCCAGAGAACAATAGATGACATCATAGAACGAGAAAATCTCAAAGGTACTTACGCCTATTTGGATGACGTGACAGGAACCAAGAAGATCATGATCAAAATTTGAAAAAATTCATGGAGATAACCGATAAATATCATCTCATCATTAATAAAAACAAATGTATATTTTTTGTTGATACAATTCACATCCTGTTGGAAAAGACAATAAAACCTGATGCCAATAGACTCAAGCCTTTGCTGGATTTGCCTCTACTATCCAACTCTGATTCCTTGCGTCGAATTGTAGGAATGTTTTCCCATTATTCAAAATGGATTCCACGATTTTCAGAAAAAATTCAACCTCTTGTTCGAACAAATATATTTCCTCTGAATCCTGAAGCAGCTGTTACTTTTCGCCAGCTCATATCTGACATTGCTAAATCAGCTGTTTCATCTATAGATAAAAGTATACCATTCATTGTAGAGACAGACGCTTCAAATTATGCAATAAGTGCGATATTGTCTCAGTCTGAACGACATGTTGCGTTTTTTTCAAGAAGTTTATCGCACTCCGAACAGAGACATTCAGCAATCGAAAAGGAAGCTTATGGCATTGTTAAAGCACTGCGAAAATGGAGACACTATTTAATTAGCTGACATTTTACACTTATAACGGATCAAAAATCAGTTTCTTTCATGTTCCATGAGAAGAACCATGGGAAAATAAAAAATGAAAAAATAATGAGGTGGCGACTGGAGTTGTCATGTTTCAAATATGATATTGTTACGAACCTGGTAGTAGATAGAAAAATCATGAATCCTTCTGTTTGCCTTCTAGAAACCCATTAGAATGTACTAGAATCATTAAAGTTTATTCGAGAACTTAGTATGGAATGTTCTGTTGAAAGTTCTATAGCTTCTAGAATAATGTTATCCTATAAATACGATCAGATTTGCCAAGTTTGGAAAGTTTTTGAGTTTTGTTTACTTTTTAACATTTGACTGTTGTAACGTTACCAAGTGAAGTTTGAAGTATTTATTTGAACTGCAAAGTGTCAAACAGTGTTGTCAGTTGTATTATTTGTTCTGTGACAATAAAGGCGAGTTTATAAGTAAGTGTACCACTTATTGAACCTGAAAAACGCAACATTTGGTGACAGCGGTGGGATAAGTGGTATTGAAGAAAGAAGAGTGGAGCAGATTTACAGTATTTGATGGTGAATACTCGAGCACAGAATTACGACGAGATGGCGACGTTAGACATAATCCAGTTTTTGAAGGAACAAGAAGCTAAAGGAAAACAAGAGCAAGAGGAACAAGAAGCTAAAAGAAAACAAGAGCAAGAGGGACAAGAACTCAAAAGGAAACAGGAACAAGAAGAGTTTTTCCAACAATTTGAAATGCGCAGAAAACAAGAACAAGATGAACAAGAAGCTAGAAGAAGACAAGAACAAAAGGACCAAGAAGCTAGAAGAAGACAAGAACAAGAGGAGCAAGAGACGCGGTTAGTCCAACGGTTACAACAGCAGCATGTCGATCTCCTGCAACAGTTTAGTCACAGCCAACAGTGCTTCCAGAATGAAATCACCGAAATAGTCTAGGAAGTTAAAGCGGAGGTCCGGGAGGTCAGAGATGAAGTCCAGGAAGTCAGAGGAAGAAGAGTCCAGGAGTTTAAAATTGAACTGTCCAAAATGAATGAATGGGTGGCACAAGAAGTAAACAAGAAATTCAACGAAGAAGTGGATAGGATCAAGGAGAGGATAGAAACAATACACCTTCCACACAAGCGGGCACCCTCTGAGGAAATTTCTCCCACCAGTGAAAGGCAATTTTCACTGACATATCCAAGGCCTGCTCAAGCAAAAATTTTGAAGCCTCCAACATTTGATGGGCAATCTTCGTGGTCTATGTATCGACGTCAATTTGAGGCGACAGCAAACGCAAACGGCTGGTCCGAGGAAGAAAAGGCCACTTCACTAGTCCTGTGTTTGCGAGGCCAAGCGTTAGAGATATTGCAGAATATCCCCGAGAATAAGCAGAAGGAGTATTCTAGAATCGTGGAAGCTTTAGAGATAAGATATGGGCAGCAGTATCTTAAACAAGTGTTCCAGAGTCAGCTAAAGAGTCGATCCCAAAAACCAAACGAATCACTGCAGGAATATGGAGCAGATGTGGAGCGACTCATTAATTTGGCCTATCCACAAGCACCGAAAGAGTTCATAGAACAAATTGGAGTGCAAACCTTCATCGGCGGCCTAAGAGATCCTGACATGCAGCAAGCCCTTCGACTAGGACGTCTTCAGACCATAAGCGGGGTACTAATAGCATCATTGGAGTTCGAAGCGGCTAAAAATGCATCAAGAAATACGAGATCCAAGTTACGAGAAGTCAAATTCATCGAAGATTCTTCTACGAGCGAGGCGCTGTTGAATAAGTTATTGGACTTCATATCGGCATTGGGTAAACAAATGACTTCTGAAGAAAATAAAAGGAGGCGCTGCTATAACTGCGGAAAAACTGGTCATCTACAAGCAATGAAGCGAGATCGAGATCCCCAAGCCCAAGAAAGGAACAACGTGGTCGTTTTATCAGAGGAGGCTACAGGAGGTCACCCACGCCAGAAGGGAGACCTCGAACGCCTGAAAAAAAGACTCTCTTTCAACCAGGAAAACGAGAATTAGTCGGCACTAGGGGGCGTGTGTCGACTTTCAGTGTTCAAAGCCCCAAGATTCCTATCTCGACGTTGAAGAGAAATGGACAAAGTCTCCTAGTCCAAGGCCAATTAGAAGATCGAAGATGCACCTTCACTATAGATACAGGAGCTTCCAGAACAGTTGTTCGTCCAGACCTCATACAAAAATCTGTAAAGCCGATAAAGAGGAATATGGTTTTGGAAACAGCTACGGGATAAACCTCACCAATCATTGGAGAGACGCTTGTACGCATCCAGATAGGCCCCATTACCATGGAACATTTTATGTTGGTTGCAGACATAAAGGATGAATGTGTTTTGGGTCTAGATATCATGGAGAAGAACGACTTCATCCTTAATGTCAGAAAGAAAATATTGCGGATCGGCAATGAAGAAATCTTCCTGAGCAGATACGAAGAAAAACTCCAACCAATGAAGATTTATGTTGGGGAAGACATCCATATTTCGAAATACTCCGAAACCATTGTTATGGCCAGACTGGAAGGTGAACCTGGGAATTTGAGCACTGGAATAATTGAAAACGATGAATACCGTAACGATGGACTTCTAATTGGCCGATGTCTTGTGAACACGGAACAACAAATTCCTGTCAGGGTTGCCAATACTACAGATATCAAAGTTTTCCTGAGGACAAACGACCAATTGGGCATCTGCAAACCCGTCACTCGAGTCATCAATTGTGAAAACCAAACTCGAACACTTCGAAGAAAAACTACCAACATCGATCAGAGAACACTCGACAAAATGATGGAATCCACGGTACACCTATCTCTGGAAGAAAAACAGAAGGTCAAAGAGTTTCTCGATAGTCATGGAGACATCTTCTCTACAGAAACTTCAACGGGACGTATCAATCTAGTCCATCACCGAATCAACACCTGCGACACCCAACCAATCCGACAAGCTCCAAGGAGACTACCATTTGCCAAACAGAGAGAGGTAGTCAACATGATCAACGACATGCTGAAGGATGACGTAATTGAAGAATCCACAAGCCCGTGGTCCTCACCGGTAGTCTTAGTAACTAAAAAGGATGGATCAACCCGATTTTGCGTAGACTATCGACGATTGAATGACGTCACCATGAAGGACAGCTATCCATTGCCAAGAATCGATGACGCGCTTAACACACTATCTGGTTCAAAATGGTTTTCAAGTGGAAGTCCATTCCGATGACAGAGACAAGACAGCTTTCTCTGCCGGACACGGGCTGTACCAATTCAAAGTTTTTCCGTTTGGATTATGTAACGCTCCTGCCACCTTTGAACGACTTATGGAACTAGTACTAAGGGGTTTTACATGGAAAACCTGCCTTGTCTACTTGGATGACGTAATGGTAATGGGAAAGACGTTTGACGAACATTTGAAAAATTTGGAAGAAGTATTTTTGAGGTTAGAAAACGCCAACCTACAGCTCAATCCAATCCAATTTATTTAAAAAGGAAGTTAATTTCTTAGGCCATGTCATCTCGGCCGAAGGAATCAAGACCGATCCTGCGAAAATCGAGGCTGTTAGGAGTTGGCCACGTCCCAGAGACAAACACGAAGTAAGAAGTTTCTTGGGACTATGCACTTACTATCGAAAATTCGTACAGGATTTTGGAAAAATTGCCAAGCCACTCCATCGCTTGACTGAGAACAACGTTCAGTTTGATTGGAGTTCTGATTGTCAGCAGTCATTCACTGAACTGAGAAAGGCACTTTCATTTTGGACTGTGATGCGTCTCAGCATGGTATTGGATCTATTTTATCTCAGGAACAGGATGGCGAAGAGAAAGTTATAGCCTACTATAGTAAAACTCTGAGCAAAGCCGAAAAGAACTACTGTGTTACGAGAAAGGAACTTTTATCGATAGTCAAAGCCATTGAACATTTCCACACCTACCTCTATGGCAGACGTTTTCTCGTGAGGACTGATCACAGCGCTCTGCAGTGGATAATGAACTTCAAGAAGCCTGAGGGTCAGGTTGCCAGATGGATTGAAAGACTCCAATAATATGACTTCAAAATAATTCATCGTAGGGGCAGGAAACACAGCAATGCAGACACCTTATCAAGACGTCCATGCTTGGAGCAGGAATGCCGGTATTGTCAGAAACTTAAAAACAAAGAGGCCAACTTCTACAATGAAGAGCAGCGCAAGGAAATTTTGCAAGCCACTACCGTGAGAGTCGAGTCCGAAGAATCTGATTTATGGACAACAGAAGAAATGAGGAAAAGTCAGAAGAAAGATAACAATCTGAAGTTAGTCCTAAGCTGGCTAAAAAATGGAGTAAGACCCGAGTAGCAGGAAGTATCCAAGTTTGGTGCAGTTGCCAAAGGATACTGGGCTCAGTGGGATTCCCTATGTCTTCGTGATGGCCTATTGCATCGCAGATGGGAGAGCCCAGATGGAGCAACCGTGGTCTACCAACTGGTGCTGCCAAAGGTTCATGTCAAAGATGTGCTTGAACAACTTCATAGTAGTCGTGCAGGTGGACACTTCGGAATCAAGAGGACCCTAGCTAGAGTTCGAGATAGATTCTATTGGGTGAATTGCCGTCGAGATGTTGAAGAATGGTGTAAGAGATGTCATCTATGTTCTTCAAAGAAGGGACCGAAAGTCGAGGAAAAATGGCCCAGTATCTTTCTGGTGAATCATTCGAAAGAGTAGCAGTTGACATTCTGGGGCCGTTTCCTATTACTGAGAATGGAAATAAATAGTTGATGGTAGCCATGGAGGCAAAGACCGTTGCAAAGGCCTTCCTAGAAAATGTGATAGCCAGACATGGAGTTCCGCTAGAATTACATTCAGATCAAGGAAACTTCGAATCCGAGTTATGGCAGGAAATGATGAACATTTTAGGCGTGAAGAAAACTCGCATAACAGCCTTACATCCACAATCAGATGGAATGGTTGAACGACACAATAAAACCATCAGCCAGTATCTGTCGATGTTCATCTCCAAGAATCAAAAGGATTGGGATGAGTTGGTGCCACTATTTCTCCTATCCTATCGAAGTGCCCAGCATGAGTCCACCGGATATATCCCTTCAATGTTAATCACTGGGAGAGAAATGAAACTGCCAATCGATCTGATATTTGGAATGCCACCCGCCAGGAATGTAGATGAGGACAAAGTTCTTACAGAATTTGTCAAAGCATTGCGAGAAAGACTGGATCGAGTTCATGAATTCTGCAGACATCGTCTTCAAATCACCAGTGACAAGATGAAGAAGAGATTTGACAGGAATACTCCAGGGACTATGTTTGAGCCAGGTGATGCTGTTTGGCTGTACCAACCTCAAAGAAAGAAAGGACTATGTCCCAAGCTACAGAGAAACTGGACAGGCCCTTATGTCGTCGTAAAGAAAATCAACGATTTGGTGTACCGCATCCAGCTTACCCCAAGGAGCAAACCCAAAGTTGTTCACGTGGAGAGGTTAGCAGAATACCGAGGCCACGACCCTCCAAATTGGTTCTAGCGAGACAATCAAGATGGAGATAATGTTATCCGGGACGGAATAACCTAGAAGAGGAGGTGTTACGAACCTGGTAGTAGATAGAAAAATCATGAATCCTTCTAGAAACCCATTAGAATGTACTAGAATCATTAAAGTTTATTCGAGAACTTAATATGGAATGTTCTGTTGAAAGTTCTATAGCTTCTAGAATAATGTTATCCTATAAATACGATCAGATTTGCCAAGTTTGGAAAGTTTTTGAGTTTTGTTTACTTTTTAACATTTGACTGTTGTAACGTTACCAAGTGAATTTTGAAGTATTTATTTGAACTGCAAAGTGTCAAACAGTGTTGTCAGTTGTATTATTTGTTCTGTGACAATAAAGGCGAGTTTATAAGTAAGTGTTCCACTTATTGAACTTGAAAAACGCAACATTTGGTGACAGCGATGGGATAAGTGGTATTGAAGAAAGAAGAGTGGAGCAGATTTACAGTATTTGATGGTGAATACTCGAGCACAGAATTACGACGAGATGGCGACGTTAGACATAATCCAGTTTTTGAAGGAACAAGAAGCTAAAAGAAAACAAGAGCAAGAGGGACAAGAACTCAAAAGGAAACAGGAACAAGAAGAGTTTTTCCAACAATTTGAAATGCGCAGAAAACAAGAACAAGATGAACAAGAAGCTAGAAGAAGACAAGAACAAGAGGAGCAAGAGGCGCGGTTAGTCCAACGGTTACAACAGCAGCATGTCGATCTCCTGCAACAGTTTAGTCACAGCCAACAGTGCTTCCAGAATGAAATCACCGAAATAGTCCATGAAGTTAAAGGGGAGGTTCGGGAGGTCAGAGATGAAGTCCAGGAAGTCAGAGGAAGAGTCCAGGAGGTCGAAATTGAACTGTCCAAAATGAATGAACGGGTGGCACAAGAAGTAAACAAGAAATTCAACGAAGAAGTGGATAGGATCAAGGAGAGGATAGAAACAATACACCTTTCACACAAGCGGGCACCCTCTGAGGAAATTTCTCCCACCAGTGAAAGGCAATTTTCACTGACATATCCAAGGCCTGCTCAAGCAAAAATTTTGAAGCCTCCAACATTTGATGGGCAATCTTCGTGGTCTATGTATCGACGTCAATTTGAGGCGACAGCAAACGCAAACGGCTGGTCCGAGGAAGAAAAGGCCACTTCACTAGTCCTGTGTCTGCGAGGCCAAGCGTTAGAGATATTGCAGAATATATATATATATATATATATATATATATATATATATATATATATATATATATATATATATATATATATATATATATATATATGTGTTCGGATAGGTTTCTGCGGTCAGATATTTGAAAACTAAAAGTTCAAACAATTTCCACCGAGAAAACTCTGCAAACCAGGATCATCCGAGAAGCCCTCGAGATAGAGAAGCGCCCCAATTGCCTCAACACTCGCGACGACGGACGTAGACTTCCCAATACCTGGAAGCCTCTCATTGCACGCATCAACTCATTTCCCACCAACCCAGTTCCCGCACATAGCTCACTTAGCGCCAACCAAGTTCCCGCACACAGCTCATCTAGCACCAACTCAGTTCCCGCCCATAGTTTACCTCGCGCCAATACATTGCACACGGCCATTACAGCCACGTCCACTATAAATACAGCTCCTCAACCCACAATTCCTCAGTTCTCTCGAAGGAGTAGGCAGATTGAGACCTTAGAGAGAACCAGTGACGAGACATGGGGAGTAGGCAGATTGAGACCCCGACGTCAAGTCACAAAAACCGAACGTAATTATACCTGAGGAGTAGGCAGATTGAGACCTCAGCGTAGAATTACGTTTCAACCATTTATAAATTTTCTTATTTTCTTTCTTTTTCAGTTCTTGAAAATGGCTCCAAAATCGGAGCCGAAACGTCGAATTTCAACAAATTCCAGACGCGGTTCAACCCGAACTTTTAGTTTTCATATATATATATATATATATCGACGAATGAAAATAAAATATCACAGTAGTAGCAACTGTTATCAAGTGACGTAAGGTTTCCATAGCCAACTTTTCAATTTTTGGCTTTCATTTTGCTTCCACGGCCTACTCGGTGAATTTCAATAATAATTTTTTTCTGATCTAGTTTCTGGTTAGATACCAACTTGTGATATGTGATTAGAAAGGGAATTGAATGCTGAATAAAGCGAAAAGAAAAAAAAATAGGGTTTCCATTTAAAATAAGAAAGTTGATGTTACTTCCGGTCAGACCGGAAGTTAAATTCAACATGTCAATATACTCAAATTCTAGCTCTTATGTCATTATATCGACGCTCCAAATTTCACAAACCTACTTCATACAATAACTGAGATATTCCGTAGGCAATACTTCCGTAGCCACCCGGTATATATATATATCCCTTGTGCGTCCCTTGAACCACGTGCGGTCTCAAAGGCGAGTTTTAAAATGATTAACATTTTTCCAAATTTTAGTTGAAAGTTTTCCTTCATAACTCATAAAATCATAATGTTTTTTAATCGTGTTCATGTACATGACATAGTTTTATTATTGTTGTTTCATCTCGTTTTGTGTTGTGACATAACCTTACATACATAAGGAATGACCAAGAAGTTTCTCTGCTGTTTTCACAAAATTAATCTCACGTTAATGTCTTGAAAATGAAAATAAATATTTTCGAAAGCTCGACAATTTAACAAAGAGTTGTTCTTTACCAGGCCACTTTTTCTGACTGCAACCCCAAGGGATATTCGAATTAAGTTTCAAACTAGTGACTGTAGATGTCACAAGTTACTATTCATTTATATATATATATATATATATATATATATATATATATATATATATATATATATATATATATATATATACATATATATATATACAACCCGAACTTTTAGTTTTCATATATATATATATATATATAAACTTGACCAGCAGTAATTTAAAGACCAGATATAAAAGGCACTCCTAACCCAAGTAATCACTCAGTTTTTTAGTTTTTAATCATTTCATTTCCTCTGAACTACCATCTAAATTAACTTCAAGATGACCAGCACACGTGTTTATAGTTTCACTACTAGGAGACAAAATCAACCCATATATCATATATTTATGTTATGTTGCCATACTATTTATGGTAATTTTGAAAACGTACTTCCATTCCTCGTTCTTTGTTGTGACGAGCCGCACTCTGTTGATATGTTTGTGTCATATCCACTGGCAAAACACAAGTTATGTAGCCAGAAAACGTCCATTCCCAGGGAAGATGCTGATGCAGCTTCGCTGACTGGCCAGGATTCCAAGAAACAACTCATCTCAGTTATCTGGGAGAAAACTGTTTTTATATTATTATTCATTCTCATTGTAACTCTTGTCAGAGACAGTCGAACAGTTCTGTATAAAATAAATTGTTTTTAAAAAGACATTTTCTCGTTCAAAGTATTTAACTCACATAACGACATAACCGTATAAAACATATTTTTATTGCTGACGCAGTATTAATCACACCAGTCTCTATACCCACTAGAAGTTCAAATTGTGATTCGTAATAGCAAACGAATTGCCTGATAGAGAAGTATTTTGGCAGTAGTTTATGAGTGTTCATTTTAATTGATACAAAAATAAATAAAGTTTAGTAATAATAATAACAATAAAAAAGGTACAAATCAACTAACTATGAGCAAAACTCATAAAAAAGTACATATGCCCACAAGTAACGATAGTGAAATTGGTACGTGACACACACGAGGCATTGTACTTTTGCAACTCTGTTTCCGTAATCTGTGATCAGTGTGATCTGCATACGGGTGTCTACAGTGCGCCGTGTAGTGTCAATCATAGAACGTCCCGTTGTGATTGGATGAAGCAAATGGGTTGTACCGACAAGGGGTTACATTTTCTGTTGCATATATCTGTTCATATCCAAACCATCTACAGGAAATTCAATGGTTACATTAATTTTATCTCCAACTTTCTTGGAGAAAAACGTTTGGAATGGATGATAACCAGAATTTCTGGAAATTTTTTGAACAATATAGATTTCGTGCACTTCTGATTCTCTTGGCATTTTATTTATTATTATTATTATTTATTATTATTATTCGTCACCATCCAAAATTAATTCTCTTGTAAAATAATCCATACAATATGAATTTGTTTAGTTGCCCTGTTCTTTACGGAATCGGTAGAGAAATATCCCAGAATTATTATTATTAAATAAATGAATCAATAAAGTACCTTTAAATTTCATCGCTGAAACTAATCATTTTATCTAATACGCCACAGGCACTTTAGCCCGAATAATGATTTTATTTCATAATCGCTGGCCCGTAGTCATGGCTTCGTAAGGATACACAAATGCTGACATTTCAAATTGAATTTTTTGATTAAAATTAAGTGAATGAATAATATATGATCACTCGATCCATATCGAGTTCGAAATTTATAGTCAACTTTGAGGAATATGAAGTCAAAATTTCGATGCGACTCGAAACGACACTGGAGTGCTTGTCCGTTCTATTCATTGCATCTTTTCTGTACCTAAACGATTGAAACTTTATTTCACTATTCATAATCATAACGAGTGCTCTCGAATCTACGATTTCGTTTCGAATCCAGTACATAGATCGTTTTATCCAACGGATCATGACAGCGTTCGTATCGAGTGTTCATAATCCCACATCTATATTTTGTTCTGTGAGTGAAGTTGAAGTTTCGTTTGAAGCACAGATCTCAAGAGGTCTATGATCTATGATTTGGCGCCAATTCTACATTCACTATTCACATACTCAACAATCTTAACGTTTGGTACCATTTAGCATTTAGTACATTCTAGATGTAGAAAAGCGTGATTTGGGATTGGTTTAATGGACATTTATTTCACTATTTGGCTTGTTTAATAGTTTATATTATTTTACTTCAATTCGTCGGTATGCCGAAAATAACTGGCATAAAATGTACCCGAGCAATGAAAATTTTGTCTCTTGTAAATGAAAATACCATGAGGGGTGTTTCTGGTAAGTATTCAATATTCAATTACTTGACAATGATCAGTTTGTTCAAGGTTATATTCAACTTCCATTGCAAAAAGTATTAATCTGCCATTGTTTGAATTTTAGATGGATCGAGTGTGTATGCCACCAGTCAAAGCAGTATCGAGGGGGCATCTTCAGTATTAAACTGCTCTACTTCTACCATCAGTAATCCTGGATATTTGGAAGTTAGTTCGGATTACTTGAAAAGTAACCATTCAAATAATGAAGTATGTATGCAAATGTTGTTTTAAATGATAGAATATTTGTTTATTATCAACTCCTAAGATTGTACTGATATTAGTTAGTCATGGTGGTGTGTTGGTAGAGCACTTCATAAAAATAGGGTAGCGGGTTTGCTCTTCACCCCCGGTTTCCCTTGCTCCCACAACTATCTCAAGAACTTCTCAGGGTGCATGTAAGGGTGCAGCTGGATTAGACAAACAAAACAAATTTTCAATCAGAAATCGTTTGAGCATTGCAGTATAGTTCGATCAAGATGCAGGAGAATCGAATAGTTTTGTATTTTTACATACATGCCATTACTAAATATAGTAGTCAGATTCATCCTGTATTTTGGTAAATTTTCATAAATTGAAACTCTTCAAACTAAGTTTTTTGAGTTACCCAAAGTAATGTATCGAAGTTGTAGTGAATAAACATTTTCAAATATCAACTATAAAATTCTTACTTTTGGACAAGCCTGCAATTTCTGGTTGACAAAAACATTTGTAATTGAATATGATGCTATAATTGTTCATATGTACCAAAGTGATTGCTTACATAAAATAGGAATCAAATTCACCAACACTAAAACTTTCTGGTGTTTATTGACAATAAGAAAGTCACTCTTTTCTAAGAATTGTCTGAAAAATATCAAATCACAAATATTATTGAATTACTTTCAGTTTTACATGTGATAGTAGTTAACTGAAACTTATGAACGATTCAAGACAACAAAAGTCCGAAAATTACAAATACTATTATATTAGATAATTGACACTGGTATTTGATATAAACAGAAAATAAAAATACCTTAGTACAAAGTTATTTTTTGACAAGCCGTAAACAAACTGTGACAGTAGTAAAATGAGTATCCAAATAAGCTACTCCTTTCATTTGATTCAATATCTCTTTAATTAACTAAGATTCCCATCTTTGAACTTCAATGTTGATCACAGTGTTTTATCATAATTCAAAAATCACAATGTTCCAAAGATATATATTTATTCATTCAAGTAATCAAAAACATTTCAAAGTTCCATTATATAGTCATTGAATATTAATACAGTCTGGTTTCACAATAATTGGTTGCATTTCATTTTTAGGTGTTTTGAATGGTAGTGATGATGACATTCGGGATCCAGACTACATTTTACAGGAAGATAGCAGTTCAGAAAGTTGTGAAGAGGATGAAAAAACTGAAAATTCTACTGATTTGCAAGGAAGGAGATTTCAACTAGGTAGTCGCAGACAAATCAAGAAAACTTCTGAAATTGATAGTGAATCAGGTAGAAGAGTGTCAGCACTCAGGTCTGATAACTTACAAAACATTAAAAAACCATTTTCAGTTGAGACACATACAATTGAGAATGATTTGGCAGAAAACAAAGTACTGTCTAAGGAAAAGTCCAAGGATGATAACAACAATAACGATTTAAATTCTCAATTATTAACAGTCAATCATACATCTTTGGGAGTAGAAACATCAAATCATAGTACAAAGAAACATTTTTGCATCTTCTGCAAAAAAAGCAAACAAAGTTGGCTAGACATTTCCTGAATAAGCATAGAAATGAAGATATTTTTTTTCTGAAATCTACCAGTAAAAAGTAATGAGAGACTGAATATCATCAGCAAATTGAGAAAGCAAGGAGATGCCCTATACAATTGTGATGAAAATTACAACAAAGGAGATTTTATAGTAGTTCGTAGACCACAAGTAAAAAAAAAAAACGAAATGCTCAACACTACCTACCATGTGGTGAATGCTCAGCAATGTATTCCATTTTATCATTAAGAGCACATTATAAAATATGCTGTAAGACAAAACAGAAATTTCAAAGGAATGTCTTAGTTGAAAGTCGTTCCAAAACTTTTGTTAGTTTGAAGGCTAACTCAATAATGAGAAATAAAATATTACCACCCATGAGAGTTGATGAGAATGGTAAATTGGTCCGCAATGAAGATCTTATAGTTTTATTTGGAAACCGGCTAACTCAGAAATATCGCTCTCCTCATCTACACAAGATGATTCGAAGTAGGTTACGATGTGTTGCTAACTTCTATTGGCATTACAGACAGAGAAATCCCAATATATAAAATTTCGAAAATGTTTTTGATCCTCAAAATTATAATGAAGTTATCATATCCATCAATAAAATGGCTGGCTTAAATGAAGAGACAGGGGAGTATAAAGCACCTGCAACAGCAGCAAGTATTGACACCTATTTGAAAAAACTGTCTCTGTACCTCATATGTGAGATGATAAAACAAAAGAATCCAAAAAAACTGCAGGATATACTTGAATTCCTTCAACTCCTAGAGGAAAGCCTTGCTTATGATATATATAAAACAGTTACTGAAAATCAACTGACCATAAAGCGCAATAAAATCATTAGTCTACCAAGTATTGATGATATCAGTTTGTTGAGAGATCATTTGGATAAAAAAATTAAACTAAATTTTAAAAAACTAATTGAAAAGTTTTCAATAGTTCATTGGAAAGAACTGTCTGGTGCTCTTCTGATAGCTTTGCAGCTCTACAATCGAAGGCGTGCTGGAGAAATTGAGAGAACAAAAATACAAGATTTTCTCCAACATGAAAGGGTAAATGCAAATGATGAAATGGCATGTGATTTAGTAGGTGATCACATTGAAAATTATGTAAGATTCCTGATTAGAGGGAAGAGGGGACGAGATGTTCCATTATTAGTAGATAAGTATAAACTGAGGTGAAACTTATTTTGAAATATAGGGAAATGGCAGGAACTCCAGTTACAAATCCATATGTATTTGGCGTACCAGGAAAAGACAATTTTCAACATTTGGATGCTAACAAATTGATCGTAAATTATGCCAATACTTGTGGAGCTAAATATCCAGAACGGTTGAGGGGGACACAGCTTCGAAAACATTTTGCCACAAAATGTGGAACTATGGATTTGAAAGATGTTGAAATAAAAGATGTGGCAAATTATATGGGGCATCATGAGAAGATACATTTAGAGCACTATAGAATGCCAAATGCTACCAGAGATATTGTGAGGATGTCAAGACTCTTAGAAAAAGCTCAAGGTGTTGAAAATTCTTCCTCACCCACTGAATTGAGTCAAAGCTGCAACATTGACCTATTTGAAGCTGAAGAACAGGATGGTTTGTATCTATATATTGATTTTACTTTACATCTTTATCTTCTCATTTATTGCTCTTTTCTTCACATATCTTTGCTCCTATCACTCACTACTCCTGAGACAGTCCAGTGTTATCTTTTGCTTTTTAAAATTAGATATACAATTATCTGATGATTTGGAGAACACTCAGCTCAGTAGTTCACAGCGAAGGTCTTCTAAAAAGAGTCTGTCATGGAATAATGAAGAAAAAGTGCTGGTTGATACAAAAGCACAATTCTATTTAGACAATTTTGAATCGCCAACTCTCTCATATTGTTCCTCTTTAATAAGAGAAGAAGAATTGCTGAAAAACCGAACACCAAAAACATTGAAGGCTTATATCATGAATAAAATTAAACAAAGGAAGCAACATTTACTGAGCCCTAAACCAAAAAAATGTAAAAGAGGTAAGTGATGACCAGTTCTTACTCAAGTTTCTAGAAAGTATTTTCGAAGGTTATATGAATTATATATACTTTACTCATGGGCAACCTGTTTCAGTTCTGTTTGTTTGGTTGGTGGCTCAGTGGCTAAGGTAACCAGTGGAACTTCTGGCTCTCATCAGACAGACGTTCGAGGCTCGGGTACGGAATCTTTTTTCTCAAGTACACGGGTCTCTTTAGGTGGCCACATGCCTTGTTGTAAATCAAGTGTGATGTGAGTTGCCTAGATGCCATTCCCGACGTCTGGTGCTAGCTTGAAGTGCGCACCGACCATCCGGTGTAGTGCTGTAGGTTTTCCTACAGCTGGAAAGTGAATACACCACCGAAAACATCAGTAAGTCGCCCCGGAGCGCTACGGCAAATAATAATAATAGCCGTCCTCTACCCGCACAGGCTATGCCTTTGGGTACACTCTACGAGTGTTTATGAGGGAGTATTATTAATATATTATTATTATATATTAATACAACTACCCCTTATTCAAGTGTAATCAGTTGTATCAAGTTAGTCACAGAAACTGTGCTATTTAATTTAGAAATTGATTGAAATCTGAATACATTCAAATTTATATACAGAGACCACTCAGAGGTAAAGTACATATCGATCACAAACATTGAAATATTAATAGATTTTGAGAGGATTTTTTGTTTGTACGTTTCTAATGAGTTCTTTGATGTTGCCAAAGTATTGTAAAAATTGTGTAATCTCTAATAAAAGTAAATTATGTGTTCACGTTAGCTCCCTAATGTAATGATGTACATTCAGAATGGCTCACTTGACTTTACAATGAAAACTTTTTTAGACCTTTTTATTGAAAAACTCCGTATTTGTGAATAAATATATAATATATATTTTCTAGGTGTTAAAAAGTATTGGACAGATGAAGAAAAAGAGATGGTGAAAGAAATATTTCAGAATGAGTTAAATCAGAAGAAACTGCCTAGTTTGGCTACCTGTCGAAAGATATTGAAGGATAGCAGTATTTTATCAGGCAGAATTCCAGAAATGTTGAAAGCGTTCATAAGTAATACCTTGAAAAAGAAATAAAACTATATAGTTCAAGTGTAATCCTGAAAACTAGTTGAATGATTTCTGTGAAGTGAACCATGTTTATCTACTCCACAAATCAAAGGCAACCTAATGTTAAGTAACAATAAAACGTTGATGTGAATGGTTTCTGAGTCGTTAGCTATTTTTTACTAGAGAAATGGCAGTACTTTCCCTCTTGCATATTACATTTCCTGCAAAGGTCCCAGAAGGCTTGGGGACAGCAAGCCCAATGGGAGAACAAACACTTCACTTCAGTGTTTGGCATGCTTTTCCACTGCCTCTTCAAAAAATTTAATATAATATAAAATATATAAGAAAGTTGAAAATATTTCATATTTGTAATCATAGCGTGCAATTTTTTGAAGATCGTTTGACTGGTTTTCGGTAATATTTTAATTCCATCTTCCTTATTATAATGTAGGAAATTGAAATTTATTTATTTTTAAAGTGATGTTTTTACCTGTTTGTGTTTTTCTTGATAATCAATAACTTTTAAGCTGTTATGTAGTAATATTCAATATACTTGATTTATGTTCGTCCTTTATTTGAGTTAGTAATGAACAAAATACTATTGTCAGTGTTTTTATTCCCAACAGAGGAATTTTCTACCACTACATATACATACATATAAATATTTTGTAGATTAAAACTCATTTGAAACATTATGTATGTTACAATTTTTGCCATCTGCCTACCTCATC
Source organism: Chrysolina americana (assembly GCA_958502065.1). NCBI lineage: Eukaryota > Metazoa > Arthropoda > Insecta > Coleoptera > Chrysomelidae > Chrysolina > Chrysolina americana. The sequence continues at coordinate 36,288,076 of OY293418.1, forward strand.
ATATCTCATATCAATGACTCTTTGTAAATTACGTATATTCTTTCCATTCTAATGCATTTGTCAAAATTTTCTCGTTCGTCTGCACTCGCATTTTTTGAAAAACTTGTCAATGTGAAATTATTCGTTTTGCCCTCAAGTCAAATACAAACAAGATTTTTTAACTTCTTGATACTAAACAATAGCTCCAAAAATTAACTAGCTGCAAAAGTAAAAAAAAATTGTTCACTAATTGTTTAAGAGAATAAAAACCATTTTATCTGACAAACTCTGAAATTCTTAGTTTTTGAAGTGTTTAATTTTTGTATACAGGGCTATTCAAATTCGATTCTGTTGGGTTGTCGGTAACGCTTAAATATAGAGGAGTGGTTGAATAGGTACAAATTAGCGTATTTCAGAGATAATTTAGTTCTGAATCTGGAATTGAACAGGAAAAATTAAAAATCTTGAAATTCTTTTGCCCATCTTTGAACTTACACACAAATATGTGAATGAAAATGTTATACAAAATAACGTATAAATTTGGACACCCTTAAATTTTAATTTTCAAATATGGACCTGTATTTTTTCTGCATTTTTTCGAATGCTAAAAGAGTCATGTTCAATATTGGCGTAGTATTCTCATATGAACTGCAGAGTGTTTTGGAAATATCGAACAAAAGCAACAGCTGTAATTGAACAATATCAGAGAAAAGTGAATCTATTACTGGTGTTATAGTATTTAATTTATGTAAACATATATTTTAGTGGTGATAGTTCAATATTTTCAAATTACGCGCCGAAGTTCAGACGAAAAAATACTACGCCAATGTGAAACACATGACTCCGGCATTTGAAAAATGCAATAAAATATATACTGGTCTGTATTTGAAAATAAAAAGTTGAGATAGTGGCCAAATGTATACGATACTCTGTATATGATTTTTATTCACATATTTGGGTAGTCTACAAAAAAGTTGCTATGACTAAGTGCTCAAGGTTTAACAAAATATAATATAAAAAGATATAGGCAAAAGAAAAATTACGAAATTTACGATTTTTTCTGTATAACTCCAAAATTATAGACGCTGAATAGACAGTTTTTATTTATATAATTGACATCTAAAATACACTACTTTGTCCCCATTTAACCCCACTTCTATCTTTCATACCATTACCGCCGAGATCTCAATGCGTAATTGCGTACCTTCGAATTTGCATAACCCTAGCTGTAAAAAATAATTTTTTATTTCAGTTTCAATTTGTATGATCGAATAGAATTTTTTATGAGACCCTTGGATCATCTTACATGCTATGTTCATTGATATATATAGAGCCTTATTAAATTATTCCATTTTACCCATAATAAATTTCAGAAGTAGTGCAATTGTACTAAAAACTGAAGAGTCCCAAAAAGAGAAGACATTTTAAATTTCAGAAGCAGTATATTTCAAAAGTTTTTTCAGAATTTTACTATAAACTAAATTCTCAAAAGAGAAATACTTATATTAAATTCTTTGTTAGAAAATAAATTGAACTCGTACTTGTAATTGTTCTTGTGATACATATCACTTTGTTCTATTTTTTTTTTCATACAGGTCACATTATACAGTGAAAGTGTGTAAGCTGTAGACACAATGGAAGTTTTATGTAATAAGTTTTAAGTTTTGGGATTTTGAATATCATTTTTTTAAATAAAACAGGTTGCAAAACAGTATTGAAAAATGAAGATGAAATTTTACCAACAAGATTGTTTATGAGGCGTGATCAGAATAATAGGGGCAATGATGGTTTCGCGTTAAAAAAATATACAAAATTATGAAAATTAATACTAAAAACATAAAACTTCCATTGTGTTTTAGAACAAACTCAATTTCAAGTACAGCGCCCACAAACCACAGGCAGGGTGCCAAATAAACTCCTACTCTTTATGGTGAGTTCCCAAAGCATCGTTTTTACGTCGCGCGTCACGCCATCACGCTTTGATTGTCGAGTTCCGGACGCGATTTGCCAAATCGCCAATCATAATACGTGAAGGCGTGACGCGCGACGCAAAAAGGATGCTTTGGGAACTCACCCTTAGAATACAGTAACCTGATATCATTAACAATTTTCAATGTTTAGTTATATCGTTAACAATTTTATATTGTTATTCTGTCTACGTAAGGTTAAGGCGGATTTATCGGATGCATAAACATAATTTATTCACTAATGTACAATTCATAAATATTTGAACTTTATTAATGCGAGATTAGAAAAATATGGTTTACTACTTCTTCAATGCATACGCATAAGTACTTGACAAGTGACAGTTTACAATTTCTCAACACACTTCGAATTCTTTGATTAACAAAACATTCTACACATTCATTCTCAAAATAAAACACTGACAAAACAACATTTTGCCCCTAGACCACGGGATTTTAAGTGAAATATGAAATATGTTGCCATCTTCAAATTTTGAGTCTACGACAAACGAACGCTCCTATCAAGAGACGAGAGAGATAGAGGATTCGACGATCGAAGTGACTGAAATTTGTAAATGTGTGACTGGAACTAATGGAGTAATGCAAAACCAAGTACCTAGTCGATAGTTGATATACAGGAAACAGCATCAATATTACTCTTGAAAAACAAACTCAAAAACATGCTGGTTTTGTTGTACCCAAAATTTACAATTTCGAAAAAAATAATATATCTGATATGGTAACTTTGAAAAATTCTGGATGAAAAAAAATTTATAGGAAATTAATAATTTTCTGAAATGTTTTGAGATAACTATTTGTTTTGAGTATAGTCAAACAATATGAACATTTTTCAATTGGAAAGAAAGTTATCTATTTGACATATCCTCATCTAGGCTTCCTGTGAATGTTGTGTACTTTGATGCTTCATAGAGATTTGAAGCAGTTATTCGGCCGTAGAGCACTTCATACCAAGCTGAGGATTTATTTTGATAAACAGGCAATTTTTCTGTTGTTTTGCAATCACTTTCACTGACATTCTCATTTATGAATTTTGTGAAATCTTCAACATATGAGTAGATATAATAGCAATAGACCGCAAACATGACACAGCTTACATAATCGATCCTACAATACGCTTTGAAACCAATAAAAATCAACCAACAGAAGTGAACAATGAAAAGAAGAAGATTTATGAACCCACTATTCCATATCTCAAAGAAAAATTTAAAATTAATGGTGGAATTCAAGTGACGGGGCTATTTATCGGGGCTAGGGGTACCATTTCAAAAATTTTCGTCGATTTTGCAAAGACTTTCGGAATTCCAATGAAAACAGTTAAATTCATTGGATTAGAGGCTCTCAAAGACTCTGTAAAGATATTGAGAAATCATATATAAGTATACAAAATAATTATTCATTTTATATCTTTATTGATTAGTTTACTTAGTTTTTACCTTTTTCTTTAATTCTGTCAATTTATTTATACAGACCACAAGTGTGGTAGGATGTTTATTCGATTAAATTATATATATAGAAATTACATCAGCATTACATTCTTGCAAAAATACTCTTCCTTGGCAACTTCGTTTCTGCAAAACTGCTTTCTGGGAGGGACAGAACAGGTTTGGACACCATGTACGAAAAGTAATGAACTTGTTGATTCAACTTTGGATTATTTGGATACTTTCTAGTAATACTCAATTGATGTTACAGAAGGCTTTTCTGATCTACAATGTAACCATAACAGAAATGCTACACTATGTTAACATCCTCATGAAAATAGTGAAAGAATTTAAAAACTCAACTCAAAACTAAATTTTTCATTAATATTTAACCTTTTAAAGTTGCACAATTCATATATTTACAGTACACCGAGTACACTACTGTTTCTTCTGCTTCATTAACTTCAGCCTCAACCCTGTATGGTTTGTTATGATCTTTAAGCTCCGGACTTATCTTGGCTGGCTCTGACAATAATACTGATCATGCCAACTCTCTTCACTTCATCTCCATAAGATTCCCTAGCTGCTCTGTAATTATAAAACGTACCTTAGTAATCAATAAAGATATCAATACCTGTGCTGAAGTTTCAATTCGCATGTTGTAAGAATATTGGTTAGAATGAACTGTTCAACCAATCATTACGAATATATTTACAACAAAACTTCAGCATAAATCCAGCACTAGATTACAGAAACTTACCAAGTCGATGTTTTTCAGTTCAGCAGACCTGAAGTCAGAGTTAGAATTATAAAACTCGAAAACCATGCTGGAATCCACAACATAATAGGTTTGTTCTGGTTCTGAAAATTATCAGTCCTAGGACGTCAGGATCATGCGCAGTTGACGAGAAGTGTGCTCTTTAGGCTCATATTTGCTCACTTTTTCTCAACTGCGCATAATCCTGACGTCCCAGTAATATTACTTGTTGCCTATTCAAAGCCCAACTACATCTCTTCGATAAGAATATAGACTATCAGTTCAGTATAGAACTCTAGTCTATGCTATAGACACACAATAAATTTCAATAATTTAATTTGAATTCACAGCACATAATTCACAGAAATATATCCTAGAGATATATTTCTGTGATCTGTGATTCACAGCTAAACAACAAAGCAAATAGCAAGATAAGATAAGTTAGAAGAAATGTATTAGAATAGGGAACAGGCATGTATCCCGGTTCTGAAATGTTTTTATTTTCACATGAACTTTATCCTCCGAGAAGCTAAGTGACATATTCAGAATTTTAAATTTTATGTTTCCTTTTTTCTAATTCCTATTTGAAAATGCTACTTTTTTCATCCCATTTAAAAACGTACTACTGTGACTCCTATACTTACTTCACACGGTTCAAACTTTCACCGTTTGAGGGATCTTAAAAAGCTGTGTAAAACTGTCAAAATTACTCATCATTCCGCTAACAACCACAAGGAGCGCTAGTGTTTGGGGAAAGTTATTCGACCTCAAGGTTAAACTGTGTTTAAATCGAGGAACAATTTCAAAACTCGAAATTTTGGAAAAAAATAGAATTTAATGAATTTTTTTCATTAAATATTATTTTTGATTCCCAAATTGATACAGAAAAGCCAAAAAATAAAATCATGCGTGTTCCCTATTATAGCGAATTCCATTGGTAAAACTAGTGCGCACCGAGTGCACTTTTTGTATTCCATTGGTAAAACTGTTGTAAAAATTTGTATTCCATTGGGCATCTGGTGCACCAAGTTTTGAACTCGCTGCAATCATTTTAGCACAAGCTCATTGAAGTTGTGCGGAGTTGTGCATTTGTGAAAATGGCAGAAAACTCAACCATTTAAAAAGACAGACCGGTTTTTCAATGTACTTTAACTTCGAGCTAAATTTAACTCATGGTTAGAATGTGAGTCGAGACCTTCATTTGGCAAATATCATATTCATTCTAACCACGAGTCAAATTTAACCGGGAGTCAAAGTACGCTAACACGACATTGATAAACTGGCCCTTAGTAGCATTTATGTTAACATCGTCGTCAAGCAGTCATGAAGACATAACAATTTTTCAGAAAATCAAGTCCATAAATTCAGTGATGATGCGAAGTAAAGCCCGTGTGGCTCACGGTCAAATAGTGCGATCAAACCGCTAGAAAGTGACGTAATCTATTGGTTTAGTTCACAAAACTTGAAACAAACCATTAGAAATGATGTCATTTCAAGGCTGTTTGACCAAACTATTTGACAGTGAGCCACGGGCTTAAGAGAAAAATATATTTATAATCTCATCAGAAAAGCAGTGAAAGTATAGAACGATGAACGATGGACAGCTATTTTCATATGAATGTTGATTAACATTAATTCAGTATATGTAAATCATTCTAAAGGCGGATTTATTGGATTCATAGTGCATAATTTAATGCATATGCGTAATTTTAAAGTACAATTTACAACATTTCCATACTTAGATTCATATATGAAACCATTTAGGAATTATAATTTATAAAACGGGTAATTGGTTTCATATTAATTCGAGTATTGAAATGTTATAAATTGTACTTTAAAATTACGCATATGCATTAAATTGTGCATTATGAATCCGATAAATCCGCCTTAACTGAACCAATGATAAGATAATTTATGTCGAGTCTAAGTTTCACTATTGTCGTTTCCGAACGAAAAGTTGTGAATTAATTACTTGGTATTCCTCAAAATGTTACAACCAACAACGCTGAAATAAGTAATTAACAATACTCGTGATGTATACAAGTGGCGCCAAGCCCGCACTTTTGAATGATCCATGGAATTGTTTGATATTCAAATGGCTTTTGTCGGAAAATTACATGATTTATTATAAAAAATTTGCATACATGATATTTAATGCAAAATTTCAGTCATATGCACTTTCTAATCGAATTTGCGCGTTTGTGATCTTGCCTATTGGGTGCTACTCGGAAAGAGGCTCAGGGGTGGTATTCCGTGTACCATAGAATTCTAAAGTCGACAGAATAAGAGAGAAGACATTATAGTTGAATTTGTGGGAGAGAAAGAGACATATCTGTCGACTATACAATTCTATGGTACACAGAACACCACTCCAGGCTGAATAGGTCTTTTGCGTCCCAAGACTTTCGTGAATCATGTACCAAGTGTTCATAGATTAATTCTTTCCTCTCCCCTCAAGCATCAAGAGCCGCTCTCCAATAATAACTAGTGGAGTTTATTCCCTGAACTGAACTTCACCTGACATGATTTTTTGTGGTCTATCATATCAATTCAGGAGCTATTAGCGAGTAACTCCCGGTAGCTCCTGGCGTAATTTGACAGATCACGATAAATCATGTTCCAATTAAACTTCGTTTATAAAGTCAGGTGCGGTTCACTTCAGGTTCAGTTCAGGGGTAACATGCTCCACTGGGTGCTACTACCCCTGGCAATTGGAAAGCGGCTATTAGCTATATTCTTTAGTTCTGATCAAACTGAACCTGACTGTTGCATTTCGAGCTCGCAATTCAACAGTCGGGTCGCTTCAATAATTGAAGTTCAATTTAGTTCGTTCAGTTTGATCAGAACGAAAGAATATAGCTACTATCTGCAGCAATTGAAACGTGGCAGAATTAGCAAGGATGTCGAGCATCAAATCTCGAACCACGCGAATTTACATTCAAAAAATATATTAAGGCCGATTCAGATATACCTGGTTGACCCCCAGGGTTTTTGAAGCACGTGAGTTTTAAACGCCTTTTACTCGGTTTTTAAGACATGGACATATTTTATTTGATTCTTAATAATTTTTTCAATGCTGGAGTAACGCTATTTGAGTTTTTCAAATGATCCCGATGTATTTTTCACTGCCTTTAAGGATTCAGATACATGCGTGCCCACCATGCATGAGATAAAAGATGCACCTTTATGCTGAACATTCGAATGAATAAACCTTACATTGACTGTTTTCTTCGATATTCTTGAAAATCACCACCCAGCAATTGAATTCTCAGTAGTAATATCCCGACAAAATGCTGAATTTTCTAAAAATACTATCACCTTGCTGTCACGAAAACTGTGTTGCTTAGAAACACCACGAGAGCTTGCTCGAGTGGTATTTGGTTCAGCAACACAGTTTGAGCGACTGGCAAGGTGAAAGTATTCATTCATCAAACCAGTGACGAGTATTTTGAATAGGGTTCCTCAAAATGTATCAGCTTCAGCGCCGTGGAGCCGATAATAAGTTTAATAATTAGTGTGCGTTCGATGTGTTTCTACACTTTACGTGTGTTACAGTTGTATTTCCAGATCTTTGATCTTTTGTTCCTAAAATTTCATTATCAGGAGTCCTCGTGATAATTGTGCAACCCAAGCACGGTTGAGAATACATACTGTAGGTATCAGTATAGAAGATGCACCAGTCAACTAACCAAGTTCCCACTATTTATGTGATATTCACATTATAGGCAATAATTATGGCATACACCGTATTATCAGACGTGTAACATTTTTTAATAGTGTTCATGAGATTACTTGTAACATTTAAATATTCAATTAAAAATTCTTACGTGTGATTGTCTCCAAACTCTCAACTCAAGGGTCCCCAAATTTGAAACTAAAGTCCCCAAAGTTCCAGCACATGTCCCCGAATACTCATGTCCTTGAAGTTATCATTGCATGAAGAACAAAGTTTAGGGACTGTCCTCAAATACAACAAAATGTCCTCAAACTTGTCATTACGGATATAAAAAGTCCTCAAACTTGACGTTAGCGTTAACTAAAGAAAATAATTTATTCAAAAGATCTTTTTTAGAAATGGTTTACATAAAGATTGAAAAAGATTCAATGAATAAGAAGACCGATTTTCAAAATTTAAATATAATTTATTCTAATATTTTAGATATTGAAATAAAATTAAGCAACAATAAAAATCATAGAGTATCTATTTCATCAATAACTTGAATCGACCTTTTACAATAAAATTTATACCAATTCTATACACCCTATATCCATCATTCATAAACTTCAAATTGACTTTTCACGTTTCTGTCTTGAAACCATTTATTTTTCTGAATGTTATTTTATCTTATACTCATATACTGTAAGTACCGTTATTTGATATGTTAATTAGAAGTTATATCTATTATTTTAAAGTGACTGAAGAAGAAATTAAATAATTTCGAAAGCTCTCACAATAAAGTAAAAAAGAGTTTGATTGAAAAGCATCTGCAACCCCACAAAATAACTGCTTTATTTTGAAATAAATTCAGCTACAAACATAAATCTATATATATATATATATATATATATATATATATATATATATATATATATATATATATATATATATATATATATATATATATATATATATATATATATATATATATATATATATATATATATATATATATATATATATATATATATATATATATATATATATATATATATATATATATATGAATAGTAACTTGTGACATCTACAGTCACTAGTTTGAAACTTAATTCGACCCGAGCCATGGAATCCAAAGGTAGATGTTTACCTACAACATTGACAGGCAGACAAATGTTTATTTGTTCTGTCCAACCCAAGACTCAATCAAGTTTCTCGTGCGTTATGAGGAACGCAAGCAGAATCTAAAGTGGCTAGAGTATTTTCGTTTCAATTCCGAGAGCTCACGATCCGTGGACAGCGCTGTTTCGTTGTTACCAACTCATCAGCACGGCTTTATGAGGTCTCTCGAAGTTGAAACGAATGCACTCTGAATTAGTACCATAAGGCAAAGAGAGTATAAATGAATAGTAACTTGTGACATCTACAGTCACTAGTTTGAAACTTAATTCGACACGAGCCATGGAATCCAAAGGTAGATGTTTACCTACAACATTGACAGGCAGACAAATGTTTATTTGTTCTGTCCAACCCAAGACTCAATCAAGTTTCTCGTGCGTTATGAGGAACGCAAGCAGAATCTAAAGTGAATAGAGTATTTTCGTTTCAATTCCGAGAGCTCACGATCCGGAATTGAAACGAAAATACTCTATTCACTTTAGATTCTGCTTGCGTTCCTCATAACGCACGAGAAACTTGATTGAGTCTTGGGTTGGACAGAACAAATAAACATTTGTCTGCCTGTCAATGTTGTAGGTAAACATCTACCTTTGGATTCCATGGCTCGTGTCGAATTAAGTTTCAAACTAGTGACTGTAGATGTCACAAGTTACTATTCATTTATACTCTCTTTGCCTTATGGTACTAATTCAGAGTGCATTCGTTTCAACTTCGAGAGACCTCATAAAGCCGTGCTGATGAGTTGGTAACAACGAAACAGCGCTGTCCACGGATCGTGAGCTCTCGGAATTGAAACGAAAATACTCTATTCACTTTAGATTCTGCTTGCGTTCCTCATAACGCACGAGAAACTTGATTGAGTCTTGGGTTGGACAGAACAAATAAACATTTGTCTGCCTGTCAATGTTGTAGGTAAACATCTACCTTTGGATTCCATGGCTCGTGTCGAATTAAGTTTCAAACTAGTGACTGTAGATGTCACAAGTTACTATTCATTTATACTCTCTTTGCCTTATGGTACTAATTCAGAGTGCATTCGTTTCAACTTCGAGAGACCTCATAAAGCCGTGCTGATGAGTTGGTAACAACGAAACAGCGCTGTCCACGGATCGTGAGCTCTCGGAATTGAAACTAAAATACTCTATTCACTTTATATATATATATATATATATATATATATATATATTTCAACAAATTCTAGACGCGGTTCAACCCGAACTTTTAGTTTTCATATATATATATATATATATATATATATATATATATATATATATATATATATATATATATATATATATATATATATATATATATATATATATATGAAAACTAAAAGTTCGGGTTGAACCGCGTCTAGAATTTGTTGAAATTCGACGTTTCGGCTCCGATTTTGGAGCCATTTTCAAGAACTGAAAAAGAAATAAAATAAGAAAATTTATAAATGGTTGGTGAGGTCTCAATCTGCCTACTCCTCAGGTATAATTACGTTAGGTTTTTGTGACTTGACGTCGGGGTCTCAATCTGCCTACTCCCCATGTCTCGTCACTGGTTCTCTCTAAGGTCTCAATCTGCCTACTCCTTCGAGAGAACTCTCGAACTTTAAAATAATAGATATAACTTCTAATGAACATATCAAATAACGGTACTTACAGTATATGAGTATAAGATATAACATTCAGAAAAATAAATGGTTTCAAGTTCTCTCGAAGGAGTAGGCAGATTGAGACCTTAGAGAGAACCAGTGACGAGACATGGGGAGTAGGCAGATTGAGACCCCGACGTCAAGTCACAAAAACCTAACGTAATTATACCTGAGGAGTAGGCAGATTGAGACCTCAGCGTAGAATTACGTTTCAACCATTTATAAATTTTCTTATTTTCTTTCTTTTTCAGTTCTTGAAAATGGCTCCAAAATCGGAGCCGATACGTCGAATTTCAACAAATTCTAGACGCGGTTCAACCCGAACTTTTAGTTTTCAAATATCTGACCGCGGAAACCTATCTGAACACACACATATATATATATATATATATATATATATATATATATATATATATATATATATATATATATATATATATATATATATATATATATATATATATATCGAGAAAGTAGTCTCTTGACTGGTTAGTTGAAAAAAAAACTACTTAAATTTAGATATTCTCAACCTGAGTAGTGAGAATATCCTTGGGGATGCAGTCAGGAATAAAAGGCCTTGTTGAAGTAACACTCTGGGTTAAATAGTCAAGCTTTCGAAATACTTTAATTTCATTATCAAGACATTAACGTGAGGATAGTTTGAAGAAAATAGCATGTGCTTTTCCCTCTTAGTCATTGTATTTGTATTTTGCCATTCATGAAAAGTTTTGATATTTCAATAAAACTAAAATGTGTTTACTGTACACATCATATTTCAGGAGAGCCAAATTACTGAATTTTATTTTCAATATTCAAATCGAAATACAACTTTTTTTCTTCGTTACTACTTGGCCTAGAGATACAGCTTTTTAATCGTCAGCATCAGATTTTTAAGCTGAATACGCCTACACCTATAACTGAAAATAGCTGTACCTTTAGTTACGACTTTGTTCAATGGGGGTATCGATTTATAACATTTCAATACTCAGATTCATGTGAAACCATTTACCCGTTTCGTAATTTATAATTCCTAAATGGCTTCACCCGCCATCTTGTCTTTTGTATCGAGAAAAAATCATAACTTCCGACCCTGAAAATCCCCACATACTAAGTTTGATTCGAATCGGACCATAATTTCAAATTTCGTCCGCCATCTTTGAGCCACCATCTTGTTTTTTTTGCAATGACAAACAATTTATAATTTCTGACCCTGAAAACCACCACTTATCAAGTTTGAATCCAATCGGACCATAATTCAGCAATATTCAATTCATATTCAATTCATATTCAATATTCAGCATTATTTGCTATAAAAACACTACCACCGAATTCCTATCCTGGACAAAAAAAACACACAATAATACAAAAAGCCAATTATCTTATGAGCAGCTCCAGATAAATAGTCCAGCAAAACTAAGAACTTAAATAGTCCAGCAAAATTAAGAACTTAATGAAGTATTTATGAGTAATCCAAAGATGGCTGCGACCTTCAAGTGTTGTAAAAATAAGGAGATTCAACTTACCAGCTGTATACAATGCTTCGGTGTGTTTCATAACAGTTGCTTAGAAAGAAAAAAGACTTTCGTGAAACTAGAAGGTCACAAAATATTGTGCTCCAAGGAATGTGTTACCAAGAGGAAGAACGAAGAAAACAATTTGGATGAACTTGAAACAAATTACACAAGAATGAAGGAAGAAATCCAACTCAAAAATAAGGAACTAGACGACAAGGAGAAAGAACAAGAGGTTCAATTGACGATACTCGAGGATGAGTTTTCCAAACTGAGAAATGAAATAAAAGAAAAGGACAACTTTATCAAGAAATTGAAAAGATCTTCACTAGACTTTCAAGATGAAATAGAGAATGTGGAACAAGGCTATATAACAGAAATAAATGAACAAAAATCAATTGTGTCAGAACTAAACAAGGAAAATTTAACGTTAGTGGAAAAGCATCAACTATTGCTGGAAGAAAGTTCGAAAATAACAACTGACTTAAATAGAGTACTTACTGAACTAGATGACTTTAACATTATAAAGAATGAAATGATAACATCAATAAAGGTCCTCACGCAGGAAAACAAGCTTCATATTGAAGAATTGAAGCAACTCAAATTGGAAAAATACACTAGAATGAACTCTCAAAAAATAAGTCAATATAACGATGGTACATCAGATAAAGAAACTCATTTAAATAACTCCAACCACATTAAAAATCAGACTCCACAAATTATGCCACCTCCCGACAGAGATATGCCACCTCCCCACAGAGTTATCCATAAGGAGCCCTCAGATAAAAAAAATACTACTGATATCGAATACTCAAGGCAAAGACTTGTCACACTACCTATGGAACCATTCAAACAATTATTCAACGCAATCCTTGTTGAAAGGTGGGGCAAAATACGAGGAGTTGATTTAAACAGCTCTCAAGTCTACAATGAACTTCACACGATATGATGTAGTAATTTTATGGACAAACAAGATCAACCAAGGACTTCTTGAAGAATTTCTGAACAAATGTCAACATACTCGTGTAGTAATAATTTCCGAACCTTACAGATTCAATAGAATGGCTACCAGAAACAATATAATATTCAAAAATAATTTAAACTTCCTCAGAGCTGTTCATAGTCAGCATTTAACCACAGCCAGATTCTTTGACTGCAATAATGTATTTCGTAGAAATAACTATGCATCTGATGGCCAAAATTTGAAAAAAGTTGCTAAAACACATCTTGCTAGAGCCTTGTTGAATTTGATTAAAATCTGGGACCTCGAAAACCTAAGCAAGTATAATAAAAACAATAACATCAATATACAAATGTCAGTGCCCAACGACCCTACAAATACTCCACTGCCGAATTATTCGGACTCAGAAACTAATCTTCCGGACTCACAAACCAATCTTCCGGACTCACAAACTGAAAAAGAGGGAAATACTCTCGCAGAGGATGAGGTTGTAAAATCGAATAATCATTTTTTAGAGGTAACTTCGCAGATAAGACGTGCATCTCCCTGTTCTCACTGAATATCCAGTCAATGAGAAACAAAACTGACGAACTATTCATATTATTGGAAAATCATAAACTCCCTGAAATCGTCACACTAACTGAGCATTGGCTAAAAGAGGAAGAACCTATCCATCTACCCAAATACATATCAGCTGCTAGATATAACAGGACCAATTCATCACACGGAGGAACCATTATTTTCATCAAGGAGTCAATAGTAGACACTTTCAACTTTGTACACTTGGACAAATTCGATAATATCTTTGAAGAGAAACAGTTTGAATGTGCAATTATATTTAGCAATTTGGTCAATATGTACATCATAAGTATATACAGGTATATACAGATGTAAACATCTTCCTAAACAAACTCGAGTTACTCCTATCACAACTATCAACTCATTCGAACATAATAATTTCAGGTGATTTAAATATCAACTACTCTGATTTAGAGTCTATGCATAGACACCAACTAATTAATCTACTAAGTTCATTCAATATTAAAATGCATATCAAGAAACCTACTCGTGTATCACAATTTAATGCAACCATAATTGATTACCTCTGCAGCAATTTAGAGGAAACCTCATGTACTGTTGTCCCCTCAGGCCTATCCGATCACGAAGCCATTCTTGGCACCATACTGATTGACACAAAAACTCCTAAACCTAAGAACAATTATCGTCGACTGTTTAGTAAAAAAAACTATAAAAAATTCCAGGAGCATTGCCTATACACTCGCTGGGAGGATATTTTCGTCTCTCCAGATCCCTTCTCTTCATTTTATAATCTCCTTAGCAATTTTAATACAGCATTTCCAATTCAAAAAATAAAAATGAAAAAAAGAAACAATGGCTAACAAAAGGAATAAAGACTTCTGCAAAAATTTTTAAAACTCTTCATTCAATTAGGAAATATACCAGTGAACCATTCTTTCATACTTACTATACTAGATACCATAATGTATATCGAAAAGTATTAAAATCAGCAAAAGACATGTATTACAAATCCAGAATTGATGAATCTGCCAATAAATCTAAAGAAACCTGGAGAGGAAAACAGAATACTACACGTGATATTCCATTGAGCCCAAACACCCTCAACAACTATTACTGTACTATAGCCTCTAAATTAACTTTGGATTTGAGTCGCATTAACAACTCAGATTATTACATGTCAAATCTCTATGTTGAAGAAAACTTCAATTTTGTTCCAACACATGCCACTGAATTGAAGGAAATCATCTCAGGAATAAAAAATAAAAAGGCATCAGGGCTGGATGAACTCTCAATCAACATATTTGCTAACCTTCCAGATTCTGCCCTTAAGGTTTTGGCAACTCTTATTAACCAGTCGTTCGACCAAGGTGTAATTCCTCAATTCTTGAAAACCTCAGTTATAATACCTCTACACAAGGGTGGGGAATCAGCAGACCCTTCAAATTATCGGCCAATATCACTAATACCCACCTTGGCTAAAATAATTGAAAAATTAGTCCAGAAGAGAGTTACTGAATTTTTAATTAAAAATAATATCTTGAGTGAGGACCAGTTTGGTTTTCAAAAGCAAAAGAGCACTAATGACGCAATATTTTCCTTCTTAACAAAAGTTTACAACGAAATTAATGAAGGAGAAGCAGCCGCAGCAGTGTTTTGTGACTTATCTAAAGCATTTGACTGTGTAAGTCACAGAATACTGCTGGATAAAATGAAATACTATGGTTTTAGAGGAAGCAGCCAACAGTGGTTCGAATCCTACCTAGAAAATCGCAATCAATTAGTAAAAACTAACTTCCTTTCTCGAATTGAGGCAACTCAATGTGGTGTACCACAGGGTTCTGTACTCGGTCCCACGCTGTTCCTACTTTATATAAACGATCTTACAAAGATCAATATTTCTGGGAAGTATACATTATTTGCCGACGATACAACCATATTTTGGCATGATAAAAATGAGCACACATTACATCATAATATTCAGGTAGACTTAGAACTAATAAAATCCTGGTGTGACGATAACTTGCTTGTTTTCAACGTCCCTAAAACAAATTTACTATCCTTCCGTTACGAGATTTCGACCCTGAACTTAGGCACTAATAACATCGAAAATGTCTCCTACACCAAATTTCTTGGACTACCTATGCATCGATAAAAAATTGAAATTCAACGAGCATGTCACCAAACTATGCAATAAATTGTCTTCCGGATGCTATGCCATTGGGATAATAACGCGTCATCTGGGTTATACTGCTGCTAAAACAGCCTATTATGCTATTATAGAATCCCATCTGCTCTATGGTATAGCATTCTGGGGAGTGTGCAGCAAACAATTAATGCAGATGGTACAAGTCATTCAAAAAAAGGCCATTAGGACTCTCTGTAAAGTAAATCCGCGAGACTCTTGTAGAGAGCTTTTCATAAACCACAGAATCCTCACTGTTACGGCAATCTTTATTTTGGAAACCACCTGCTTAATTCACAAAAATCGTGACAAATATATTACAATGTCATCAATACATAACACTCGCTCATCTCAAAAAATGACTTTACCATTACCTTTGCCAAAAAATAATCTTGTTAAAGAATCCATTATCTATAACGGGCTAAAAATTTACAATTATTTACCACCACGATTAAGGGAAATTGAAGCATTTGGATTATTTAAAAAAAAAGTTAAAGAATTGCTATATACTCACCCCTTCTACAATATGGAAGAATATTTTAGTTGTGAAAACTTGTGACAATAATAATGTTAAATATGTTCCTTCTTTTTAGAAACGACTGATATGTTTGCATCTGATGGACTTCTTATTCATTCTATGTATACAAATTTTAATATGTCTGTACCAGTACCAGTATTTTACTGTATTTTGTATTTTTTATTTTTTTTATTTAATGTTCTATTATTAATATTGTTCTTCATCTTTGAATTTGCGATACATGACTTTGTCGATAAGATTGTTTTTCTTCTGACAATAAAGCATATTTTGATTGATTGATTGATTGAAGACCGTCGTGGCAGGAAATAGCGAGTTGTTCTCCAGTCGTCAAATATTACTGGGCCCAATGGAACTCGCTCACCCTGGACAATGGAGTCTTGAAGCGTGTGTTGGAGTTGGAGGATGGCGGGGAAGAAAGACGTCAGGTAGTAGTTCCCAGCAGCAGAAGACAAGAAGTACTCTGAGAAATCCATGATGGGGACACCAGAGGACATCTGGGAGTGACTAAGACCCTCCAGAAAATTAGGCAATGATTTTACTGGGCCAATTGTCAAGCTGACGTCAAGGACTGGTGCAGAAAAAGTGTTGAATGCGCTGCCAGCAATGGGCCTCGAACAAGACCTAAGGGCCCGATGCGCCAGTACAATGTGGGCATCCCATTTGAAAGGATCGCCATTGACATCGTTGGCCCGTTTCCGTAGTCGGATCACAAGAATAAGTACATCCTTTTGGTGATGGACTACTTCAGCAAGTGGGCCGAAGCCTATGCCCTGTCCAACCATCATCGTTGCCGACGACTTGGTGAAGGAGTGGATTTGTCGATTCGGAGTTCCGTTGGAGCTGCATTCGGATCAAGGCAGAAATTTTGGGTCGAACCTGTTCCAGTAAATGTGCCAGATGCTAAATATCCGAAAGACGAGGACCACAGCTCTACATCCACAGTAAGATGTTATGAAAAGTTGAACCGTCAAATAGTTATAGTTACACCAGTCTATGCTGAGTCATTCAGAGTGCCGATGGCCTTGGTACAACTGGAAGGTCCAGCACTTTCGTCCCATCCGAGGCTATATTGAAGTACTGATACCTGGCCTGCCTATCCCTCCAAGAACATCGTCCTGAAGTGAATGGAGACTAGACTGCTGACACTACATGGTCAAGAAATATCTTGGTACAACTGGAAGATCCCAACACTGTTCGTAGAAATGGTTATCGGTGAAACGGGACGAAGTTGAACTTTCAAATAGTTATAGCTACACCATTCTATGCTGAGTCACTCAGAGTGCCGATGGCCTTGGTACGAATGGAAGGTTCAGCACTTTTCGTCCCATCCGAGGCAATACTGAAGTACTGATGCCTGGGCCTGCTTATCCCTCCAAGAACATCGTCCTGAGGTGAATGGAGACTAGACTGCTGATACTACAAGGTCTGGCAAATATCCTGGTACAACTTGAAAATCCAACACTTTTGCCTCAAGTCAGTTCTATTAGATCGTAAAAATGATTATCGGTGAAACGGGATACAACTGGTTAAAAGTGGAAATGGAGAAACACTTCCAAAATGGCGGTGAGCGACATCAACTTAAAATCCCCATTACAGGTACTCTACGTGATTTATCCAATACAAATACGACTACTCGAGTCCACAAAAATTACTATTCAAGTCCACAAAAATCAATTAAATCCACTAATAAGTGATAAATGATCGAAAATTGATTGCATGAGTTTCGTCACACACCTGACGTCAAGAACGCCGCACACGGAAGAGACAGTCGAAGACGAAGCCGGAAACAACAACAAAAAAACAAAAACAAATCCACTTTCCTTCCAACTTGAGTGATATTTTGGCGACGAACTGATTTCATGCTTATTGAACTCAAGTCACTGGTCTGACGTCATTATTTTAATGGAACTAAGTTTCTCGCCAAAATGAAGTTTTTTTCGTGATTCCATGTTGAGAAAGTAAATAAAGTAATCCTAATTCAAAACATAACCTCAATTTCTAAAATAATGGAGAGAAGCGAGCGTATACATTTTTCATTGATGAAATAATGTCTGAAAATGTACTTGATGTACTTCAGCAAGTTTTTGCCTTTACTTATTCTGTCGTTTTTCTGGCACTCTGATATCAATGGTCTCTTTCTAATAACCAGTCCATATTATTGTAATGTCTATGGATATTATTACTTATGAATTTTTTCGTGGATGCTTGCCTTCTTCAGAAGGTAAACAAACAAAACGATCAAAATTAACCGGCTTCCGCCCCCTCCAGCATGCTGCTCAGACAACGATATTTGACGAAGCTAGTCGAACACCACTTAACATCTTCCAAACTACTACCCACAACTTTGAACGCTCCTCCAGAGGAGTTTCCATCGCTTTCCACGAACCGTGTTCCAAATATGAAATCATGACGTAATGTGACGTCATGAGTTCGTCGCCAAAGCGGAGTATTCCATCATCCTTTAAAAGTAGTTTGTCGCCAAAATATCACTTTGAAGTCGTTCATGATATGTCAAATGTCCATTATTGACAAAAAATATTTTAGAATAATTTTATTAAAATTAAAGCAATCAACAATAAGGATTATTTATTGTTAGTGAGAATCAGAAAGTCAGTTATAAATCAAATCAATCATGTGAACCTCAGAACAATATAATATATCTTCAACATGAGGTGCTTTCATTTGCACGAAAGCGTGACACTTTTAGACAAGGTGCAGATTACACGACACGGCTCTCCTAGAAAACGAAAGGACCTAAATTGAAATTAATTAAACGTCAGATCTTAGGTACAACATTGAGTCTACCTTTTCGATGGACGATGTTGAAATCGAATTGGCTCAATTTCACGCTCCATCTTGCTAGTCTACCAGATGGCTCGCGCATATTATGCAACCATTTTAATGCAGCGTGATCGGTTACTATCGTGAACGATGTACCCTCTATAAAATGTTGATATTTGTCGCAGCCGAACACTACAGCCAAACATTTCCGCTCAGTACAACTATAATTACGCTCGGATTTAGACAAACTTCTACTCGCAAAAGCTATCACCTTTTCAATAATAATAATAATAATAATACCCCCTCATAAACAGTCGTTGAATGTATCCAATGGCATAGCCTGTGCGGGTAGAGGACGGCTATTACTATTATTTGCCGTGGCGCTCCAGAGGATGGCTATTATTATTATTTGCCGTGGCGCTCCATCTTTCCTTTGCGTAAGAACACATCCCAGTCCTGTATCAGAAGAATCAGTTTGTATACAGAAAGGCAGCGAAAAATCCGGTGATATAAGGATGGGAGCCGAAACCAAAGCTTGTTTAATGTTTAAATAAGCTCTTTCGGCCTTAGGCATCCATGAAATTCCTTGTCCCTTTTTTCGTCCTTCTAAAAATGAATTTGTAGGTGACATAAGTGTACTGAAGTGGGCGATGAAACGTCTGTACCAGCCACACATTCCAACAAATCGTTTCACAATGAAATTTGATTATAAAAATAATCCAGTCTTCCGCATATTTTCCTATACTATAGGATTGTCGGCAAACGTCGAATAGAAATAATTCAACAGCCCCATACGACTGCCAAATCACGTCTATCCAACGCCTGACGAGTTGAATCGCGAAACTCGTCTGCAGATGTCACATGTTTTCGATTGCCACTTGGTGGTTGTTACTGGAAGTTTTGCAAAGATTTAAATTTAAATCGTTTCACCTCTGTAGTTGTTTGTGGTTGAGGAAAATTGACTATCACCGATACCTTATCAGGGTTGGTTTTCAAACCCAACCTGTCAACTATGATACCGAAATATTTCAGAGAGGGCTTGAAAAACTTGCATTTTTCCAAATTTATTGTTGAATTTGCGTTCTCCTGACGACCAGCCACTTCCTGTAGTAGTTCTAAAAGTTTTTGAAACGATAATAATATCGTCGAGGTAAACAAAAATGTTTGATTCCAGCTTGGCACCGAATACTGCATCCATATGTCTTTGTTGGCATTGGGCTGCAACGGGTAAAACATTCAAGTGAAACAAACCTCGCCCAGGAATCAAAAAAGCCGTTTTTTCTTTGGACTCTTGAGATAGAGGAATTTGCCAGAATGCGCTGCGGAGATCAACAGAAGAAATGTAGCGAGTATTATTCAACATATTTAGGATGCGATCTACGTGAGGCAATGGATACGAATATTTTTTCGTCACTACGTTCAACTTGCGACCGTCAAAACAAAACCGATAGTCACCGTTAAGTTTTTTTACGAGGAGGACTGGGGATGACCATTCACTAAAAGATGGCTCCACCACTCCAAGTTTCAACATTTTATCGAATTCAGCATTAAGATGACCAAACATAAAAGGCGACATTAGGTACTGTCTTTGCCTGAAGGTCTTAGCATCACCGGTATCGATATGGTGCACAATTTTACTTGTCAATACTAATTATCGGAAAGGCAAAGATTTTCGAACTGTGAAATTTCTTCTTCAACTTGTACTATGTGAGATTCGCAAAAATCATCCCACGTTCCTATCCGGTTTTTCTCAATAGGTATTGATTGCATTATCTACGGAAGATATCTCCAACCCATCCGCGATGCCTCCGGTCCACGACCTTTCGCCGCAATCTACAATTAAACCGAAGTCCTTACAGAAATCACTCCCAAATATGAAGCTTTGCTTAAGAGATGGCACAACTAGAAATGGAATTACCCTACAGACTTGTCCAACACAAAGTGGCAAGTGTACCACCCCAGTAACCATTTGTCGTTTGCCATCCGCGGTCTTAACAAACTTAGAAGACTTCTTTATTCTGAGATCAAACATATCTAAAACATCTAATCCGGCTTCTCCTACTATTGAACTATTTGCCCCTGAATCTAAAAGTCCAGTTATACTTTAACCCAATAATTTAAGCGAAAAAATAGGTCTGTTATCCTTGGGATTTTCTAAAAAAAGAAGTAAGTACAACAAAAATACATTTTCAAAAAATTTCTCAACTTGATCTAAAAATTTCAATTGTTCTATAGTACGACTTGGTGATTGACTTCTTGATTGTCGTGACGTTGTGGTCTCAGCCCGCTTCTCGTACACCTACTACAGTTTTTAGTAGTTACGTTCAGTTGCAGTTGCCTGCATTTATAACAAAACAATCGACGTTTCAGCCTATAATTTCTAAAAGTATGGTTCTCCTGACCGCAGTTTCTGCATTTTACTGGACTTTTTGAAACATTAATTTGATTCTCTGAGCATTCAGCTGATATTCGACTTTCATTGTAATCAACATGACTAAGGTTTCGATTGAGTGCACGAGGGGTTGAACTTTCCATTGCAACAGCATTAGTAACCATTCTTTTGATGATTTTATGTAGACAGGAAAAAAGTGCATATTTTCTACATCAATTCAATAATTGACTTTATTAGTTTAGGGGCATGTTGGATGCGACGCTATGGTTCCATTTCCAAAACTTAGATATACTAGCATAATGAATTATGGACCTTATTACTTTTTCCGTCAGAGTTTTGTTCATGTGTTCACTAACTATTTTTTGCTGCGGGGTATAGTGAACAATTTGTATCGCCTCTATACTTTTTTGCTTGCAAAGATCATGGAATTCTGAAGATTTGCACTCTTCACCGTTATCACTTCTCAATTTTGAAATTCTAGCTCCAAAATGGGCAGTGACCATTGCTTGATACTGTTTGAAATACTTGTAAACTTCATCTTTACTTTGGACTAGTGACACCATAGAAATATGGGTGTGATCATCGATGAAAGTATCGAAGTATTTCTTTCCATCCTAAGTTTCAGGTGTATTGATCATACATACATCGCTATGTACCAATTCTAGTGGGCTTCTGAATTCAACATGGAATTCCTAATTCTTTGGAAAAGGGTAGTTGAGATTTTTTCCTTTACAACTTACTTCAATTATTCAAAACTTAACGATTAACAAACCAACTTAACCACCACAAACACCTTTCGAAGTTAGGTTATGAAATAGTTTGTTTATCCATGAAATTTGCCAAGCTCAGAATATTTTTTAAATCGATTCATTATTCATTAGCTGTAAAATTTAAAATAAGCGATTTTCTTTGAATTCAGAAAAATCACATATTTTGAAATTAGCGCCATTATTATACAAAAACCCCTGAAAAAACTGAAGTCCCTAGTGTTTTGTATTTTATGGAAAATCTTAATATTTCCACTGTTATGGACAATTTCAATCCTAGTACGAGGTTCCTGAGGCTGCCCCGAACCTCGACATGAAGAAAAACTATCGAAAAACGTGTCAGTAGTTTTAAAGCTAAAAGTTGTGTGGTGGCATGACTGAATCCTTATCCGAAGTCCTATATAATAAATAATAAAATTATTGAAAATAAAACCAATGCTATTCCTGAAAACTTCTTTCTTAATAAACTCGAACCCCCAGCCCGTGTTCTCAATTTCTACAAACATAACCAATGTGTTCAGACGAACTTCCTTTTCAAAGACATCAACGATATGTTTGTTCACTCTACTATAAGAAATCAATCTCAAACTTATTAAATTATGCTGCCCACATCGTATATAATCTAAACTAGTGAATTTCTGCTTAGTTAATAATGTTTTTCCTACCTCTGGCTCGTGTTGACCAATCCGAGTGGGGTCATGTGGCGGGGCTTAGGTCGCCCACGTACCTGTTGTAAAGTGCGCCCTTCAAGCTATTACTATTATTATTGTTATCCATTTTTATCATACTGTATATTATATTTTATCGCAATTGCATGAAACATTGTTCTACTTTATTCACCTTATAATAAACATTTTATTGTAAATTGCTGACACCTCATGTGCACTAGGTATTGCATGCATTCAAAATATCAATTAAGTATTTTCGACTATTTCTATTTCCTTCTCATGATGACGCCTATAGCACATGAAGTGTCGTTTATAAAAACTTGCAACTTAAATTGGTGTCAGGTGTTAAAGTGGTCGAAAACCAGCCCATCAGTTCCTGAGTTGTTTCGGTAATCTGGCAAGCCAATAGTTATCCTGTAAACCAATGGTGCAGCATCTGTTCTTTGGGAGCCTTTTTAACCGTAGAGTACAGAGGTGGAATAAGTCCGTTACAATTTATCTCTTCTGCATGATCCTTTATGATCCTGGTCACCGGAGCCATAAACTTGGATTGGTTATTCACCTCTGGGTAATTCGTGATAACATTTGTCTGTTCGGCGGATGTTTGCTAATTTGGGAAAGCATCTCATAATATAGAGTACCTCGCCTAGCACGCGTCCTACATGTCCCCCTTCCTCCTTGACTATTTGACTAATCAGGGTTGGTGTCAAGGGTGCCATCAATAAGCGGTTTTTTTGTAAGCTATGTACAATACATCTTCGGTGGATTGTATTCAAATAGAGTTTTTCTAGGCCCTTTTTATACACTTGTTCGACGTATAGGAACTTACTATTTACATAACTCATAAGGTCCGTGTTATGTGGTAATAATTCCATGTGTGGATCTAACATATTCCCCGTTTATTTCATCCAAACCACTATCCTAGGATGCTCAGTTTGCCAGATTTCTGAGTGACACAGAAGTTCCGTTTTTAGTAAAGTAAGAGCAAATATTTTATCCTAGTTTCTACTACAAAGTAAGTAGCATTCTTTATTAATTTCATTGGTTATTACTTCCGCGTCTCCTTGATAAAGTAGGCTTAGTTTATCTTCGCATGAAATTTGAGTATTACTTATAAACACATTTTCTCCCAGGATTGTGTCAAAACAGTACCCTGTAAGGAATGGTCACGTTACTCCTCCAACCAATTGAATCTGGTTTTCTTCCATTTTAATTCGGGCTAGGTAATCTTTCCCTTGAATTTTTATAGAAGCTGAAATTATTACATCTTCCCATGTACGTCCTTGTTCATGGTAAGCAGTGCCCTTACATGCTCCTGCATCCACGGTGCCTGCTATTGCCAATGAAGTTGTGATAGTCCCATTCATAGTTATACCTCCTATATCCTTACCACCATCCGTATCACCAACCGTATGCTTCGATATCGGTGCAACGATAAACATTCATCCGCCCCGATTCGATAAACAAAATTTGAGAGTCCCCCGGTCACTACCGAACTGTGACTGCATTCCGCAGTGGGTTATAAGCCGAGTAATTTTTATTAAACAAGTCCATACATGTATTACATTTATTTCATTTCGTTGGATTACTTTTAGCTGAGTCCTAACACTCCGATTCTGGTTCTGGGCATTGTGAGTAGTATGGCAACCCCAATACGACGCCACTTCGAAAGGCTGTTAGATTGTTTTTGGTGGTGTCCAGCTCGTCTTTGAGTTTGTGTATGACGTCATCTTTGAGCTTCGTCATCAACGTATTTTTTGTTGGTAACATCATTGAGTGCACTTGGGGTTTCTACATTACATATTTTCACATGTTCAGCATCAATGTCCCCATTTGTCGTTTAGTTGAGTATAACTCCAGGGAAATGGTAGGGCTGCTGCTGCCGTGCACGGCGAGCTGAAGAAGTTTGACCGAACTTGTTGATGCTCATGATGCGACTGTGGCATGCAAAAAAACGTCTACGCTTTTATTCATCGAATATAGCCTGCTTCTCTCAGCTCATTGATGATGGCCACGATCTCGTTGTCGGTAGAGATGCTGCCGGCATTTTTGGCGGCTACCAGAAGCCTATACCTGTCAACGAGCTGGTTCACATCGTCCCAGTACACGTATTCTATGGGTTTCGTGTTGTATGTCAACTGATCTGGGATACCACTGCCGTCGACGAGTAGCTATGGCGTCGCTTGAGACGACCCCCTCCACACTACCACTTTGAGTTGTGAGAGGGCGTCCTAGGTGGGAGACTAAATTTTGAACCTGAAAAGAAAAAAGATTAGGGCTGCGGAGATTCGAACTCGCGCCGGCTGGATTACCAAATACGCGATGCCATCCTTGACAAGGATGTCCACGACCCCCCCCCCTCACTGCCTGAGGGCGGTCCGCCCTGACAGTAGAGAAGCCCTTCAGTTTAAATCTATGGTCCTGTCGAAGCCATGTCTCCGATATAAACATCAGGTCTAACTTGTGTCTGCCAATAAAGTCAATAATAAGCGGAAGCTTATTATTGACCGAACTGGCGTTAAACAAAAATTGTACCTCTGACTGTCCCCCAGAATTTCTAGGGCAGCCATCGCCTTTTCAAGCGGAGATTTCGCCTGTGCCAGCCTGACGATCAGATCGTCCATGGCGCGGCCCAGTTCTACTATTCCCTACACTTCCCATTTGGCTTACAAGTTTTGCTTTCGACACACTTTCCGTTATACTTTGGAAATTGTGTTTCCCCACACTTTCCATTTTACTTGTCTGGATGGCGTTCGCTATACTTTCCGTTATACTTGGTCGTTTTGCGTTCGCCACACTTTCCATATTAGTTTGTCCTCTGGCGTTCGCCACAGTTTCCAATTTACTTGTAGCAAATTTTCCTCCAGGTTTCACCACACTTTCTAATTTTTGAATGTGGTGCCATTCGTCTTGAACAGCAGCCGCAGGGTTCCTCTTCGGGTTGCATATGTTTTCGAGGTTTTCTCGTTCCATGATGGAGTTCCAGCATGCGGTTGGAAACGAGTCCGTATTAGATTGTCCTATATAGGGACTAGTGCTCTCAACTGGCAGTTTTTGACTTGCAGTGCCGTGGACCAGAGCTTCAGCTATGATGGGCTCCACGGTTGTTGGTGGTGATGTGGAGGACTCCGAGCGGTGCGCGGAGATCTTCTGTCCTACTACGAGGGGGTAATCGCCGGAGCGAAAAGTGCTTTGGAACCTACTCGATCCAACTCCTCGGCACTCTCCATCGCCCGGCAAGTAGTCCCTCGCGTAGTCGCTGTTATAGTTGAAATTTCCTAAGTAGTCCGGTCCTCCGCTCTACCATTCACTCCAAGTAGATTGGAAGGTGTTCGGAATCTTGGGGATAGCTCAGTAATGGGACGAAATGTTTCAAAGTCCAAATGGGAAGTGTTGTGAATACTATCTGCGTTCGCCACCCTTTCCGTTTCCTTCGCCTGCCTTTCCATTTCAGTTTGAAATGTAGTGTTTGGCGTTGAAGGATTTTCGGAAGTGTAGCGAACGGTATTCTCTACAGTTTCCAATCTACTTGGTTGTTCTAGAAGAGAAGTTGAAGTGTTTTGGAAAGTGTGGCGAACGACGTTCTCCACCGTTTCCAATTTCCTTATCTGCTCATCGGTATCTTGGGTTGAAGTGTTTTGGAAAGTGCTGTGAACCACTTTCTCAACAGTTTCCACTGGACTTGAACTTCTCTGCACTTCTTTATTGCTCGAAGCGTTGCTAGATGATTTTAGGTCGCTAAGGGTTAAGTAGCTGGGTGGGGGTAGGGTTGATGTTCTGCCTCACTGTCTTCATGGTGGGGGGAGAGATGAACGTCTCCGTTGTCGGTGGGGGTCTTCTGGCTCTCCTCCAAGTGTTGTGGCGCACTCGGCGAAGGCGGTTTCGGGTTTTGGGACTCCTGGGGTGTCTCCAGGTTGCCTGCACTATGAAGTATGGGGCTGGTGCTAATGCCGGCCATGGTGGAGTCAGAGTTATTGGGTGTGCTCGCCATGGCTGGTTTCTTCGCGTTTGTGCTCCCTTCAGTGGTGGGGTCGACTTCGGATAGTGAGATTTCTTCCGGGGTAGGCCCCCAGATGTTTATATCTGGCTGCTGTTGCGGTGTTACCGCTACGATCATTGATGATCGCCTTCTTCCTACTTTATCTGTTTCCGTTTGAATTTCAGCATTCACCACACTTTCCATTTTTGGGGCGTCTTCTCCGAGGAGGTGTGGGTCCAGGGGAACTTCGACATTCACAGTCCCAAGACATACCACTGGTGACTCACCCGTGGTTTTTTCCGCCTCCACTTCATCCTCTTCGATAGGGGATGTTGTAGGGGGCACTGCTTTGTTCTTTTTCTCTGGCGGACTGCCAGAGGAAGAGTTTGAGGAGGTCTTTAGCTCACTAGTATCCAAGTTATTGTCACTGTCACCATTCACTTTAGCGTCTTTGTCGCGGGAGGGCAAAGCGTCTCTGTCGCGGGTGGGCTTTGCACTTGTGTCTGTTTCACTATTTGGAGGGTTTGGAGGGACGATTTCCAGATCCTGGTGAAGGATAATCTTGGTTTTTGGTGGCTTCGGGGGTTGTTTCCGCTTCATCGATCTCCTGTCGGACTCGCTGCCCGAAGTCGCTGATGTTGTTGTAGCGCTGGCATCTCTGCCGGGTCTGTTGAGAAGTCTCGTTGAAACTGCCCTGGAACGACCAAGGGGGTTATTCTGGGATCTTCCTCCCTCTGAGTCGCTGCTCATGAGGGAGAGGCGATAAACTTTCGAAGAACTCTCTACTGTCACTTAGGATGGTTCACGCTATAAAGGTCAAAATCGTTCAGCACGCTGGCAGTAAAAGGCACCTGCGCTCTAGCGTCTGATTCGGTAAGTACGTCCGCTCGCGACGGCGGTTCGGACGGCTGGATTACCAGGCGGAGATCTAAACCACTAGACTACGGATGATATTGATTATAATCGGTTAATAGGATGTAACTATGATAGCGGATGGCGGCAGGGGGGTCATGATAGATTTTTTTGTGTGTAATAAAATTTTGGAGATAGGCCATCGATTGATTAGTGAATAGGGTAATCGGCTGTTAACCGTCTGAATGATTGGTTGTTGGGATATATTGGAAAAGTAAACATAAAGATGAGAGCTCTTGGAATGGTTGTGAGTGAAACGTTTGCAATGAATATTTGCCCTGTCTCAATCCACTTAACTTTACGACGAACATCATCAGACTCACCACTTTTATGCGAGGAAAAACATTTTACAAAAACAAATTATGTAAAATCTGTAAACTTTTGGTGGTTATTCGAATCGACTTTTCAAGCAAAAATCTAATAACAACTTTTTACTTGCTAATCTAGAATGCGTAATTACTCAGAAATTGCTTACCGTTTGCGATTGAGTACATCATCCGGAAATTCCAGAATGATACTCGTTTCAAACCGTTGCATACATAGGTAATGAATCTTCTTAGAAATTGCATATGAAATGCATACATCTTGCTATTGGATCTCAGACATTGGTGTCTGAAAAACACAGGGTGTATTTCTATGTCGAAAAATCAAAACAATATAGGAATAAAGTAAAGTCTGTCCAGGGAAGACCACGAGAAGGTAAGCACTTCTTCCCCGGGATAAAAGGATATCATCGAAGAAATCAACAGAAACTAGGAACTCAAATTGCCTCTTTTGAATTGTACATGGTTCTTTTGTATGGGTCTTTTTCTCGTATCTCATTGCCTCTTTTCAATAATTTTGTTCATGGGTCTTTTTTTTTGTATGATACTTATTGCCTCTTTCTGATAAATCTGTTCATGTTACATTCATATGTCTTTTTTCTCGTATATTTCATTGCCTCTTTTTTTTATTAATTAGTGAATAGTTCTTTTGTGTGGGTCTTTTTTTTTAATAAAGTGCATTGCTATCCTCTGTTGATTTTCTTGATGATTTGAGGATGGGGTAGGCAGGATGTGTGGATAGACGTAATTTACATCTCAGATGACATAGAGACCGACGTAATTTGCAGCTGATGTTAAGTGTTAGTGTAATTTTGATATTTTAAATCCAAAAGGAACAGAACTGTGATCTGGGAGAAACTTTCTTTTCGTAGAATTTGGTCTGTAGTTTTTAGAAATATTTTTGTTTATTACATCATGCTCCTGTGTTCGCCGGATTTGTTGCGACAGTATACTTATAGGTTCTGAAGGACGTAAAACCATTTCTTTAATTTTTTCAAAATTTATAGTCTCCAGGATCTGGAGGGTCAGGGAAATACCCGTAATTTTGCAAACCACTTCTTCATTCTGATGTTTTTCATTCCAAAATTTATAAGCGTAATTTTTTTAACACTTTTATTTTGTTAACATAATACCTATATAAAGAGTAAAAAGGAGATTGAAAAATTCGAATACCTACATGAAAAGTGATTAGAAAAATTAAGGATGTGACATATGTGAATATATACAGAGGCTTGCTTGATTATCGCAAATGTATGATATAGGGATGTATCAAGTGAATTGTGTCTAACTATGAAATACGCGATCGAAAATTTATTTCAAGCGTTCATGATAAAAAAGTTCTATACATAGGCGAATCAAATCAAATCAAAATATACTTTATTGTCTGAAGAATGAATTCTCTTTGGCAAAGCTTTTATACATATAAAAATAAGTGTTAATAAAAACACGAGTCGTCAAAAGACGGAAGAACAGGTTCATCATAGAATATCACCATAAAATATAATAGTACAATGTAAAAGCGTACCTATCATTGAAGAAAATAATGCTACATACATTGCACAATAATGATGAAATAATTAATAAACAATAACATAGGGATCAGTTTTGCTCATGTGTAAAATAATATAACATGTAGTCAAAATTGGATTACGCGAAGAAGCGCATGTCATAAAAAGAGAAGAGAATGAGTATACGAGTGTCTGAGATTAAGATAAGTTAGAGCAATTCCAATCTTTGTCTAGATACTCTTGAACACTGTAGTATGGCTTCATTGATAAAAAGACTTTTCACAGATCTCCTGAATATAACTGGAGAGACCATTCTTCTGGTAGTAACTGGGAGCTGATTAAATAGTATCAAAACGTTATAAATAAGAGACTTTTTTGTTAAATTCGATGAGTATGTAGGTATAGAATGAAGAAGTCGTGAACTCGTTGAGAAAACAACAAATCAAATAAAAGGCTTTATGGGTTGATATGAGAAGAAAACATACATACATATTAAATATTCAAACAGATTGAGTAGTAAATCTAAGAAATAGAAGACGGTAGAGTTGATTGAAAATGAGGTATGATAAAAAATTACGTGTATAGAGGGTGAAGATGGGGAATCAAACGAGTTTGAAAACATGAAAGTTAATGAAAAAATTAAGAATATGACATATGTATACAGAGGCTTAATTATTGAAAATATATAGAATATATTGTGACTTGAAAAACACGACCAAAAAAAATTAATTTCTAGTATGAGTAGATGATACAAAAGTTCGAATGTGATTTAGGTATACTACATGAAGACATATCTAGTAAAGTTGCAGGAAAATGCTAAATGAAAGGCCGTAATGGGTTGATATAAGAAAAAACATACACCCACTATCAATTACATAATTTTTATACAGAGTGAGTTGTAAATCTAAGGAATTGAAGACGGTATAGTTCATTGGAAATTTAGATTGATAGAAGAAAGGATATACATCAGGGAGAAAAGTTGAAAAAAAGAAAAAATTCAAAACATAAAAGTGACTGAAACAATTGAGGTATGTGAGGACAACACGGTCAGAAACTCATTGATAACTGATAATAAATTTAAGATTTTAAACAGAAAACTTGGAAATAATTATACTGGTTTAGAGAAAAAATCTGAAGAAAGATTTAGGTGTCTGATGGTTTAGTTCGTGAACGAAACTTGATGGTGATTCAGACTTTGGTGTTATTTCAATACGACTTGGGTCGATATTTGTTATTTGGTAGTATCAAATAAGGCACTGCGATTGAGCTTATGTACACCTACAGTTGACATAGTATATACACTAACATTAATCAATAATTAGTGCCACGACAAATAATAATAATAGTTATTCCCCACTTGTAAGGACTTAGTCTCTTGAGGTTTGTCAATATGATCCAATATTTATACAAATAATAATAATAATAGTTGTTCTCCACTTGTAAGGACTTAGTCTCTTGAGGTTTCTCAATATGATCCAATATTTTTGGTTTTCTTACAAACAATAGTGGGGGTATTCATTCGGTCCGAAAATTAAACACCCTGAGCAGATTAATTGAGTACCCAGAGAAAATGACTTTTATGGTGATGCGTTAAACAAGAAGAAAATACAACTACTGCATATACATAATATACAGAATGTTGTTCCTATCGAGTAGGTACCTTTATTGTTTTTTCAGTAACACATCTTGACATTTCTTACAATAATACTCATGCCAGTACCAATGAAGGAAAAAAAGCAACTCAAACAAGCAGGACGCTGAGCTTAAATATTCATCATATTCTTTACATTTCATCTGTTGGAGACAGTATTGGCGACATGCATTTGCCTATTGCATGGTTCACTAGCTCTAGAATTTACCTAGACCTTGAGTTATTATAAATTTGGTGTACGTCTGCAAGTCTGTCTGTTAATTATTCATAAGATGTATGAACAGTCGAACTCATAAAAATAATATTTGCAATAGTAAAATTTCTATTTCACTGAAGTTACACTTTATCAAGACAGCTGTTTTCGTGGATTTTATTAGGTCACCCCCTTCCATTTTCTATAGTTCAAGTTATAGGAGAAACTACTATGTAACGACTGCGCGCTACACGTCATTATCTAGCCAATTCGTGAAGTGTTCAGACGTGTTTTAACAGCTCCTGATAGGTTTTTGATTTTGACCGTAGATTTTGTGTTTTCTAGTGAAAATTTTGGAATTTTAATTTGAATATTTTTTCAAAATGGAAAAGTTTTTAATTATCAAAATGATTCGCCGTTTTGCACCAATACCCAAAGGTGCAGAACCTGTGAGTTGGGTGAGAGACGCCATAACTCAGATAGTATTGAAAGGTACGAGTGGTCTGAGATCAACTGATTACGTCGGTTTCAACTTTTGTTCCAACGAATTTTCGCGAGGACAGGGGTGGATGAGCTTCAGACTGGCGTCTGAAGTAACCAGCGATGATATTTTTGATAAAATTTCATCTATTTATCAATCCAATTCAACAGGCCTGAATACTGAAACTTTCTGTTTAGGTGTTACCTCGGTAAAAATGCCTACGGGTAAAGGTCGAGGCCGTTCGTACAATACATTCACCGAAGACTGCAACAAACGGAGAGGCATAGTAGTTATTGACAACAAGGATAATATGTGTCTACCGCGTGCTCTGGTAGTTGCCAAAGCCTACGCCGATAAAGACCCAGAAGTTGTGAAGGTACGACGTGATATAGGAAAACTTCGAAGTATAAGTGCTCATGAATTGACGAAGACTGCCGGCGTATCCGTTCCCTCGGAGGGGTGTGGTATAGCTAAACTTCAGCTGTTAATTACATCATGCCGCCACTAGAGAAGAAGCACGATCAGCACTTTCTGATAAGCTTGCAGAATTTATCTTAGCATTTAATTTATTTTCATTCAAGCAGTCAGTTGCTAGCTCTCATACTGTTAACATCGTTCCGTATATCAAATAATTGTACTTTTGACTGAAATAAATCTTTTTAAAAACGAACTTTGGGTAATCGATAATATTTCTGGCGCAGTCGGTAGGATTATCAGAATTGTATCGAATCGATCGTGCAGTTTTCGTGTTTACGATTGACTGATTTTTCGAACCAAATATCGAACTTTAGTGATTTGTTGTGGACTTTGTTGCGGAGTGGCTTCTCGAAACTCAGAACACCCAGTCTATCGCAGACCCGTACCCATCGTCAGCAACGAGATTTGGGACCAGTATTGCCCAATTCTGCAAGGAGCAACGACCTGGTGAAGACAGAATCGCCGATCCAGACGCAGCCCTTATAGTGGATAAGAAGAACATGCTCAAAGTCGTTTTCATATTACTGTAAGTGCAATTTTATGTCGCTCGAAGATATAACCAATTATTTGAAAAATTTGAATATAAGTACACCTTCAACTGACTCACAAACTCTTCCTATTCCAACAATTCGAAATTCACTTTCAAGACAACCTATTTTGGATAATCAAGCTAACAATCGTTCAAATATGGCTCAGTTTAAAGCTGAATACTTGAATTGTGTGCCGGAATTTGACGGTAATCCCAATGATTTAACTAGATTTTTATCAATAAGTGAATCGATCATTACAAATTTTTATAATGCAGCCAATGCAAATGACTTTCAAAATATTTATTTATTGAATTCAATCATTTCCAAATTAAAGGGTAATGCAAAAACATTAGTAAATATACAGGGTGCCAAAAATTGGCAAGAATTGAAAGACATTTTGACAAGAAATTTCTCAGATCAAAGAGATGAGGTCTGTTTGAATAGGGATCTTGTTATGTTAAGGCAATCTCATAATGAAAGTGCTCAAGAATTCTATGACCGATGTTTAAATATTTTGAATTTGCTGTGCAGTTATGTAGACATTCATGAAAACACAGAAGCTGCTAAAACACTCAAACGTGATCTTTATCAGAATTTAGTCCTCAGAACATTTTTATCAGGACTGAAAGAACCATTAAGTACCACTTTGAGATGCATGAAACCAAATACTCTCAGTGAAGCTCTACAATTTGTAAAACAAGAAGAAAACGTCCAATATTTTCAAAATTTTTCTCATAGAAATATTGTAAAACCTGCCCAAATCACACGAAAAAATCAACCCCTGAGGCCCACAAACATTTCTCATCGCGCTATGCCAAATCAGAAT
Organism: Chrysolina americana; assembly: GCA_958502065.1. Lineage (NCBI taxonomy): Eukaryota > Metazoa > Arthropoda > Insecta > Coleoptera > Chrysomelidae > Chrysolina > Chrysolina americana. The sequence continues at coordinate 36,321,914 of OY293418.1, forward strand.
AATTTTTTCAATTCCAACACCCCGAATAACTTTTTCCGTAGACAAAACAGTTTCCCTTCACAACCTATAAATGTACAACAGCGACCTAGACCCCAAGGTCAACAATTTTTAACGAATGCTCAAGTCTTTAAACAACCAAGTGGAAATATTTTCAAACCACAAAATAAACCTCAACCGAAACCTACCCCAATGAGTGTTTCAACAAGAAATACTCATTTTCAAACAACTCCAATGAGTGTTTCAACGAGAAACACAAACTTTGCTCAACCATCTACGTCCCACTTTGCAAACAGAGGACAACAAAGAAACTTTATTAGTGAAGAACTTTTTAATACCGAAACCGATCAAATCAATCAATGTCATGAATATTATGATACTGACCAGAATATTGATGAAGAAAATGAATTTATTGATATGAATCAACCCGTCGAAAATCACTTCCCGAATGATACAGAACCAACAGAAAGTTCCGATGTAAATTTTCAGTAAGAGCCTCGGAACAATTTATTTCAAACCCTCAAGTTATTTCCTTCAACTCATCGAATACAAGTGAACTATCATACATTGTTTTTCCAGAATATAATCTGAAACTTTTGATTGACTCAGGCTCTACGAAGTCATTCATCGATCCCGATATTGCCCTCAAATATTTTCCAGATCTAATACGAAATGACCCATTTATTGTGTCTACAGTCTTTCAAAAATCTTCACATAAGTACAGTGCTGAGATTCCTTCATCAAACATTTTTAAATTACCACATCCAATCAATTTAAAATTCTTTCTTTTTAAATTTCATAATGTTTTCAAAGGCCTCATTGGATTAGACAAACTAAAAATACTGCAAGCCAGTATAAACTTTGATAAAGGTTACCTAGTAACACCTTTCACCAAAATTAAACTATTATTTCACAAAACGAGTAACGAATTGAATTTAGTAACCGTCACACCCAGATCAGAACAGGTGATCAAAATTAAAACATCCATTCCTGAAGGAGAAGTTATAATACCTCATTGCAAAATTCATAACTGCGAAATACCCGAAAGTCTTACGATAGCAAAAGGCGGATACGCGTTAACAACAATTTTAAACAATTGACATTAGACCTTTCGACACCGTTCTCTGTCGACAAATTCGATAGAAATGAAATTCAAAAAATCGATCTGAATAATTTTCATGTCTCTCCAAATAAAAGTTTAGACCTGTCAAAAATCAGAACAGACCATATGAACGAGGAAGAAAGAACAAAAATTTTAGAAATATGTAAAGAGTTTTCCGAAATATTTTATAATGACGACACTCCTCTGACATTTACGAGTAAAATAAAACATAAAATACGAACAACAGACGATATACCAATATATACCAAATCTTATCGATATCCGTTTGTACACAAAAAAGAAGTTGAAAATCAAATAAGTAAAATGTTAGATTCAAAAATTATAAGACCTAGTAATTCACCGTGGTCGTCACCTATATGGGTTGTACCCAAGAAGGTCGACGCATCTGGTAAGCAAAAATGGAGGGTTGTTATTGATTATAGGAAGCTTAATGAGAAGACAATCGACGATAAGTACCCTCTACCTAACATACATGACTTACTCGACAAATTAGGGAAATGTCAATATTTCTCTACTTTAGACCTAGCTAGTGGCTTCCATCAAATCGAAATGGAAGAAAATGACATTGAAAAAACAGCATTCAGCACAGAACATGGCCACTACGAATTTTTGCGTATGCCATTCGGTTTGAAGAATGCTCCAGCTACGTTTGAAAGAGCAATAGATAATATTCTTAGAGGTATACAAAATGAAAAATGCCTTGCATACCTTGACGACATTATTGTATTTTCCACTTCACTCCAGGAACACCTAGAACGTCTTAGGTGTGTATTTCAAAGACTCAAAGACTCGAATTTCAAAATTCAGCTCGACAAGTCTGAATTCCTAAGGAAGGAGGTTGCTTATTTAGGCCATGTGGTAACCCCTGACGGTGTTAAACCTAACCCCGACAAAATTAAAGCCATTAAAAACTTTCCTGTGCCCAAAACGACAAAACAAATCAAAGGCTTTCTTGGTCTATTGGGCTACTATCGACGGTTCATCCCAAATTTTGCGAAGATCACAAAACCTTTCACCAAATGCCTCAAAAAGGGCGCAAAAATCGAACTGAATGACGAATTCCTCACCTGTTTCGAAACATGTAAAAACCTTTTGATGAATGAACCTATCCTACAATATCCTGACTTTTCTAGACCCTTTAACTTGACTACAGATGCTTCCAATTTTGCGTTAGGTGCAATTTTATCCCAAGGGCCGATAGGTAAGGATTTGCCTATAGCCTACGCCTCTAGAACACTAAATGATTCCGAACAAAATTACTCTGCCATCGAAAAGGAATTATTGGCTATCGTATGGGCTACAAAATATTTTAGGCCGTATCTATACGGACGAAATTTCAACATCATAACGGATCATAAACCATTGCAGTGGTTATTCTCGTTGAAAGATCCTAACTCAAAATTAATGAGATGGAGAATCAAATTAGACGAGTATCAATTTAACATTATTTATAAAAAGGGAAAATTAAATACTAATGCGGATGCCTTGTCACGAATAGAAACACATACGAAAGAAACCAGAACTTTCTGGGAAGAATTAGACGACATACTAGGCGAGTCAGAACGTCTAGCTGGCCCATATACCACTTTTGGCTGTCAACAAAATAATATAAACCCGCGCCTTGATACACCTAACTATCAACCTTCCGCTGACATTCTGACAATAGGAGAACTTCCACAAGACCTTGACGATTTTTCAATGATAGTTAATCTTGATCAAACCGAAACAAATACACAAAACAACAACGAAACCAATCATCCAAATAATGCTGACAATACTATCGAAACAAACACACGAAACAACGTCGAACCGAATTATTCGAATGACATCGATGAAAACCAGCAAAATAATGCTGACGAAATAACCAAAACTAACAACGAAAATAATCACGAAACTGAACAGACTGACGATCATACTATTCACTCATGTGCCGATGAAAACCCGATTATAGATATTCCAATCGTGAATTACGCTGTCAACTATGGTCAGAACCAAATTATCATTTCTTCTGTCCTTCATTCTCCTGCAAAGCCAAAAATAAGAATTCTATTTGAGAAAAAGAAGCGAATTACAATTCAGTTCTCACAAAATTACTTTGAAAAAGATGTAATAAAATTCATTAAAGAATATGTTGTACCAGATCTACAATACCATATTTTTTTCGAAGATCCCAATTTGTACGAACCATTTTCACTGATTTTACAAAAGTATTTCAAAAATTCTTCAGTAAAATTCAAAAAATGTAATAAAAAACTCTGTGACGTCACAAACAAACATGATATTAAAAACATCATAACAAATTATCACGAAGGTAAATCGAACCACAGAGGAATAGATGAAACCCTCCAAAGAATAAAAGAAAAATATTATTGGCCTTACATGAAGAATTCTATCCAAACCTTCATCAACGATTGTGAACTATGCCAAAGATGCAAATATGACAGAAACCCAGTTAAAATGCAAATGAACATCACGCCTACAGCAGTTGGTCCTTTCGAAATTATTCATATGGACGTTTTCACATTTGAAAAATCCAAATTTCTCACGATTATCGACAGCTTCTCAAAATATGCTCAAGCATACTATCTCGAAGCCGTAGCAGGCACCGAAGTAGCCAATAACCTAATAAACTTCTTTTCACACCACGGTGTTCCCAAACAAATAATTTTGGACAATGGAACCGAATTCAAAAATGCAGTAATTACTGAATTACTCAGTTTACATAAAATTAAAATTCATTTCTGTTCTCCGAACCATCCACAATCGAACGGAGCAATTGAACGATTCCATTCAACCATTACTGAGCACCTTCGTTTACTAAATACAAAAGGATTCATGAAAACACCAGCGAAAATGAAAATGATTTACGCTATACTAGCTTATAATCATTCCATACATTCAGCAACTAAATTGAAACCCATAGACGTAATAAACGGGCATACCACAAGTAACGAACCTTTCGACATGAAACTAGATCAAATTCTATTGAATGACTACGTTGCTCAACACAGAGAACGTTCAAAACTACTTTATTCAAAATTAAATTCAGAACTTCTTTCAAAGAAACAAAAGAAAATTACAAGAATCAACGAAAACAGAGACTCTCCCAACATCTTCAAACGCAAACAAAAAATATGTGTTAAAACTCACGTACGACGAAAGAACGCTAACAAATTCGCAAAACCTAGCAAAATAAAAAGTGTGAATAAAGATAAGAAAGTTTTATCAACCGTAAACCAACCCAAGATTCACATGGACAATGTTAAACGCCCACTTAGGAGACTCTACTCGTTCGACAACTAAAACATATGTTTCTTTATCATTTCAGATTACCCGGAATTGTGACTATGCAAGAAGCAATAGCACTAAGAAACCTTGAAAACAATCCCGGTTTGATGCCCGTAAATCTCGGTTCAGCAAAAATACGAGAATATTACCACTCCATTATTCATTTTTATGATTTGAACCCCATTATAACCGAAATAAATAAATTGAAAATAAAATCATACAATATCGAACGTTTGATTGCCAAAAACGTAGATTATTCTAAAGACACTTCTAACTACATGAAAATTTTAAAATTCTCAGAAAAAAATGTTGAAAGTAAGCTAATCGAAATAATTCCACATCCAAATAGAAACAAAAGAGGCTTAATAAATGGCTTAGGATCAATATTCAAATCTATAAGTGGAAATCTAGACTCTGATGATGGTGAACGTTACGAGAAATTAATTCAAAACTTACAGCAAAATCAGAAAGAAATAACATCGACAATGCACACACAGAGTTCTTTAGCAATATCTATGATTGATCAATTCAATAAAACCGTTCAACACATAAGTCACAATGAGAAACTATTAGAAAGCAAAATCAACCAAATTGCGGCTATCGTAGAAAATCATGCTTATAGAGAAAATTCCAACTTCATCAAAGACATCATGAACCAGATAATTAATACATTCGAAATGATCAATTCACTTCTTCAAGATATTCAAAATTCGATCACTTTTACAAAAATTGGAGTCATGCATTCAAGTATTATAAAATCCAAAGAACTTCTAGATGAATTAAAATACATTCAATCAAAACTCAAAGAAAGTCAATTACCACTGGAAATCAACTTAGAAAATATCCCATTAATCGAAAATCTGACCAAAATTGATTGTTTTATTCTCAACAATAAAATAACTTACATTTTGAAAGTTCCAATAACTTACCCTTTTGAAATGAACCTCTATCACCTTTATTCAATTCCCATAATATCCAAGGGTCAGTTCAAGGCAATAATACCAGAAAACAAATATCTGTTGAAAAATAAATTGTACTACACGTTTATGAGCGACTCTTGCATGAAAATCCGCCAACAACACTATATTTGCGACAATGGTGAACCACAAGAAATAAAAAACGTCGACCTTTGTGAGATCCAGCTCCTGGATCTGAAAGATCCCTCCAACTGTCAGCAAATGAACATTGAAATCACCCAGCCAATGTTCAAACGATTAGAAGAATCCAATCAGTGGGTTGGGCTCCTCCCTACTGAAGAAACAATAAGACTAAAATGCCACCAACAAGAAGAAATCACCAAAATAATGGGCTCATGCCTGATAGAAATTCCGAATGACTGTCAATTGATAACTCATCGAGAAATCATCTCTAACGAAGTTCGTACATCTGTGCCAAGCCAGCCCATCTTATTTCCTGAGTTAGACATACAGAACATCAAAGAAACACAAGTGAACCTCAGCCTCCATCTGGAACAAATAGAACTCGACGAGCTACACAACATTAAGACGAGAATAATTGAAAATCAACCCCAACTCCAAGCGTACCCAATATCATACACCCCAAGTGCCTGGACACTACTCATTTACGGAGTTTTGGTAGTATCCATAGTATACATAATATACAGGAGAACACAACAAATCCGGAAGAAGTCCAGAGAAACCCCTCAACAGCCTATGGAACTCCAAACTGTTCAACTTCCTCAGTAACCCTCCGAAGTTGAATCTGCGAAGGGAGGAATTACATCATGCCGCCACTAGAGAAGAAGCACGATCAGCACTTTCTGATAAGCTTGCAGAATTTATCTTAGCATTTAATTTATTTTCATTCAAGCAGTCAGTTGCTAGCTCTCATACTGTTAACATCGTTCCGTATATCAAATAATTGTACTTTCGACTGAAATAAATCTTTTTAAAAACGAACTTTGGGTAATCGATAATATTTCTTGTTTCAAAATTATCTCTTGAATTATAAAATCGTGGTCTATGCATATGGAAGCAAGGGACGTGACCTTATTTTTAAGGTTGATGATAATGGACCCCATTTGAATCTTCTCTTCAGTAAGGGGCATTACAATGTCATAACATCTCTCACTGCAGCATTTTGTTGCATTTATTTTTGTGCAGAATGTAGTGTCCCATATGATAATAAACAAAAGCATCATTGTGGAAAAACATGCCCTGCATGTAGACAATCTCCTTCTTGCTCTAATGATGAGTTATCCGTGAAATGCCAGTCATGCAATAGAACATTCCGTGGACAAGCCTGTTTTGAAAATCACCTACAACATGGTATCTGTACTCAGATGCGCCGTTGTGAGGAATGTTTCAAAATAATCAAGGTAGATCGAAGACACACTCGTGGAGAAATATTTTGTGGAATTTGCAATGAACATCAGCCTTCTGGTCATTTATGTTACATTCAACCGGACACACGCAAACCTCCAACTAAAAATTACCTTTATGTGTTCTACGACCTCGAAACAATGCAGGAAAAGGTTAGAGATGACGGTTCTCTTCTACACGAACCAAATCTTTGTGTTTTTCGACAGTGTTGTGATATTTGTATATCCTCAGACTCTCAAATTTGTAAGAAATGTGGCATTCGTTTACAAATTCTCAAATGTAACGATCCAATTTCTCCGTTCGTTCATCATGTTTTAACTATACGTAAAATGTTCAAAAATGTTGTAGTTATTGCCCACAATGGCGGCGGCTTCGATCATCAGTTTGTTCTCAATTATATTCTAACAAAAACTGATTTGAAACTGGAACTCATTATGAGAGGTACCAAATTGATTTTAATGTCTGTTGGTAACGTAAAATTTTTGGATTCACTCAACTATTTCCCAATGGCTCTCTCTGGCCTTCCCAAATCCTTCGGAATTTCCGAAATGAAAAAAGGTTACTTCCCTCATCTTTTCAATAAGAATGAAAATCAAATATATGTTGGACCAATGCCCTCAATTCAATATTATTCGCCAGATAATTTCAAAAACGATAAAGATTCAGAAGCATTCAATGAGTGGTATAATGCTAGACTTGCAGAAAACTATGTGTTCGATTTCCAGAAAGAAATAATTGCTTACTGTATTTCCGATGTTGATATTTTAACACAGGCCTGTCTCAGATTTCGTTGTATGATGCTCGAAGAGACAAATGTTTGCCCCTTCATGGAGGCCAGCACTATCGCATCTTCATGTCATAAAGTCTTCAGGCGAAATTTCCCTAAACCGCAAACTATTGGGATCATTCCCAAAGGCGGCTACAGGAACAAAGATAAACAGTCAAAAGTTGCTATTCAATGGTTACTATGGGAAGAGAGGGAGAGAAATATTAGTATACAACATTCTGCCAAAGGGTCCGAGGCTTTAGTTGGTGGCGTTAAAGTCGATGGTTTCTGTCAAGAAACGAACCAAATCTTTGAGTTTCAGGGTTGTTATTTCCACGGTTGTAAGTGTTTAATATTTCAGAGAGATACACCTATCAAAGATAATCCTTTTGAGACTCTGAATAACCGTTATGAGGCTACTCAAGCTAAACTTGAAAGACTTAGGTCACTGGGATTTGACGTAATCGAAATGTGGGAGTGCGAATTTCGGAAAAACTATCTACAAATAGCGAACTGAAGAACTACACCGAATCACACACCTTTTTTACTCAACTCCCTCTTCAACCTCGTGATACTTTCTATGGTGATCGGACAGGAAATGTGTTTGGATATTACAAAACCAAGGAAGGGGAAACAATCAAGTATACTGACATTTGCTCCCTCTACCCCTGGGTATGTAAATATGGAAAATTTCCCCTTGGTCATCCTAAAGTTTTTGTTGGGTCCGAGTGTTCATCGTTGGATCTTTCTTCGATTACAGGAGTGATTAAATGTAAAGTTCTGCCCCCTACATCTCTATTCCATCCAGTTCTTCCACAGAAAATTAATGATAAATTGATGTTTGTATTATGCCGTTTCTGTGGTGAAACATTCAACACAGGAAACTGTCATCACTCAGATGACGAACGCGCTCTTACAGGGACATGGGTGGTAGAGGAGATTGTGAAAGCTGTGGATGTGGGTTATGAACTCTTGGAAATTTTTGAAATTTGGAGCTATGACTCCATTCAGTTTGATAGAGGGCACTCGGGCCTATTCACGAGCATGATGAATAAGTTCCTTAAGATCAAGCAAGAGGCATCAGATTGGCCTTCGCATTGTCGGACACAGAAAGAAAAAAATCAATATATTGAAAATTTTCTACAACGAGAAGATATACAACTAGAGCTTTCTAAAATCTGCAGTAACCCAGGTTTGAGATCCCTAGCTAAACTTATGCTCAATTTGTTCTGGGGTAAATTTGGTCAACGTGAAAACCAATCAAAAACAGCTATCATCAATCAACCCCATGAATTCTTTGCTATGCTTTCCGATTCTTCAATTTTCGTCAACACCATACTTCCTGTGAACGAAGAAACTCTTTTCGTTAATTGGGAGTATAAAGACGATTGTTTCGCCCCTCTACCGACTGTAAATGTTGTATAGGCTTCCTATGTCACAGCTCTTGCTCGACTGAAACTTTACAGCTACCTCGAAAAACTCAATGAAACAGTTTTGTATTACGATACGGATTCTGTGATTTATATATCCAGACCTGAAGATTACAATATTCCTACTGGAGAATTTATCGGTGATATGACAGATGAATTAGGCTCTGGTTCATATATAATGGAGTTCGTATCAGGAGGTCCAAAAAATTACGCTTATAAATTTTGGAATGAAAAACATCAGAATGAAAGAAGTGGTTTGCAAAATTAAGGGTATTTCCCTGACCCTCCAGACACTGGAGATTATAAATTTTGAAAAAATTAAAGAAATGGTTTTACGTCCTTCAGAACCTATAAGTATACTGTCGTAACAAATCCGGCGAACACAGGAGCATGATGTAATGACCAAAAATATTTCTAAAAACTACAGACCAAATTCTACGAAAAGAAAGTTTCTCCCAGATCACAGTTCTGTTCCTTTTGGATTTAAAATATCAAAATTACGCTAACACCTAATATCAGCTGCAAATTACGTCTATCTCTATGTCATCTGAGATGTAAATTACGTCTATCCACACATCCTGCCTACCCCATCCTCAAATCATCAAGAAAATCAACAGAGGATAGCAATGAACTTTATTAGAACTATTCACTAATTAATAAAAAAAAGAGGCAATGAAATATACGAGAAAAAAGACCCATATGAATGTAACATGAACAGATTCATCAGAAAGAGGCAATAAGTATCATACAAAAAAAAGACCCATGAAAAAAATTATTGAAAATACAGACACCAATGTCTGAGATCCAATAGCAAGATGTATGCATTTCATATGCAATTTCTAAGAAGATTCATTACCTATGTATGCAACGGTTTGAAACGAGTATCATTCTGGAATTTCCGGATGATGTACTCAATCGCAAACGGTAAGTAATTTCTGAGTAATTACGCATTCTAGATTAGCAAGTAAAAAGTTGATATTAGATTTTAGCTTGAAAAGTCGATTCGAATAACCACCAAAAGTTTACAGATTTTACATTATTTGTTTTTGTAAAATGTTTTTCCTCGCATGGTGAGTCTGATGATGTTCGTCGTAAAGTTAAGTGGATTGAGACAGGGCAAATATTCATTGCAAACGTTTCACTCACAACCATTCCAAGAGCTCTCATCTTTATGTTTACTTTTCCAATATATCCCAACAACCAATCATTCAGACGGTTAACAGCCGATTACCCTATTCACTAATCAATCGATGGCCTAGTGGATCTCCGCCCGCCAAATTTTATTACACACAAAAAAAATCTATCATGACCCTCCTGCCGCCATCCGCTATCATAGTTACATCCTATTAACCGATTATAATCAATATCATCCGTAGTGTAGTGGTTTAGATCTCCGCCCACCCAGAATGCGTACGAGTCGTTGAACGAGGATGAACCCCTCACGGACGACTCGGAACGTACTTCTGGGCGCAAACAACGCAAAACGAAACAGCCTCCGCCGAAGGAGGCACAAAGACCCAAAAAGGGTAAAATGTTGCCTCCTATTGTCATCCAAGGGAGGCTGAACTTGGACCGATCAATGACGGTTCAGCTAAAAACCGAGTTGAAAGGAGATTTCAATCTCAAACATACTGGGAAAGAGACTCAGGTTTTTACTGAACAGGAAGATGATCGGTCTAAGATGATAGACATATTGAAGCAAACGGGAGTTCCATACATACACTCTCCCGAAGGATAGGACACACGCGTTCGTGCTGAGGGGCCTCGATTCTGATGTCGATCAGCAGGAGCTCATTGATGAGATGCTCGAAAAACACGGCATCAAAATCGATAAAATGATGAGGATGAACACTCGGTACAGGCCGTTGTACCTCGTCACTGCCCCTCGAAACGTTACACTCTCCCAGCTGCAGAAGTCCGTAAGGGTGCTTCAGCACATCAGGATCTCCTGGGAGATGAGACGGAACGAGCGCGCCATTGTGCAGTGCCATCGATGCCAACGATAGGGACACGCAACCTCGAATTGCCAAAGGTAATCGAGATGCCTCAAGTGTGCGCAGGATCATCCCACGCACGCTTGTAAGGTAGCTCGAGAGGTGCAGCTACCTGCGTAAACTGCGGCGGTCCCCACACTGCCAGCAATGTAGACTGTCCTATCTACAAGGAGAGAATCTAAAAAGCCGGTACCGGTGAAGTACGTACCGGCACCTCCGCCAAAGTCAAAATTTGCTTGTATGCCACCAAATCGGCTTTAGCGTATTTGGGATTTTTGTAGAAAATCAAACTATATAGTCCCGGAGTGCCCTCGTATGTTACACCATCAATGCGAATGTCCCCCGTATCTTTGTCGAAGTCCATCAGCTTTCTACCGAGCAACAATTGCGCTTTTGGTTTTTCGTAAATGAGGCCGTAATTCACATCTATTTTGCCGGATTTGGCGCGATGTTCATTCACGAATTTAGTTGCTACTTCGGGATAAACTTCCAAGTAGTCATCCTCACCATCATCATGATAATCACCATCACCATCATCTGTGTGGTAGCTTTCTTAGTCTTCTTCCTTTTTCATAAAGTCTGGAGTCGATGGCGGTTCCTGTTTCTCTTCTTTTTTCACTGTCAGTCGTGATCGCTTGGTGTGGTGGTGGCGGCACCGCCGCACTCAATCTTTTCAGCGGTACCGTAATGGGTTTGAATAATTTACTCAGTGCTTCATCATGCTCGGATTTTCCGAGTTTCAGACCCAGATACTTTTTTTGCACAATTTTCGACAACTGATTGACTTGACGTACCCGCAATCTCCGTCTCGATGCGGGGTGATGTGGTCGGCGCCATGGCTTCAGTACGAATGCCGTGCCACCTCGCATCACATTTGTATATATTTGTCAAAGCCCAGGCGGTAGCGCCCTTTGTTCACATCAAAATCTTTGATAATGACCAAAGATCCGAATTTTTCCTTCCAACAGGTGGCGCACATGCTGCGAAATTCCTCAAAGGTGTAATCCGGAGAGACGTGCTCGTCGAAGGCGTGCTTCAAATTCATATCGTCTTGCCGAAAAAGCACTTTAATATTGCAATTATCTCTGAATAGCTGTTTGGGTATTTTCGAGTAGGTTTGACACAAGTATGGTGCGTCAATACCCTTGTGGCGTACCATGGCTAGAACTCTCTGATTTTATTCTGTTTGTCACACGCCACATCGTCAAATATGAAAATTGAGTTTTCTTTCGCCTTTGACAGATCAGTTACCTCGTCGTTGTCCCTGTATGGAAAATAGCCTACGCCCTTGACTTGTTTTAGTACATCGTGCAACAGCTGGTATTTAGGTTGGTACAGAGACTTTGAATAAATGTTAACATTCTCGAAACGTACTCCGATCGGGCTGAACAGCAAACTGAGTACAGCGTTGGTCTTGCCACATCCGCTGGGGCCGCAAAATATCGCTCAAAACGAATTCGGTAGCAGGACACCGTGTTTACGTATACCATCGTCGTCACCGCCAATACCTCCTCCACCTATGGTATTCAAATTGACGATTTCCAGAGCCGGCTCTTGTTGTACCACTTTCATGTTTGAGTTAATTGAATGTTTGTGTGTGTGTGTGTGACCACGCCGACATCTGACATTCGAATGATATTTTAAGTGGAGTACAGCTATGTAAGTAGGTGCGCAACATCATTCGCGTCAGTGTCATGCTGTACTGTGGACCGGGAACCAAACTGCAGAAAAGATTGGCACGTGGGGACCCTGGTGTGTACCCTTTTGGATTCGGCTTGTAAGACTCACGAGATTGCATACTCGCAAAACAAGTCTTTGAAGGAGAGACACAAGGCTGACTTGGCGCTGGAAAATCGAGCTTGGGAACGTGTCAAATCAAAAGACGCCAAATTTGGTGAGAAAGCTGCTGCTTGGCAGGTCACCACAACCATGAAGGCAAAACGTAATTTGGGAATGGGTCTGAAGAAGAAGACTGCTGCTGCTGCTGCAAAGCCAAAGTCTTTCCGCAGAGATGTGGTCAAGAAAACCACCAAGACTCTGCGAAAAACTCTGAAACCTGATCAGCTGAAACATTTGAGTGCGAAGGCTCTGCGAAAATCCTCCTTGGTGCTGCCCGTGCTCAAGTGAAAAAATTGGGTGGTCGCAAAAAAATCAGAGTACCACGAATAATACCGTTCGAAGCGAAGAGCGGTGATGTGTTGCCTCTGCTCCGATATTCGCCGCTCTGGGGGCGCTGGGCTCGTTGGCAGGTGGGGCCAGCACCATAGCCAGGACCATCATCTCCTCGGCCAATGCCAAAAAAAAATTGGAGGAAGACAAGCGTCATAATACCGCAATGGAGAGCATTGGCGGCGGTGACAACAAACATGGAGGTTCCGGTTTGTTTCTGCGCAAGACCGCTAAAGGCGGCTACGGTTTGTTTCTCAAAAAGAAATTTTCAAAAAACTCCCGCTGAAGCTGTCCAATAGAGCGTTGTACGATGAGGAATTGGTTAAATATGTGAAACGTCTGAAAATACCTCATTTCATTGGTGTTTTCATGCGAGACAACTTACCTCGATCCTTATCAAAACTTCCCAAGTACAGAGAGTGCGCAATCACCTATCTGGACTCGAGCAGGAATCGCGGAATGTATTGGGTAGCTTACGTGAAACGCGGACATGTGGTGAAATACTTTGACAGTTTCGGCAATTTGAAGCCGCTGGTGGAATTGGTGCAATATCTGGGTAAAAAAGTGAAAATCTTCTACAACAACGATGGTATCAGACATTCAACTAAGTTACTTGCGGTCATTTGTATTTGAATTCTCTATACGAGAACACACTCTGAGTGTGCGCGCGCGCGAAAATGAATAGAAAAGTGGTGACCTTTAATGACTAGCGCAATGAGGTTCATTACATGGTGGCGTGGCGTTTTGCATACAAAACTTCGCGCAAATCGTATTGGATGCAAGTGGCCATGAACAGGATACGTTTTGCTAGACGAATAGTGCGAGCCTCACGCGTCTTGAACCCCATACTAGACTCTGAGCACAGAGCGCGCATATGGAATGGTTTTAATAGAAGTACATAACTCCATCCAGTGTCAGTCATGTCTTTGCTGTTAACAGTGACAGGTCAAACGTCGAAGCTAACCGCAGACTTTTCTCCGCTGCTCCAATTGGACGAAGATGGCACTTACGGCTTGGGATTGATTGGTTTCCATTCATACAACAGCATACCGAACATATCGAGTGGCCGATTCTATTATTCTGTCAAAGGAGCGCCATCTGTTATCATCATCCAAATACCGACTAGGTGTTACGAAATAAGCGATATACACAAACACATCGAGAGGCCGAAAGAACAAAGAAGAAGAAGAGAACCGTAGTATGCAGTGACGTTGGCGACGTCGACGACGGCACCAACAAAAGGCTTTGTTCTCTCTCAAACCCAACACCAATACGCTGCAGTGTGATATATACAGCAAGCTCTATAACATCGATTTTCGTCCCAAGGATTCCATAGGACGATTACTAGGGTTTTCCCCGAGACTATTGAGGCTGGACGCGTTCACTCATCCGACCTACCTGTGAACATTATCAAAGTTCGAACTGTTCACATCGATAGTAACATCACATCGGGTGCCTTCTTCAACAATCGCCCGGCTCACACCATATACGAGTTTGCCGATCAGCAAGACCCTGGCTTTGCCATCGACGAAACGCCCTCGAATTTGATTTACCTGCCTGTGAACAAGACGGAAATACACAACATAACCTTGAATATTCTCGATCAGGCCTGTTGCAGTGTGAATTTTCGTGGAGAGATCATCATTACACGACTTGTGCTGCGCAAGCTGTCATAAAAATGGGGTTGGTATTTGATCAGAATGGTGATGATGATGTCTTTGGGCATAAAAATGCAGAGGGTGCTGGCATCAATTCAGTCGTGCAAACGCAGTCGAAGAGAGCAGACGCACTCACTCTGTCTCACTCCAGTATACATTTTCTCAAATCGCAAGGACATCATGTTATCAAGACAAGTGTTCGACGTGTACAATCATCTTTAGTTCGACGAATAAATCAACAGAGTATGACTCGAACGCACCACCCGTACGTCAAGTCCATTCAGTAGAGCGATGTGTGTATACTGATTACCGATGCCCTTGTGTGCACAGAGGGCACTATAACTCGTACCGCAGGAACCGGCAATGTGCAACTAAAGATAAACACATCCTTATTTGCTTGCTCTTTTTTTACAGCAATGCCTATGAGCTGCTCAGATTGTTACGGGAGGTCGTGGGTATCGTTATCTGCTAGTACGACAGATATATCCTTTGACAAATGTAAGGTATAAAGATAAAAGATATTAGGTATGCATGGGCACCAGGTTCTTTTTTTATTAAATGAAAATACCAAAAACACTGATTTGTCAAAGGATGATCTTTGTGCTTCTCAACAATAAAAAAAAAACAAAGTTCAGAAAACACTATATTCACAAAAGTCCCATGTGACAAAACATGTGTGACTAGATTCTAATGAAGTGACAAAGTTACAATCAAATTTGTTATTTTAAAGTTACAAAGGATTCTGGTCTCTCAATATTTGCCTTGAAATGACTGGTTGGTTTATTCACATTTTATGATCAGTTCTTGCGATGAGAAAGACTTACTCCAGAGCTCTACTTTATCGAAGAATGTAGGAGCCTTGTATGGTCTCTCGAGACAATGGCTGCTCTACTAACAGGATACAATCTGTAGTCGGTCTGGGGTCTTTCCTGGATCTCATAAGATGTTCGAACGATGAGGTGACGTTTTGAAAAATAAACACAAACCAGTATCTTGTGGCAGGTTGAGTCACACGACTCGAGATATGACCATGATTATACAAATCTAATCTAGATTTACTAATAGATTATCAAAATGAATGATGATGAAATGAAAGAGTTTAAATTTATAATATATAGATTATTCAGGGAATATATAAATGAGATAAAGAATTTAAATTTACAATAAATGTAAGATTTGCTGAGTTAAACAACGATTGAAATATTCAATAGGTATGGAAAGAATTCAATTTTACAGTGAAGCTCAAATTCAGTAATTTATCAAGCAATGTTAGAGAAGAGTTCAATTTCAAGCGAGCATAAGAAAAAGATTTTCATAAAGATATTGTTTTCTATTATTTTTCAATTTAATAGTCAATTTCCAACGTTCAGTGGAACTGACAAGCAAAATAATGATAAGAAACTTGATCTATCTCATCAAGGATGAAAAGGAAATGTGTATCTCCTGACTGAGGAGAAACAGAGAGAGAGAGAAAGCAAGAGGGTTGAGATAATGCTTTCTTATAGCAGATGGCTTTATTTGTGTCCAGAACTATTGAAAATGAAAGTTTATCAAAATATATCAAACTTCTTTTGGCTAGGCATCTAAACATGGGTAGTGATGTAGAAGAGAGCGAAAGATCTTACCAAGAGCTCAAAGCTTCATGAGTGAGTGTAGCTTCTTCTAATTAAGATATAGAAATGAGGAATTCAAAGCATTTACTCACCCATGAATCCTGTTCTCCAAGCTGCCAGATCAGACTTTCTCACCGATCACCATCCAGGTTCAGGAATTTAGATCCTAGTTTACTGTTCTTGCCTTTTAAGCAGATTGATAACTTCTGAACATTCAGGAAAAACTTGTGGAAACACTTGTATCACTGAAAACCATAAAGCACATACAGAAACAGATCTAATTCATAATCTTTTAACTTCAAGATTGATAGAATTAATGAAAATTGTCTCGACTTTCACAGGTTAGAATTTATTTCAGCTGTGAGCTGTGACATTTCAGGATTCAGCCGATTCGTCAAAAGAGGGTACGAGTACAAAATGACATTCGATTATGATCACGCATAATACTCAAACTTTGAAGATTTTCAAATTAATCATGAAATTCTTGAGTGACAGAGTGACGCACATGCTGCCATTTTACAATGTATCAAAATTGAATTTTCAAAGTTCAAATTAAACGTACCAAAAGAATATCGATTTGTATATCGATTCGAACAGTGAAATAGATAGAACTTAATTGCGTTTAAGTTAATTATTTAAAGATTTGGAGATTTCAAAGATAATCATGAATGACGCACTTACGGCCATTTTGCATTCATGTTAGAAAGTAGCAAAAATGAATTTTAAATTTCAAATAAAACATGCCAAAAGAATATCGATTCGATTAACGAATCAGATAGAAGTTAATCATTTTAAAGATAATAATATATACGACCTTTCATTTCCTCGCTCTAGAAAAATTTTAAATTTCCCGATGGGAAAACTGAGAAAACAAACCACCGCTTCGAATGCTCACTTCAGAAAGAAGCGACAGAAGTTCTCCAAGGGAGGAAGTCAATCTCTCTCACTCTGTCTATCGTCAGTGTTACCAATCGCATAGCACAATTGAATAAATTGGAACAGCTCAATGAGATGGTGTTACCAACATAAAATTCAACAAACCGAAAAAATGGTAACGCAATGTTGTACATTTCGTTACAAATGTTAGATTTATCAATAATGCCGGCGCATACCTTTTCGAGGCCATCTACTATGAAATCAATGGCAAAGAGGTGGACTCTGTTCGATCGCCGGGTATAGTGAGCACCCTTCGCGGCTATACTTGTTACGAGGAAAATGATGTGCGACACTTGAGCACAGCCGACTGGACCTATCCTGGCGGAGCTGTTCACAACGCCACCGACGGTTCGTTCGCCATGTGGATCCCGCTTAAGCATCTGTTGGGCATATTCCATGACTATAGATATGCCACCATTGGACGACAGTGCATTCGCTTGGTCAGAAGTAGAAATGATAACAATTGCATGCTGATAGAGGAGGTGGCGAATCTAGTAGTCGAAGCCACCACAGCCACACTGACGATCACTAGCGTTGTACTCAGAGTCAAACATGTGGTGCCCAATGACGACATTCGTCTGAAATTGCTGCAGTCCATCAAAATAGACGCTCCTGTAGTGATTTCGTATCGCAAGTGGGACATACACGAGTTGCCTGCATTCACTCAGGGTTCCACCAAGGAAGTTTGGGCTATGAAAACTTGCACGGCCATGGAGAGTCCCCTATTCGTCATTGTGGCATTCCAAACAAATCGGATGGGCAATGCGGCTCGAGATCCGTCCTGTTTCGATCACATCGACATCAGCGACATAGGCTTAACCATGAACAGCGATACATACCTGCATGAACGCATGCACTTGGAATTCAACAGAAACAACTTTGTCGAAGCCCATCGAGCCTACACGGAATTCTATCCGAGCTATGCCAATTGTCCGAAGAAGCGCCCTCTACTCGATTACGAAGCATTCAAAAACAGAGCTACCGTTTTCGTTATAGACTGTTTCCGCAGAGCGGAATTCATGAAATCCTCCACTGTCGATGTCAAACTTGACATCGCGGCCAGAGTCGGATTTCCCGCCAATACTCGAGCCTATTGCATCATCATTCACGACTGTATGCTGGAACACTTGCCCTTGAGCGAGATTGTACGTCGTCTGTCATAAAAAAATAGTGACATACAGTAGTAGCAGTGGGTAGTGGGGGAATCCACTCTTTGTTTGTGTGTATGTATGAAATGCAGGCTTAGACAGGTCGAGAGCGTCAGTTGTAAGCCAAACGTTCAGTCGCTGGTTAATCTCGCTCTCTCTGTGTGTGTGTCAGGTAATCACAGCAGTGAATCAGTTCAATCAGCAAGCAAACAAGATGGAGCTCGTAGCCTGTGACATCCAGGGTTTCACTGTGGGCGGGAAATTCCAACCCAAAGAGCTCGCCATCATCGACGGGCATCGCACAAACCACTTTTTATTCAAAGCCGTAGTGCCATTCCATGACCTGAGCGAAAACGGCAAGTACGATATTTGGAGAGAAATATCCACGGCATACCATACTCTGATGGCTGTCGAATTCAACTAGATCCAGGAAGTGCTGCGCCCCATCATCGAGGCTGATGTGGTAAACGTGAAGGGTAATCAAAAATTCGATCTTTTGCTGAAGTGTGTGATCGATCTACCTAAGAGGCCACACATCATCGATATTGCGGCTACTACAAGTACAGTCGTCATAACGCCTCCACCGACACTCGAGAAGCAAAGCCCGCTCTGTTTGAATCATATAGCATCCGGAGAAATAGAAGTGCATTGTGCCGTCAGACACTGTTTCGAAATCTGGCAATGGATATCGTCGCACCTGATATGGTGAGGCCCCACGGCGATCACGACGACGACGACCACGACACTCCTATCAATCGGCACTTGCAAAATTTGCGCGAGCTCAAGGCGCACATAGCAGAGTACGAACACAAGCTGTGTATTTTCGAACACTTCCAAATGCAAATTGACGATGGTAAATGTATGGGGCAGCAGCAGCATTCACCGATCCAACACGTTCCGCCGTCGCCGCCAACACCAAGTCCATGACGTCAGCCACACCAAGACTATCCGAAACACACGGAATATTATTATTCATATTGTATTATTATTATTATTATGTATTAATAGATGAATAAAACCAATTTTTCTCGATTTATTTTGCGGATCGAATGAATGAGAGAGAGAGAGAGAGACTGAAAGAAATACGAGTCATGTACATTGAGCAATGGTGTATGTGTGGGTGTGTGTGTGTGTGTGTTCCTCTCAGTGTATATATTTGAGTGTTTCTCAGTGTACATTGAGCTGTCGTCACGATGACAACAAATTATATAATTCTAGCAGCCGTTCTGTCGAACGTACTGTATATTAGCCGGCCATATGAGTACGGCGAGGTATTGGTATCGTATTTGCACGATAATGATTTGAGTACTTCGAACTGGACGAAAATGACTCAAGCGCTAGCCAATGATGGATAGTTGCCTGTGTTGAGAGCCGAAATCCCGATGAACGCCTCATCGTACAAACTGCGGAAGATTTATACAAGTCACACCTATAGGGATACGCACAAGGCTTCCGCCGAAGATGTCTTGCCCCTCTAGCAGCACTTCGAGGCCGTCGTCGTCATACCCAACTACCCTACCCGTGAACGTCAAGATGCAAGCCCCTGCTGCTGCTGATCGAGAGAGTAAGGATTCCAAATGCGAGCCGCCGCCGCCAACACTACACGATTGGTTTATGTTTTTCGTGTCAATGGTTCTGATTGTTCAAATATCCGAATCCATATATAAGTTTATTAAATCTATGCATCAAAATTTTTGTTAATCGATAATGATAATGTATCTTCATACTATGCCACTGGCACTAAAGTGTAATATTTTTATGTTAAAAATAAATGTATTTTTCTCGAACTGACGTTATTCATTTCAATAAATGTGAACAGACAAAGACAGATATACAATGCCATGGGTTAGAGTGAGACACTTAAAATGCATTGAATCGATAATTTTGGCTTCAAACTAAACTTTCTTATCTCTGCTGACTCATCATTTTACTGGAAAAACAACATCTGACTATCGTGAGTCAACAACGGCAGCTGATGTGTGCATTATTCTTCGAATTTCATTCAGATCGAGACAGTAAACAACTCCAAGGTCAATTTAGCTCGAGCAGACGAAGCGTAAACAAACACCGGATGCGTGAGATAAAACTCTGCGATTAACTGAAAAACAAATTCAAGGTCAAATCGATCATCGGGTTTTCTTAGAATTTCATTCAACTGGAGCAGACAGTAAACAAATACCGGACGTGCCTTATCGCTATTGACGGCGGAGACGTATTTTTCTTTTGGAATTTCATTCGAGGGAGTGAATTAATAATTCCATCATAATTTTCTGTTGTTCTAAGACAGGCATTTTTCATATTTCATTTTTTCGTTTTATCAATTAAGGCGGCGGCTATTTTTTTTTTCTACATAGCGAATCACGTTTTTTCTCTTCCAGCCAATTGCTCTCAACGAATCACGTGACGTTTTTTTCTCTTCCAGCCAATTGTTCTCAGCGAATCACGTGAGGGGACGTTTTTTCATAACTTCCGCCATCGCCGCCATGTTTTTTTGCCTTCCGCTCCATCGCCGCCATGTTTTTTTTTTGCAGAAAACACGCGCGCTACTTAGGGTTAAACGCAGCTGACGACCCCCCACCCCCAAAACTCTTCGGCGAACACGACATCTTCTTCAGCAAACCTCCATCAACGGCAAGAACTCGATGGACGCGGCCATCGAGAGATAAATCACACCGTGTGGAGCAATACCACGTCACTTCGAGTGGCGTCGTATTGGTTGCCATACTACTATTGTGCAACATCCCTTATCAAAACCGACATAATATCCGTATTATGATCGCTACAGTCATAAACGATTATTCCATGACACACCGAAATTATAAGAATGATCAGGAAAAAGGTGTTTGCCTTATTGTAGCTCCTGTCGCTGCTTGAAGTTGTTGACCTCATATGTGGTCCCATGATGTGGTACAGTTTGTTTAAATTGATTTTCCCGTTTCGCGAACCACCTATGCATAAATTACAATAATGAGTGTTTAGAATACAAAAGGTCCTTATATAATTCTCCTAAAGAATATTAAATCATGTATTCAGATTTTTCTTTATGCAGCTAATAAACCCTTTGGAATAAGAACATTATAGTTAGAGAAAAAATTTGCTTTGATAAAGATTTTTTTTCCATTTCCAGTAAATGTAATGTTAACATTGTCCTAACAATCAAACTATATCTTCATCATAAAGTGTGCCTCAAAAATAACATAAAAAATATTAAGAGGATAAAACTATTAGTTCTAGATATAATAAAACAAAATCAAAACATCGGATGAAAAAAATTAATTCTTGAAATCCAGCATTGGTTAAAAGAAAACAATAGTTACGTATATAGTTTACCAGTTAGTTAACCTTTTCCACCCTTACCAATTTTACTATATAAAAGTCTAGTAGCCCCATGATGTGCTATGTTCTGCATTCCCGTTCTCTGAGTAAATTTCTTCACTTGTAACATAACAACACGTTGCCTTTCCTTGGAGGTGAAAACGATCGTGTAATATCAGAGAACCCTTCCCTGAATAATTGTGAATATTTTTCATAACCGCACACTTGAACAAGTGTAGCATCAAAATGTACCACTTTCAAAAAACAATCAAAAGTGGTCCTGGTACAAATAAAATTATTTCATTATTCAACTATGTAATCATCACCAAACAATATATCCCTATTCATGATTCTTTCAATATATACCCACACATACACAAAATGCGTATGCCCAGGCAATACTTGGAAGTTGGCATATGAAAATATTCCCAAATATTTTTCACGGTAAATACCTGTTTGGAGGTTTACGAGTCCTCGTCGACCTTCTCACAATGGGTTCTGGATCATCCAGTAACGTATCTTTGGATTCTTCGTCCGATATTACTTCCTCACTGTCTTCATTCAAGTTCTCGTCATCTCCTGATCCAGGAGCAGCCCAAAAGTGCGGTATAATGGCGGGGTTAAATGTTGGGGAATTTACTTCTTCATCGTCTTCTTTGGTTACTTGTTTTTCTTTCCTTGGGCGTCGTGGTTGCTCTACGACGTCTTCTTGATCCTTGAAAATCCTTTCTGTAAACGCTTTCAATCGATTTACGTGTACTACCTGTTCTTTCATCGTCCCTATTTTTCTTATGGTGTATGTTACTGGTCCTTCACTCTTTACCATTCTGTAGGGTCCATCCCAAGGTCTGTCCAATTTTTTTTGAAATCCCTTTTTTCACGGACATGTTCTTTAGATATACCAAATTTCCGAGTTTTTAGATTTTTATTAAACTTTTGAATTCTTTTATCCTTAGATTTTTCAGTGTTAAAATAAACTTGTGTGTATACTCTATTCAATCGAGCTAAGAGTTCAGATGCATAATTTTTGTCGCAATCATATGAAGCTATCAATAAGTAGTACCTGATCTCGGCCGTGTAAAAGAAAATACGGGCTGTATCCCGTCGAACTATGTATACTCCTTCGATAAGCTATTAGAACGAACGGTATCCAGTCGTCTCAATCTCTTTGACTTTCGCAAATGTATTGTGCTAGCATATCTTTGAACACTCGGTACATTCGTTCAATCTGTCCATTTGAAGTCGGAGCATAACTAGCCGTGATGTCCGTTCTCATACCCATCAAATAAAATCCTTTCTTTATATTCCATAGTGTTTTTTGTTGACCCTGATGTCCTGCTAGAGGTGAGTCGTGAAAATCTTCCAATACTTTCTTTACATATTGTTACGTTTTTGCTGAATAATAATGCCGAGCACAATACTAAACTGTTTATTTTTTAACTTCACTAAAAACATACAATAACGTCACTGACTAATTAAACACTTTAGATCTATACAACAATACAACCAACTAAATATTTCACACACTTCTATACTTCTTCACAAACTGCTTATCAATTCTTCATAATCTTCTTAATCCTCATCCCAGTGATATCTCTCGCTTATATAGGTACATTTGTGCCGACTGGATCTTTCGCAAAATTTCCTAGAATACTCGAGACAAAAGGCCGTCCAAATAATCACTTCTTAGAACTGCTCGATTACCTAAATACCTGCGGTGCTTTGTCAACTCATTGGTATTCGAATTGTTTTTATGGATCTCTCAGCGGCGCAGATAGGGGAATTTTTATCAATCTCGTAAAAATATATTTTAGGAATAATCAATTTATCTCCATCTTCCTCCGTCCGATACCATATCCCGTCATTGGACAAATAATACACCTCATCCGCTTCATCCGTTATTTTTTAACCGATTGACAAAATGTATCTTGTTCTTGAGCTTTTCTTAAAATATCTCTATCCCATTCCGGTTCCACCATTTCATCCTCTTCTACTAGTGAAATGTGAAATTTCTCTTTTGGTAAAGTGTAAATGACTACTTCGATGTCCGTATCATAAAAGATGAATTCTATCATAGTTTGAATCTTTTCAATTCAATCCATCTAAACCACATGAAATTTTTGGCATGGCTAGTTTTCTATCTTGATTGTCTTCAAATTTTTTCTTCAAATTCCGTAGTGCATTCCAAACCGTTCGATAAGGACAGGTATATTTGTGGAATCAGTGGAGGACTTTAGAATGGGTTTTTATTTTTTAAAAGAATTCTAATTCTAACAACAACATTAACATCAATAACAAATTATAATCATCAATGTTATATCAAAATAGACAATAATAGCCCTTTGTCCAGTATTACGCCTAAAGAAATCCGTATTTGGGTCGCATGACCTATTTCTCCTTGGAGTCAGCTAGAATCCTGGCGCCAACCCCAGTACCCTTGGAATCAGCACTTTTCCAGTCAACAAGTGGAAACTTATAAAAGAATAGGATCCCGGCACCTCAGTGTTCAGATGCACGTTCATGATCGAGTAACTGTTCCAATATTTAGGTGCATATCAATAAGTCTGACTGACATTGTATGTTACCATTTTAATTTCTGTTTGTCAAATTAATAAAATAAAAGTTTAAAGTCTGTTTTTAAAAAGTCTTTGGTGAATCTAAAGATATAACAGTGGCGCAGTCGTACGGATTTCTTCAACGTAGAAAAACTACGGTGATTTCCAAATCTTCAAAGAACAAAGAACCAACAACAGCAACCCAGTGGACGGACGGTCTCTTCAACATCGAGTAACCCGGTGTAGCAAGGCGAATGAAGTAGGATTTCATCCACCACGCAAGGGAAAGCCACAAGAAACAAGAATAAGAAGAAATTGCCCCGTTTTGGAACTCCTGTGGATTAGGAACACCTAGTGAAGCCCCTGGCAGAGAATTTCAAGACAACCCCGCATCAACCCTCATCGTTGGAACCCCTGTGGATAGGAACACCTAGTGAAGCCCCTGGCAGAGTATTCCAACAAATGTAAGTGACTTTGATTTATCATCTTTTGTTTTTTCAAAGTTTTCTTATCCATCCCATTCTTACCCAAACAAACCCAACTAACTAAAGATTTTCATACTGACTGAAAATCGAAACTTGAAAATTTTCATACTGCTGAAAATTTGAGATAAATAAATAAAAATGCAAAATCAACCAGAAGATCTGTTTGAGTTTGGGTTTATTGAACAGCTTTCTAAGAAACAAGATAATTACTTGGATAATTTACTGTTACAAAAAAAAAATAACCAAAGGTTTTTCTGATGAGGATACATTACAACTGCAACGACGATATATTCCTATCCTACTCTACTGCATGAAGTTACAATGCTGACAACATCGTTGCCAACTTAGATTATGAAATGTTCCAAGACATTTAAATATACTTTAAATACAAAACACAACAAAAGATATTTTATTTCAACACTCCCACATTTTGCATGTTTTGTTTATCTTCAGATATTCCAAGAAGATTCAGTTGTCTTTGAAAAATATGCCTTGGTAGGGCTTTTGTGAAGATATCCGCTTGCTGTTCCATAGTCGTCACATAAATTGGAATGATGTCTCCATTTTCATACTTCTCTCTTATAAAATGAAACCGGACGTCTATTTGCTTAGTTCTGTGATGGTATTCTGGGTTCCTTATTAATTTTATTGTGCTCTGATTATCAATGTGAATAGGAATGGGTTCATCTGAGTACTCTTCAATGTCTTTGAGTAATTGTTTAAGCCACAAAGCCTCCTTTGTAGCTTCAGATGCAGCAAGGTATTCTGCCTCTGTTGTAGACAGTGTTACACTGTGCTGCCTTTTACTAGACCACGTTACAGGTCCATCAGCTATCTTAAAAACATATCCAGAAGTGGATCGTCTAGTTTCACAGTCATTAGCATAGTCTGAATCGGTATAACCTACTAAATGAGGATCACCAGGTTTTCCATGATAAGTTATTCCATATCCTGTGGTTCCTAGTAAATATCTTATTATTCTCTTCACATATAACCAATGTGCTTGAGTGTGGTTATTTAAGTAATGACTAGCCACTCCCACAGCATGCATAATATCGGGTCTGCTCACTATGGCTGCAAACATAAGTGATCCCAGCACTTGTCGATATGGCACTTCACCCTCAGAAAGATAAATACCTGTTGTCTCTGTTGGGTTTGTATGGCAATCCTCTGGAGCATTAACAACATTTGCACTCTCGAGGTTAAATCGTCTGATGATGTTTTTCACATAAGTCTCTTGGTTTATAAAAATGGTACCATCAGAATGTCTAGTTATTTGAAGACCAACAAAATAGTTAGCCTCACCGGATATAACTTCAAACGTTTGTTGTAGTCTTTCAAACACAATGTTAATAGCAGTTTCACTTCGCGAAAATATTAGTCCGTCATCAACATATATCATAAGTAGCACTTTTGAGTTTTCAATATTAGTATTGTAAACACATTTATCAGCGAGAGAGTTCTGAAAACCGAACTTTTAAGAAATGAATCGAACTTAGTGTTCCAACACCTTGGGCTTTGTTTAAGTCCATATAGTGACCTATTTAGTTTGCATACTAAATTTTCACTACAATTGAGTCCCTCTGGACAGTCATAAATATCTCCTCTTGTAATTCACCATAAAGGAAAGCGGTTTTAATGTCAAACTGCTTCATAAGATATTTATTCTTTGCTGCTACTGCTAAGAGTACACGTATTGTGTCAAATCTTGTAGTCGGAGAGAAAACTTCAGAATAATCAACCCCTTCTTTCTGGGCACAGCCTTTGGCACAAAGGCGGGCTTTGTATCTAGTAATGGTCCCATCGGTAGCTCTTTTCACTTTGAACACCCATTTTGACCCTATTGGCTTTCGGTTTGGTGGCATTTCAACCATATCCCAGGTTCTGTTTTTATTCAATGCAGCTACCTCTTCCTCTATGGCTAATTTCCACTGCCTAGATTTGGGGCTATCGAGAGCATCTTTATAAGTTTGTGGAATATCCACTTCCACAAAATTTAGTTCAAAATCTTTAAAATGCTGAGGTAATTTCACATTTCTTTGGGGACGTAGTTCAGGAATTGTTTTGTTTTCTTGTCTGTCACTATTATCATCTGTTCTGTCAAATTCTTCTTCTTTTTCAACTTTTTCTTGAATATCTTCTTCACATTCTGAGAAAAATTCTGTGATATCACTCTTTGTATTCAATGGGAATTTGATTTTTCACTTCCTAACCTGCACTTTTCATTGAAGGTTACGTTTCTGGACACTGTTATTTTCTTTGTTTCTGGATTGAACAGTCTGTAATTAGTTGAATTATTGTCATAACCAACAAAAATCAGCTTCTGGCTCTTTGGATCTAGCTTAGTTCTTTTAATATCTGGTACAAGAGAGTAAGCTTCACATCCAAACGTTCTTAGATGACCAAGTGTTGGTTTATTATTGCACTACAAATCATATGGTGTGGAATTTTGTGCTTGGCATGTGGGTGTTCGATTTAACAAGTAAATGGCAGTGTTGACTGCCTCAGCCCACAGATATTTCGGTGCACCAGCACAATACAACATGGATCGTGCACTCTCAACAATGGTTCTATTGTCACTTTCTACACGACCATTCTGCTGTGGTGTGTAGGGTGCAGTTGTTTCCAGTTCAATCCCTTCTTTATCCAGATGCCTTCGAAATTCTACATTGCAATATTCTTTGCCATTATCGACATGCAAAACTTTTATGGATCGTCCAAACTTATTTTTGATTTTCGCATTGTAAACTTTAAAGTTTTCAAACACATCAGATTTATGTTTCAAAAAATATGCAACTCGATAACCAGTTGACTCGTCTTTGAACACAAGAAAGTATCTGCAGCCTTGTACTGATGGCGTTGACATTGGGCCACACAGATCACTATAGATTCTTTCGCCAGGTTCCATTTTCACATGAGGAATTTGCTTAAACGGTTGTTTGTGTTGCTTCCCATACATGCAACTTTCACAAAAGAATTTATCTGTATCAGTTAGGTTAACACCTTTTACTAAGCCCTTATGAACCATTTCCTTAATGCTTTTTGTGTTTATATGACCTAGTCTTTCATGCCACATACGAAGCGAGTCATCTGTGGTTGTATTTGCACTGTGAACAATCTGCCGAAATAACATTTTGTACAAGTTATTTTGTTCTTTGATTCCACATGCAACCAATTTAGTGTCTTGGTATATAAGGGCATGGTTCTCCTTCCGAAAACAAGTTTTTGCGAAGCTCTGGTATAAAAAGGACATCATTTATGGTAGCGCTCAGCCATTGGTCGTTAACAAGTTTTTCAACTTTAACGTTTAGTACTAGATTATTTCCAAGGGTAACCGTAGATGAGTAGCTGTCATCTAAACTTGAGAAGTAATCTCTTCTGTAACTCATGTGCGCTGAAGCACCACTATCCATAATCCAGCAGTCATTTTGTATGATGTTACTCGTACTGATGTTGAAGGCAGTCTCGTTTCCTCCAGGTGCAGGGTCACTACTACTTGTTGCGAAAGCTGTCTTTCCTGATTTGTTCTTGTTACCTCTTTTGGGGGCTTTGCAGTACCTTGCGATGTGGCCTCGTTTACTGCAGTTATAACATACTATTCCTTCAGACTTCCTAGTGAGTTTATGCTGGGAATTTTCATCATTTTTCAATGAAATTGCTGCAAGTGCTGTTTCCACTTCGTCTTGACTTGTTAAACTAGCTTCTTCATCAATCAAACGGGAAGTCAAGTTTGTTATTGTCTGCTTGCTCTCATCAAGAGATAGCCAAGCTTGTCGAATGTTTCTGTACTTGGAAGGTAATGTACTTAAAATTTTAGTGATAATAGCTGTATCACTTAACTGTTCTCCAGTTTCTCTTATGTGTTTCGCAAGGCTCTCGACTTTGGCAATATGCTGTGCTATATTGTCGGTCGTGTTCATCTTATATTGATGAAAGCGCTCATGTACCAACATTTTATTAGCCTCCGAATTTTGCTGGTATATTGAATCCAATTTCTCAAGTATTTCCTTGGAGCTTTCACAATTCTCAATCAGGGTTATCTGGCTGAGATCCATCGCCGCCGTTAGGGTGAACATAGCAATTGCATCCTTCTTCACCCATGTCTCGAGCTCTGGACCGGTGCTTGGTTTAACGGATGTCCCATCAGCACAACTATAGACTCCTTTGGCTTTCAAAGCACACTTAACCTGGAACTTCCATTGTTGGTAGTTCGAACCGTCGAACTTGATTGCGCCGCTTTCCATTAACTTATCCGCCATTTTCTGTTCTTGGATTAGATCAGACCACGCCAACCGGCAAAGTCTTTCAATATCAAAACTGATCAACTTTAGTGTAAATTAACTGCTTACACTAACCACTGGGCCCATAACCTGTTTGAGTTTGGGTTTAATGAACAGCTTTCTAAGAAACAAGAAAATTACTTGGATAATTTACTGTTACAAAAAAAAAATAACCAAAGGTTTTTCTGATGAGGATACATTACAACTGCAACGACGATATATTCCTATCCTACTCTAACTGCATGAAGTTACAATGCTGACAACATCGTTGCCAACTTAGATTATGAAATGTTCCAAGACATTTAAATATACTTTAAATACAAAACACAACAAAAGATATTTTATTTCAACAAGATCAACCAGAAATCGAACCATACAAACTTTCAGAATTGTTCTCACTTATCCCTGAATATGATGGTGATAGCATATTACTAAATACTTTCTTGAATGCATGTGATCAAGCGTTTCAACTTGCAATTGTAGCACAAAAATTCCTTTTAATTACACATTACAAAAACAAATTAAAAGGAAAAGCAGCAATTTTGGTAAATTCTCAAAACCCAATAACTTATACTGCAATAAAAAATTTACTAAACACTCATTTTGGTGATTCTCGCGATTTGAATTCATTAATTCAAGATTTGCAAAGAATGAAACAAATGCATGGAGAAACGGGTATTACTTTCCATTCTCGCATACAAACACATAACGCAAAAATGGTCGCCTCTATAAACAAATCATTATTAACAGCTGAACAAAAAGACGCACAAATTACTCTAGTCAACAACATGCCTCTCAATACACTTCTGACAGGATTAGAACCAAGAATAGGACAAATAATTAGAGCAAATAACCCTATAAATATGGCAGAAGCAGCTCATTAAACGTGAAATTCAATTATCATATTTTGAATCTCAAAAAAATCAAAGAGTTACTCCAGCTCAAAATCAAAAACCAAGGCAAAATCAAAATAATATGTTCCAAAGACAACCTAATTTTCAAAATTACCAACAAAGACCTTTTCAACCAAATTTTCAACATCAACCAAATTCTCAAATTCGTCCCAATTTCCAAAATCAACCAAGACCAAACTTCCAAAATCAGAATCGTCCTCAAATAAATCAAACAAGTTCTTCCCAACAACAAAAGCCTCTAATGAGACCCAATACTAATTTTCAACAACAACGAAATACTGTAATACAACCAAATCCCAATTATAGACCTAATATTCAGAGA
Organism: Chrysolina americana; assembly: GCA_958502065.1. Taxonomy (NCBI): domain Eukaryota; kingdom Metazoa; phylum Arthropoda; class Insecta; order Coleoptera; family Chrysomelidae; genus Chrysolina; species Chrysolina americana. Next base: position 36,352,249 of record OY293418.1, read on the forward strand.
ACACACTGTATGAACTTTGATTATACTGATAATCAAGAATATTATGAACCTAAAACCGAATATTTCAACGAATACGATTATGGTCAACCACAAGATAACGAGCAAGCATACCATGAAAACAATGAACGATACTCGGATTTTCAAACGGAGCATCTTTCAATCAAGCCTCCTATCAAAGAAGAAATGATTCACAATACGAATATACTAACACAGCAACTCGACACCCTGAATTTGCAGGAATTCGTTTAAACACCGTCAGCTCAAATAATCTCTTTTACATTCTTGATGCAACGAAGACATTTAAATTATTAATTGATACAGGTGCTGGTATTTCCGTTTTCAAACAGAAAACTTGTGAAAAATTACCGATTCGAAATCCAGAAAATATGTCAATGTCAGGAATAACTGGTCAAAAAATAATTATTACTGAATCAACTCTAATACCATTTCAATTAAACAATCCCCACAAAGTTTATATTTATGACTTAGATATAGAATTTGATGGAATCTTAGGATGTGACTTTCTTGAACACTACGAAGGCATTGTAGATATCAAAAATAGAAAATTGATTTTAAATTACAAAACAGTTCCTCTAATAAAAGTCTAACCAAAAACAGGAAATATTGAAAACAAACCCAAATTTTCACCATTAACATGGGAATCGAATGAAAAAATTTCACAAGAAACTCTCAGCTCACAACAAACGTCAAATGAAAAACTAGACTATATTTCTGATGATATTTTTGAATACAATCCAAATAATTATTTCTTTGAAAGCCCAACTGACTACTATCAATATTTACAAGACGAAATCCCTATAGCTAATGAAATTGAAATTCCTGAAACCAATGAAACAGTGAACATTATCGAAATTGAACCACGAGTAGAAAAAGTTTTCGAATTAAATTCAAATTTAAAAAATTCAGAAGTAATACTGCTTGCTTCAGAAAAAGAAAAAGTAAGACTTCCAAATGCTATTGTAAAAACAAATGAAAAAGGAGAAATTTTTACAACAATAATTAACGTGAATACCATAAAAAAAATTGATTTTTCAGATTTAATTTTAGAACCAATTCAAAATTTTGAAAATATTTTAAATTTTAATCAAAATGACCAATTTAATGAACAACAACAAATTATTGATAGAAGACATGAAATAAAAAATAACTTAAGGCTCGAACATCTCAACGAAGAAGAAAAAGAAACAATTGAAAACTTATGTTTTGAATTTTCTGATATATTTTACCTAGAAAGAGATATATTAACTTTTACCAATGCGGTAAAATATAAAATTGACACTAATGACGCTAAACCTATTTTTACAAAATCTTATCGTTACCCCCAAATTCACAAAAAAGAAGTGAAGTCCCAAGTTTCGAAAATGTTAGAACAAAATATTATAAGACCTTCAATATCACCCTGGTCATCTCCAGTATGGGTAGTACCAAAAAAACTAGACGCCTCCGGTAAACAAAAATGGAGAGTAGTTCTTATAGACTATAGAAAACTTAACCAAATAACAGTTGATAAGTAACCCTAACCAAATATAACAGACATACTTGACCAATTAGGACAATGTACTTATTTCACAACTTTGGACTTAGTCTCAGGTTTTCATCAAATTGAAGTAGATGAAAAAGACATTCAAAAAACAGCTTTCTCTATTGAGAACGGTCATTATGAATACCTCAGAATGCCATTCGGATTAAAAAACAGCCCTAGTACTTTTCAAAGAGTTATGGATAACATACTCTTAGGTATACAGAACGAACGTTGTTTAGTGTATATGGATGACAACATCTACAACATTTACTCAGCAACACTTTATGACCATATTTCTCGACTAACAGAAGTATTTCAAAGACTCAGAAAAGCTAACCTCAAAATTCAACCAGATAAATGTGAATTTTTTAAAAAAGAAGTAGCTTATCTCGGACATATAATTTCTGAAAAAGGTGTTAAACCAAACCCCGAAAAAATAAGTTGCATAGTAAATTTCCCAGAACCAAAAAATCAAAAAGACATCAAATCTTTCTTAGGATTAGCAGGTTATTATCGCAGATTTATTCCAAATTTTGCAAAAATATCTAAATCAATGACAAGACTCTTACAGAAAGACATTCCTTTTATTTTTGACGAAGAATGTAAAAAAGCTTTCAAACAACTGAAAGAAATTCTTTCTCAATCTCCCGTACTAATATATCCCAACTTTAATGAACCTTTTATTTTAACCACTGATGCATCATCATTTGCAATCGGATCAGTGTTATCACAAGGACGCATAGGTCAAGATCTACCTATAGCATACGCCTCACGCACACTTTGTCCAGCAGAAACTAAATATAGTACAATTGAACGTGAACTTTTATCTATTATATGGTCAGTAAAGCACTTTAGGCCCTATATTTATGGTAGAAAATTCAAATTATATTGTGATCATAGACCTCTAACTTGGATATTCAGCATACGTGACCGAGGAAGTAGACTCGCAAGATGGCGATTAAAACTCGAGGAATCCGATTACAAAATTATCTACAAACCAGGAAAACATAACAAAAATGCAGACGCTCTAAGTCGAATCAAAATTAATCATTTTAAAGACGCTTCTCAATTTCATACCAAAGTATTGACAAATAATGAAACTGACAATGAATGTAATGTTTCAGAAAAAAACGAAATATCCCCTGAAACTATGGAACAAGAGTTCGATAATTTTGTAGACATATGTAGGAAAAAATCAATAATTGATTAATCAAAAATTCAATTTTCAAACTCTCAATTATTAGACAAAACTCATAAAAATATTCTGATAGTTTTCCAAAAGTATAAAGACCATCAGTTACGTAAGAAAATTTTAGAAGATATTTTCGAAGACAATCATAAATGTGAAAAGAATAAAATAAATATTTTTCCTAGCAAAACAGTAAAAAATAGGAAACTCCTGAATATAAAATCGGAGATAAAGTTTACGTAAAGGAAAGTCAAATAGGTTCAAAATTTAAAAATAAAGTCAATGGACCCTTTGAAATAATTGATATTTATTTAAATTCCGCACTTTTGAAGAATCTTGAAACAGAACAACAAAGCAAATTTAATTTTGATAAATTAAAACCATACCATGAGTAAATCCGAAATTTTTATTTCAGATGCTTCTACTCATCCTTTTACTCCTACTCACAATCGCAATATATTCTTCAACCCGTGAATAACACGATTGGCATATACTACCATGAAGAAGGATATGCAAAAGTTTCCAATGACAAATGGACATTGTTAGTATACAAAGACCTTACCTCAGTAAGAACAATTTTAGATCATAAACAAAATATTTTAAACCAAATGATCCTAATGCTCGAACCCCCGAATCCAAGAATGAATTATTTTTATGCTGATGTAAAAACACATATATCTATGCTAAATAAAATTTAGAATTCCCTCGAATCAAAGTACGATTAAATAAAAATGGATACTGAAGATTATTCAAAAAGAACAAAACGTGGATTAATTAATGGAGTTGGCAGTATATGGAAAGCTATATCTGGTAATCTCGATTCTTCAGATGGAGAATACTTTACCAACTCGATAAACCAATTATACAAAGATGAACACCAAATAGAGAATTTATTAAAAAATCAAATTTCCGTCACTACTTCAGTAATAAAAAATGTTAATGAAACTATTCAAAAGCTGCAAGTTGATGAATAAGCTACCTTCAATGAAGATTTAAAAAACATAGAGCAATCAATCTATGATATTTCAGACAATTTACATTTTATTGAAGTGAAATATAAAATTATAGATATTTGTGAATCCCTTATGGAAAATTTTGTATTTCTAGAAGAATATCTTGATGATATTTTGACCTCAATCACTTTTGCTAGATTGAAGATCATTCATACTTCAATAATAAAACCAAAAGATTTAGTGAACTCCCTTCTGGAAGTATCACAATTCTTGGAAAACAACTTTACAACCAAAGTTTGCATCAGTAGCAAAATACCTCGAGTTAATTGAACTCGCAGCATTTCAAACAGACACAAAAGTTGTCTGTATTTTAAAAATACCCCTTGTTGAACCCGCAGTCTATACTATTTATCGACCTTACCCTATTCCTATATTGGATAAAATATATTGAAAAAGATGATGACTCACTGTCATATATAATTGTACCAAATTTTGAAAATTGTAAATCATTGATTTATAGAATGAAAATATGTGAAAAAATATTGCCTTACCCAATTGATACTAATGCTATTTGTGAAGCTCAAATATTTAGACATTTAATGGAATTACCTCAAGCTTGTAAAACAAGTATACTTTTCGCAAAAAATTATAATGTTTATGAAATCGATTTAAACACATGGCTTATAATTGTTTCAGACCCTTTGCCTGTAATATTAACATGTAACAAAGAAACAAAAACGAAAATTATTGAAACAAATTCAATCTTAAAAATGAATGTTTATTGTAAGCATTTGTTGGCACTACAAGAATTCATGCGAAAAATCAAATATATTTCGAGAAAAATGTAACCGATACTTTTCACGAAATTCTAATACCATATAAATGTTGTGCAGGACTTCCTGAAAAAGAAAAATTTCCAAAACTAAAACCTCTGAAGCTGAATAAATTAAATGTTGATGATTTGAATACAGCTCAATTCAAATTGAATGAATATTCTGATCAATTAGATAAACTTATAAATGAACCTTTTGTTTCTAAACATATTTCATGGTTTACTTATTTTACCATTACACTTGTAATTTCTCTTGTAATTTTGTATTGTATTTGTAAATGCAAAAATCGAAAAAATGTAAAAATTGGTATTATGACATCAAGAAATGATGGACCGCCTGCACCACCAAGAAACCGAAATAAATTTCAAGCCATTGCCAAATTCTTCCCAAGAAGACGACCGAGCTACCAAATAGGCGAACCTGTGGAGAAAGAAAATGAAGAAATTGAACTCAATACAAATTCTTCGAAAACTTTGCTATACGTTGCTGCAATGTATAGCATCAACTTTTTCATAAAATGGGGAGTTGTTATATCAAAATAGACAATAGCCCTTTGTCCAATATTACGCCTTAAGAAATGCGTATTTGGGTCGCATGACCGATTTCTCCTTGGAGTCAGCTAGAATCCTGACGCCAACCCCAGTACCCGTGGAATCAGCACTTTTCCAGTCAACAAGTGGAAACTTATAAAAGAAGAGGATCCCGGCATCTCAGTGTTCAGATGCACGTTCATGATCGAGTAACTGTTCCAATATTTAGGTGCATATCAATAAGTCTGACTGACATTGTATGTTACCATTTTAATTTCTGTTTGTCAAATAAATAAAATAAAAGTTTAAAGTCTGTTTTTAAAAAGTCTTTGGTGAATCCAAAGATATAACATCAATATACATAACTACAGAAACATCAGAATAGATCAGTGATCAAAAAGTAGTTTCATACAACAACACTCCCACTCTTTGATGACTGACTGGAAATTAAACACAAAGTGCTTCTGTTCTTCGAAAACAAATCTCTTGATAAAGGTTTCGTGAAAATGTCCGCTAACTGATTCTTTGAATCAATATAATGAACGGCAATTGATTTATCATCAACTTTTTCTCGAATAATAATAATAATAAAAAAGGGGGTCGCTGGCTGCGAGGAGAACCTGCTGATCGACAGATGCATCACGTAGGACTCCGTGCAGTATAAGCGTACCCTTTCAATGGCCTGAATCGATTATCGCAAGGCATTTGATACAACATCGCATGAACTCATCATGCATTTGCTCAGATGCCTTGCGGTACCCGATCAAATAGTGAGATGCATTGAACAGCTGATGCCGCTCTGGAGGACTCGATTTACCATAACATCTGGTCAAGTCAGATTCCAAGCAGGTTATCTTTAGAAGGGGCGTGTTTCAGGGAGACTCCCTCAGCCCTCTTCTCTTCTGCATCTCACTACTGCCATTGTCCGTTGCACTACGGAAAACCCGCGGATACAACTGCGGCACCCCCAGCAACCGGAGGCATAAGGTCACCCATCTGTTTTACATGGATGACCTTATACTTTATGCCTCCGGAGAAAAGGACCTTCACCAGTCCTTAAGGGTGGTGCAAGAGTACACGCATGCTATCGGAATGGAGTTTGGGATAGACAAATGTGCCACGGTTCATCTCAAGAGAGGACGATGCGAGGAATATGGAGAGGACGTTCGGCTCGTAGACGGAAGCATCCTACATCATCTGGATGCCGCAGAGACGTATACCTACCTAGGGGTGGAACAACGCCACACCCAAGTGGTAGCTACTGTCAAAAGCTCTCTCCGTGGCAAGTATCAGCACAAACTCCGACAGATCTGGTCTTCAGAACTGTCGGGGCAGAACAAAGTTGCTGCAACTAATATGCTTGCCGTTCCGATTCTACTTTACTCCTTTGGAGTAATGAAATGGACTCAGGAAGAGCTGCGACAACTCGACGTAAAAACTCGCAAAATGATGCATCTTCACAGAAGCTTGCATCCTAAATAGTCTGTTCCACGGTTATACTTCCCCAGACAACAGGGAGGCCGTGGACTTTTGAGTTTGGAGTGTCTACATAACAGAATGGTACTGGGTGGAGCCTGTAAAGTCATCAGGAGTTCATATCCCCTTGTCTGCTTGGTATGTGATCATGAAAAAGCAGGGATTGGAGCATTTCTTTTCAAGGTAGCAACCCGTGCAGCCGATGAACTCGGTCTCGTATTCGACACTGAACGGACAAACCCGGTCAGCAAAAAGCCCACGTAAAAGCTGCGGGAGTGTGAGAGGCTCCTGCAGCTACATAAGGATAAGCCGATGCATGGGGTCTTCTTCAAGAACATTGAAGACCTAGGCTTATCCAGAGACCTGACCTTCTCGTTTCTCAGGTCAAGTGGGCTGAAGTCGGAGACCGAGGGATTCATAATGGCCTGCCAGGATGGTGTCTTTAATACTCTCGTCTACCGTAGTCGCGTGATGGGTATAGAGGTCCCTGACACTAGATGCAGAGCGTGTCGTGGGGCAGCTGAGACCATAATGCATTTGCTGTCAGCTTGTCCAGCTTATGCGGTTTCAGCCTATATCCACAGACATAACGCGGCCCTACGAGTGTTGTACTACCATCTACGACACTCGTACGGTGTAGACGAGACACCGGTGTTGCCTTATGCTCCGGGGGATATTGAGTCCGTGGTGGAGAATGAGAAGTGCCGAATCTATTGGAACTATTCATTCCCCATCCTCAGGCAAATACAAGCCAATAAGCCTGATGTAGTACTCCTCGACCATCAAAGTAGGAAGATTTTCGTCATTGAGTTTTCAGCTCCTGGCGAAACGAACATCGTCCGAAAAGAGGAGGAAAAACGGACTAAATATCGAGATCTTCTCTTTGAACTCCGCAGGCTTTACCCAAACCATTCTGTCAAGATGGTGGTTCTGATAATAGGGGTCCTTGGTGGAATGATGGATACACTGCTCTCAAACTTGAAATTATACCGGCTTGCCGTGACATGGCAGAAATCCTAGCCGGGCGAATGCAGAAGGCCGTAATTCTTGGTTCACTCCGCCTACTCAGGGCACATGATTCTCGGACTCAGTAATCACTTACCCCATGGACGTGGGGAGTGTTTACTGGGGTTAATGATACACCAGCGCGCCCTCCGGAAGTGTCGGGGCTCCGGAGACAGGGCCTGACTGGGTTATTCCTAACGGAAAAAAAAAAAATAATAATAATATTAATACCGGCTTGCCGCGACATGGCAGAAATCCTAGCCGGGCGAATGCAGAAGGCAGTGATTCTTGGTTCACTCCGCCTACTCAGGGCACATGATTCTCGGACCCAGTAATCACTTACCCCATGGACGTGGGGAGTGTTTACTGGGGTTAATGACACACCAGCGCGCCCTCCGGAAGTGTCGGGGCTCCGGAGACAGGGCCTGACTGGGTAATTCCTAACGGAAAAAAATAATAAAAAATAAAAAAATAATAATAATAATAATACTCCCTCATAAATACTCGTAGCCTGTTCGGGTAAAGGACGGCTATAATTATTATTTGCCGTGGCGCTCCGAGGCGACTTACTGATATTGTCGGTGGTGTATTCACTTTTCAGCTGTAGGCAAACCCGGAAAACCTACAGCACCACCCCGGTTGGTCGGTGTGCACTTCAAGCTAGCACCAGATGTCAGGATTGGCATCTAGGCAACTCACATCATACTTGATTCACAAGGCATGTGGCCACCTAAAGAGACCCGTGTTCTTGAGAAAAAAGATTCCGTACCCGAGCCTCGAACGTCTGTCTGATGCGAGTTAGAAGTTTCACTGCTAGAGACCTTAGCCACTGAGCCACCGACCGACTTGGTACTTTACGTCAATATATTTGGTTCGCTTATGAAATTCAACATTTTTCGTTAACTAAATGGCACTTTGATTGTCAACATACAACGAAGTTGCTTCATTTATGTCAAATCCAATTTCTTGTAGAAAAAGTCTTAGTCAAACTATTTCTTGAGCAGCTTCTGATGCAGCTATATACTCCGATTCAGTTGTAGATCGAGAAACACATTTCTGTCGACGAGAACATCATGTTACTGGGGCCCCGGCTGTCAAAGTGACATATCCACTAGTGGATCGTCTAGTGTCCAAGTCTACTGCAAAATCTGCATCTGAATATACTTTAAAATCCATTTTTGATCCCCTATAACAAATTCCATAATCAGTAGTTCCTTGCAGTTATCTGAATATTCGCTTCACTGCAGCCCAGTGTTCTTTGCTAGGATTGTTCAAAAATCTGCTGACTCCGCTTCTCTGAAAGGAACTTGTAACATATACTTTCTTTCTTCTTCTGACAATTCACTTGACTTGAGAACAACATTGGGATCTGCAGGCACAGCATTAGAATGGCAATTTTTCATGTTGAATTTCTCCAAAATTTTTCCAACGTATCTTCGCTGGGTCAGGAACATTTTTTGTTGTTTTCTATCACGCTCAATCTCAATGCCAACATAATATTCGGGATCACAGACAGTAATTTCGAAATTTGCTCGAAGTTCTTCCAAAATAATGTCGATAGGCTGTTTCGATTCACTCAATATCCATCATCTACATACAAGGCTAGATAAATATCTTTGTTCTCAAATATCGCATGAAAAACGCATTTGTCTGCTTCCAGCGATTCAAAATTGTATGCAGATAGAAAGTCTACAAACTTTTGATTCCAGCAACGCGGGGACTGCTTCAGTTCATCAATACTTTTTCTCAGCTTGCACACTTAAACCGGATCATCATTGATAAAGCCTTGTGGCTGTTCCATGTAGATTTCTTCTTGCAAATCACCATTGAGAAAGGCTGTTTTAACATTGAACATTTCAAGATTTCTGACAGTTGCTATTGATAATAATAATCTCACCGAGTCATATCTGACAACTGGTGCGAAAGTTTCTGTAAAGTCTATTCCAGGAACTTGAGAATAACCTTTGGCACAGAGCCTAGCTTTGTATCGATTCACACTTCCATTGGGTTCGTATTTGATCTTGTAGACCCATTTGCAACCTACAGCTTTTCGATTTTTAGATAGTTTTACAAGAGACCATGTTTCATTCTTTTTCAAAGGGCACATTTCCTCTTCCATTGCTGCCATCCATTCGATATGTTGGTCACTTATCATTGCTTCATGGTATGATTGGGGCTCATTGATTACTGCAGCACAGGTGAATTCTGCTTCGTATCTATGAGGGGGTTTAATCAGTTCTCTATTTCTCAACTGACGAACAGATTCATTTGATATTTCTGACAGTTCACCTTCAATGTTTATTTCAGATTCTACGTTCATATCAGGTTCAGCTTCAAATTCGGATGTTTTAATTTCGAAAAATGCATAGTTAGGATCACTACGGAATTCATGTTTTTCTTGTTTCAGCATCATATAACCTGTAATTGGAACCATTTCCATCATAACCGACTAAAAATTGTTTTTTAGATTTGCTGGCAAATTTGTCCCGAAAACTTTTTGGGACTAGGTCATAGGCTGTAGAACCGAATTTTCTCAGATGATTGAGATGGAGTTCTTTTCCAGTGAATTTTTCATATGGCGTCCTACTTTCTTTAGGTTTACAAGTTCGCCTGTTCAATAAGTACACTGCCGTATTTACTGCTTCAGCCCACAACAAATTGATCGGAAGTTTAGAATCTTCGAACATCGTTCTTGCACATTCAGTGATGGACCTGATGTCTCTTTCTGCTCGTCCGTTCTGTTCAGCGGTATAAGGAGCACTTCTTTCGTGAATAATGCCGAATTTCTTCAAACGATTTTTGAAATCTTGATTGACATACTCCGTCCCATTGTCTGATCTAAAAACTTTGATTTTATTGCCTGTCTGCCTTTCAATCAGATTTTGAAAATCACTTTTGTCTTTAATGAAGTAATCTGAGCGATATTTGAAGTGGTGGATCAGCGGTCTAATGCACAGGCCGTTCGAAACTCCAGCATAGCGATAGTCGGTTCGAATCCGATGTAGGTACGAGAATTTTTCTCAACTACTTTATATCGGATTCGATAGGCGGCCGCATGCCTTGTTGAAAAGCAAGTGTATTGTGAGTTGTCTAGATGCCAATCTCGTCTAGTGCTAGCTTGGAGTGCACATCGACCACCCGAGGTGGTGCTGTAGGTTTTGCGGGTTTTCCTACAGCTGAAAAGTGAATACATCACCTAAAACATCAGTAAGTCGCCACGGCAAATAATAATAATAGCCGTCCTCTACCCGCACAGGCTATGCCTTTGGGTACACTCAACGAGTGTTTATGAGGGAGTATTATTATTATTATTATTATTATATGAAGTGCGTCATCTTTGAATATGACGAAGAAATTTGCTCTTCCCAGAGACGTTGAGGCAATTTTTCCACAAAAATCGGAATGTATGTACTCTCCGGATTTTTCAACACAGTTTGAATTCGGCTTGAATGGTTTCCTTTCTTGTTTCCCAAATTGACAAGTTTCGCAGAATAAATTATCGGTTTTTTTATCTGCAGACCTTGAATCAAACCTTTATCAACCATCTGCTTCAGGGAACGGAAGTTTACATGGCCCAATCTCTCATGCCATAATTGAATAGTTTCAGCTGAGTTGCTCTGTTCGATTTCAGGTACTTCAAATAGCATTCTGTAGCAATGATTTACTTCTTTTACCCCGGAAACTACCAATCCACTGGTATTCCTGACCTCTATTCGATTCTGTTCGAAAATCACTTTGTAGTTTCTACTGGTTACTGCTCCTACTGAGAATAGATTCTTTCCAAGTTTTGGAACGTATAAAGTATTTTCAAGGGTGCGTGATTCCTTTCTTCCAGTCACAATAGCTGTAAAATGAATCGTTCCAATTCCTTCGGCTTGTAAAAAGGAATTATCACCAATTTGTATGGAAATATCGGACTGAAGTGGACTTAGAGAAGTAAACCAATTCTTCTTCGAAGTCATGTGTTTCGAAGCTGCACTGTCGGCGAGCCAAATTGTATGGCAACCAGGTACTTCAATATTTTTCTGTTCAGCGCTCATAGCTTAATTTACCGAATTGGATTAAAAAATTTTGGCTATTTTGAAATGACGTGCCATATTTGTTTAGTCTCTTTTTACACTCGAACTTTTTGTGTCCCTTTTTGGAGTCATGTGGTGAGTTTGAAGATTTGGCTTTCTGCTTACAGTATTAACTGCTGCGAACGCTGTCGATAGTTCATCAACATGAGAGAGCTTCATTTCTTCTTTCAGCAATCTGGCGGTCAGATTCTCGAAGGTTTGTTTGGATTCGTCGTAAGAATCCCAGAACTATATTTATTTGGCAAGCTTCCCAAAACTTTAGCTACTTTATCGATATCTGATACTTTTTCATCAATATCGGCTAACGCTTGTGACATGTCTTCAATTTTACTGGCGTGTTTCGCAATGCTGTCAGTTTCAGACATACTGTAGTTGAACATTACTTTATTAACTGCAGACCTTTGCTCATGGAATATCTTTAGACGTTTCCACATTTCAGGTGCCGTACTGCAACACATGACAGTTTGGAGCTGTTCGAATTCCATCGATATAATCAGCATGGCTTTCACATTAGTATCTTCCCATTCTTTCTTTAATTTCGCATCTGATTCTTAGGTCGGACGAATACGGGTACCATTGATAAGTTCACTTAAAGTTTCAGCACGGAAGATAATTTCCATTTGATACTTCCAAAGTGAGAAATTATTTCCGTCGAACTTCTGTACATTGAAGGATTTCAGCTTGTCCATTATTTTACTTTTTATCTTCAATGCCTTTGCAATTACACCAGAAAGGCCGGAACAGATAATATGTTGGGAAAATGTCAAGTTTTCGAAGTATGTCGAAAATTTCTTCACAGGTACAGAATAATGAATACACGTGTCGACTTTAACCAGAACACCTCTTTATTCGTGGTCTGGGCCCATAACCTGTTGAAAAGGTATATTAGTGGAATCAGTGGAGGACTTTTAAATGGATTTTTATTTTTTAAAAGAATTCTAATTCTGACAACATTACATCAATATCAAATTATAATCACCAATATACATTGCCACCGTCATACAATTAAAGTAAGATAGTAGGCAAGATCACCACTTACGCTTTTGACAAGTGTCCAAAAGCTGTTAGAGTGACAGAGTAGGCTCGCGGCTAAGCTCCAGTGAAGAGGGGAGTGGGTTGAACAAAACAAAATGTCATGTGATATTAAATAAGAATGCGGGCGCCAGTCATATGAATGCTGAGCTCCCTGTGTAGATAATTTTACCAATTCCCATATAACACGAATAGTAATAATTTAGGCAAATGCCACACACTCAAATGATAATCAGCTTATGATTGGAGTCATATAAGATATTATAATAAGGTGACAAGGGTTTTACGACCACATATAAGTCGAAGTAGCTGAAGGCTTATTAGAAAGTACCAGAGACACCATCAAGGTGAATTATAAAAAAATACTATATAACATGAACTGTAGAATAGCCCAAGGCTCAAAATATCAAAGGGTAGTTACCCACAGTTACTCTTTCTCAACACAATATACCCCTTTAGGGTAGGGTATTAAATAAAGCAGCTTAAGTTAGGTGCACCTTACCTGTAGCGTTAACATAAATTCAGTGTTAATATTTTCAATAGAGAAAAAAATGTATAATATCGAGTGAACTGGTTAACTTGCGTGCCACATCAGATTGGTTTCAGCCAGGCAGTTACGGTGGAATCTATCAGGTAGAAGGATTCCAGTAGTAAAGGTGCGAGGTACCGGTCAGCTTTCAGGGCAGTGACACCAGAATGAATCCAGTCTAATGATAAGTATGTTAACACCAAGATGAGCTCCTCAGTCTAACGTATAAGTACGGTGACACCAAGATGAGTTTCCCCCAGACGGTTAGTGCTCTGGGATGACTATAAGTATACCGATACAAAAGACCCTGAAATGAAATCATTGACCGTCTGATTCCAACTTGACTAGACCTCATACCTTTGTCTAGGAAGGCCTGGTGCTAACTTCGAGAAGGGTCAACGACGTCAGACTTGATTTACACGCTTTTCCAAAAATTATGCCAACAAAATAAACCGAATTGCCAAAGGCTTAAAGGATAAACTTAGGGGGTTCTGCTTACCCGAAGAATATGTGGTTAGAAAGTGAGGTTATAATCCCCTATTGGGTATGTTTTCCAAAAATTAACCAGCTTCTCATCAAATCACCAACGTGACAAAATACGGAAAACATTAATTCAGTTGATAGAATAATCCCATTAACTGGATGATTTCAAAAATCAATAATCAATATTCAACTGAAAATGTCCATCACTTCCACATATGACAGAGACAGAAGAGACTTTTTCTTCTTCTTTATTAAGACCGATATCAAGAACCTTAGCGGAGTTGCCAAGTAACTTCATTCCTCGAAGTGTCCAAATGTCAACAAAGGATTCTAAAATGTTCCGTGCAAAATTTCATTACCTAACATTATCTTATACTCAAACATACGGAAATTCGTCCAGACAGATAACTATTATCACGATATGGAGTCTTTCTAAATTCATGTCACTGATCATTTCCACCGATACATCACAGAGAAGTCGTATCTACCTGGAAAAGTGATCTATGCCCCAGCGACAGTCACTGAACTGAACAGCTGTTCTCTGACAATAGACAGCGCTGAAAATACAAATAATTGGAGGGAGTATAGATAATGAAAGATGCGAAATGACTGTAAATATATCCAAAGTAACAAACTACGGAAGAAATAATATTTCAATGACAATTAGATTTTATTAAGGTAGGCAAATTCAAGCATCAGTCTATAAATCGAATTCAATTTTATAACTAGAACTCTGAGTAGCTGATAGTGGAAAAATAATAATGTTACAACATAACTACAGAAACATCAGAATAGATCAGTGATAAAAGTAGTTTCATACAACAACACCATATAATAAATATTTCTTTCCGGAAATTTCAATTCTGATACTTCCCCCACCATTTTATTTTGTTCCCTCAATGAATTCACTGACCCAAACATTTCTTTGAACCTTACAGCGATACCTTGTCCCATAGCAAAATCTGAGACACACAGTGTGCTAAAGCATACGATTCGGGGGAGAAAAATAAGTCCACTTGTTTTTCGGTTACATTCTTAGCCTTTAATTTTTGATGCGCTTTCAAATATAATTCATAGTCTTCAAGCTCGATATCAAAATATTGATCTTCCCTATCATACATTCTGCTAAGTGCATCCGCGTTCCCATGGAGCCTCCCTCGTCTATGTATTATTTCAAAATCATATTCCGCTAACGTCAACGCCCATCTGGTCAATCTTAATCCTGGATCCGTCATCGATAACAACCATTTGAGAGGTCTATGATCTGATATTACTGTGAATTTTTTTCCATAAAGATAGCATCGGAAAGTCTGGATTCCAAAAATTACCCCTAATAGTTCTTTTTCTGTCGTTGAGTAATTTAGTTCTGCTCTCTTGACTTTTCGACTTTCATAACCGTCCCTCAGTTGGCTCAGAATCGCCCCCACTCCAAGACCTGAAGCGTCTGTAGCTACTATGAATGATTGTTCGAAATCTGGGTAAATTAGAAGGGATTCAGCAGTCAAGCTTTGTTTCAACTTGTTTATGGATTCCACTACTTCTGATGAAATTTCGAATTTTACATCTTTTTTCGTAAAGTTGACCAATGGCGCTGATATCTCTGCAACATTCGGTATAAATCTTCTGTACCAGTCCACAATAAACGCTCTTACTCCTTTGACATTTTTTGGTATAGGAAATTTTTTAATGGCCTCGATTTTTTCCGGTTCAGGAAGTACTCCTTCCTGTGTGATCATGTGCCCCAAATATTTTACCCTTTTCAATAGAAAGCTGCATTTTTTCGGCTTAAGTTTGATATTTACTTCTCTTAACTTCCCTAAAATTTGTCCCAAATTGCAATCCACCACTACCTCTGTCTCCCAACGATGTTTCTTGTCTACCTTCTGTTCTTCTACCCTAAATTCCTCCACATCCGTTAAATCATTTTCTTCTTCTGCTTCAATTTTATCCCAGTTCGTCCATATATTTTTCTTCGTATGACATCCTCCATTTTCAAAGTCACCAGAACATTTTGTTACCACTTCTTTTACTGGATCGTCCATTTTCTTTTCATCCTTTTGTTTTTCACGAGTTTTCTTTTCGTTCTTCAACTCCATGAGTATTGGACGTTCCTTATTCGATTTCTTCTTTGTTGAGAACCTCGGTCGAATCATATATTCGTTATATCCTTCATAATCGGAGTCGTCCTCGCTCAGTTGCCCAAATTCTTGAATTTCCGCTTCTATATACTTATGCGAGGCTACCTCCTTCAGCTTGACCTCTTCTATTTCTGTCAACATTCCCCTTCTCTCCTTTTTTGTATGTTCCTCCTGTTTTTCCCACGTAATTTGTTTTTTCGGCTTTTCTTTCGAGTGCTTTGACTCCAAATCTTGTTGTTTCTGCTTTGGATTTTCCACCTCATTCCACTTCGGCGCCTTGTAAAAACTGCGAATGTGCTCAAGCCATTTTTTTCAGCCTATTGGGATATTTCTCCTTTGTACCGTAGGACCCCGATATCCTCTTCCTCTTTCTCCATCTTGTAATTTTCTTCCTTGTGAATACATACGTATTCCGTGCCAGTAGTATTTTCTTTTTCTTCTTCCAATTTCCCAAATGTCTCCCTCTTTTTCCCGTTTAAAACGGAAAAGTACCTCCTTTCCCCATATAATCATCACTGGATTTGGCCCATAATGAAGTTGCACCTCATTTGCTACCAAAAAATCTCTTCCTAAAATTACTAGAGTAATCCCCGCTGTTTCATTTTCGCAGATATAAGCCTTGAAATTGGTTTCGTCAGATCCTCTTGTAATCCCAAAATTCGCTTTCGTCTTCCCAAAAATCTTCAACGGGTGTCCGGTTACGCTAACTAAACAGATGTCATCAAGTCCCTGGCAATCGATATCATCATCTCGTACCATATTTCTTCTTATCAACGTGACCGCCGCTCCCGTATCCACCAGACAGTTACAGCTTATTCCATTCACCTGTTGTACTGTTATATATCGAATTCCTCTTCTTTCCACCTGAGTTGATCTTACGATTCTCCCGTCCTTAGGTATTTTTGAACTTTCTTGAAAATGTTTTCTCTTCAATTTATTATTCCATTCTTCCCCCCTATTTTCTTCCGTTTACAGCTTCCAGATTCCATTCCTGCAAATTCCCTACTTCCCCCTTTATCCATATATTGGCCCCTTTCTCGGGGGTGTGAAATCGGCCTTCTTAGTTTAAAGAGCCATCTCTTCCTCCTTTCCCCTGAGAATTACGTTCCTCATATCCTCGTTGCTCAGGGTACGTTTCTAGGGAATTCTTTGGCTGGAATTCATTTCTACAAGTCCTTGAATCGGTTTGGCTTCTTGTTATTCTGCTATAGTGTGCAGTGACTTCCTTTCTTTGGTTTCCACCTCGTCTCATGTCATGGGAAACATACTGCCGGTCTCTATTTCCTGGTGGATATCCTTGTCCACCTTTTTCCGGGCATACATTTGCGTAATGTCCTCTCTTATTACACATAAAACAGGTAATCCTCGCAAACCCGTTTTCGCCCCGACATTCTCTTGCAAAATGCCCAATTTTTCCACATTTGAAAAAACTCGAACTTCTGCTCAAAGTTGGTCGTTTTCCAATTCTACAATCAGTCGCCAGGTGTCCTGTCCTGGTTTTCCACAGGTACAACATGTGTTTTCCGAGTTTACTTGAGAAACTTTGGAAAAATTTCCTCTTCCTTGAATCATCATTAGGGTAGTTTATTGTAGTTTCACTAGTTTTTCCGCCTTATCCGAATCCAAAACTGGTTCTTTCAACAATAATATCCCAACTTCTATCAGCAGATCCTTGCGTAGTCCTAATTTGAATTGATTCATAATTATTTCTTTATTTTTCTTCTTTAATCCCGCCATTTCATCTGGTTCAGCCCTCTCCAAATCTTCTTTCAGTAATTTGGCTCCCAAAGTTCGTAGTCTTGTACAATACGTGGAAACATCTTCGTGTCTTTAATAACACCTGCTCAAAATCAACTGATTCTCCCCCAGTAATTTAATAGGTAAAATGTTTTCAATAATTCGCGCTTTAAGATCGTTAAAAGATAAGGTATTCAAAATAGGTTCTGATTTAAAAAAATTGTACTAATTTAAATTTCAACAATTTAGCGGTTTGGTCCTCAGACCAAACTAGCCCTTTGTTCTAATTTTTCAAAGTAGCGGATGACGTCTTTCCCAGAAAAAAACATCACTAATGAAGTGAGTAATAAAGGTATACACAACCTGTTCGTTTGGCTTCTTCTCCGTCGAACCTACTCTGCAAATCCCTACTTGATTATCAAATCGACTTGAACCATTATCTTACGATAAGTAAAAGTTACTACCGCCAAAAAAAAGAGAAAAAAAAATTACTTCAGTAAATTCAATAAAAGTCTTTTTTTTTGTATCACTCAAAATTCAACTTAGCGTCTCATTATAAAACACTATCAAATAAATTCAACTTCTTCGTAATTCACTTTAATTTCAAACCTGATGGTTGAAAAAAACACAAAAACAACTCAACTCTTGATTAATACAACTTTCAGCGACTAAATTATTCATTAAAAAAAATTATTATTATTATTACTATTTTCAATAAAATCAACTCAACTTTAAAAACAAAATTTCAATTCGACTTTTTATTTCAAATAAAAATTTTCGGTTCAACTTTTTTAAAAAAATTCAACGAATAAAACTCCATTGAATTTTTTTCATATTTAAAAGCACTATATATGTCGATTCGATATCCCTACGCTATCTGTATGAATTGAAAAAACACGTGGAAACTTTTTATATACAAATTTTCGATAAAAAACGCAATCGTAACCTCAATATGGAAAAATTCAATTTCTCATCTCAACCTCTCATGGACAAAAATCTCCAAGAATCAAATATCCCACCGAAAAAATTTTAGATTTTTCAACACAAAAAAAACTACCCTCTTCAACCACTAATAGAGAAAATTCCACCGCAAATAGTCACCAGAGAATAAACAACTTAAGGACAGCATTTTCGAATGTTTTCGATAAGGACCTAGATAAATCAGTACTTACCGTAAAAACTATCTTGGACGAATTTTCTGGTATTTCTCTCTCTTACCAAGGCATTGGTTTTGGTTTGAAAGGTAAAGTCACCTACGTCGTCTTAGGGGCGTGAGCCGTCTAGGCTGATAATATGCTAGATTTCTTTTTTATTCTTAGATTTTTCCTTTCATTTACTATTTTTCTATAAGCATGTCACTGAGGTTGGTATGAGTTAAAAGCTGTCAGTATACCTAGTTACCGACAATGATACTCGACATAAACTGTTTAACGGTATATTAAGTAAACATTATTATAATTTCCTTAAGGATAAATAAAAATATCGACTTTCAGAGAGTAAATAAAAAAAGAAAAAAACAACATTTAAAGTTCTTCACCTGTTCGGTGACAATTCATCGAGACAACAAAAAAAATGGTTCAGATTTCATAAAACAAATAAAACAAACAAAAGGTTCACCCACGATATGTGAAAAGTATAGCTGGGGTTAGTTTGCCAAAAAATCCCAAAAATTCACTACCTACCAAATCTCTAGCTGCGCTTGGTGTTTCGTTCCGGAAAATGAAACAATTTCGTCCAAACGAATACCAGAAAAATAGTTTCAGTTCGTTCACACAATGACAAACCGCCACCAAAACAAAATCTAACTCGCACTAATTATGCCGAAGTTAAAATTTCAAATCGTATGAAAACTCTAATTAACGCGGTAGGTCTTCGATCAACCCGCTCTAAACGCCGCTGGAGACCATCTCCCCGTTTTTTCTCTCTAACTCTCGTAAGTCGACGTTCCAAGAGTGTTTATATTTTTAAGGGCAAAAATCGTTTAACAGCGCTATCTTCTTGGCACTTTGAAAGCGTCTAGTCGACAAAAAAAATGTCCACTTCAGTGAATGATCATTTAGTTCGTATATACTCAGCGTGAGTCCCGTCCATATTACCCTTTGTAAAATAAATATTTGCTACATGCAAGACGACCTCAATGAATGCTTCATTGTTTTATATAGCGTGAAAAAGTCTATCATCTGAACCACTTCGTTTGTTTCGATATTTTTGTTTATAAAGAATGAATTTTTATTTCCTCTTGAAAGAAATTTCACTTGCCTAGCTTAAATAATAAGAACCCACATATTTATAGGGCATCTTCATTTTAAGTGACCCTTTCCCTTATAACATAAAAGTAAATATGCCGATAAGAGCATATGCTAGTTAATATAATAAAATCACGATTGTCAGGGGCAGCATATAACGTTGTCAAACATAAAGTTTATGAAGAGTGGAAAGAATTAAAGGGAGATCTGCAAAATCAATTTTCAGAAACAAGAAGTATTGCACAATTACAAGGTGAACTGCTTCGTATCAAACAAAAACATAGTGAATCAGCACGTAATTTTGGTAATCGAGTTGAGAATTCATTAAGTGATCTCAACGATGCGTGTATTCAAGCAGAAGGCATCAAGGCAGCCGAAACCATAAAAAATCTTAATTCAAGAACGGCATTCAAATCCTTTGTAGATGGTCTTCATTCAAGCATTAAATTAATAATTAAGGCATCTCGTTTCAAAAACCTTTCGTAAGCGATCGAAGCAGCCGTGGAAGAAGAGCAGAGTATGTTAACCAAGAAATATATAATGTTCCCAAAGGAAAACCTCTCAAAAAATGCAATTTCTGCATTTAGAGATAGAATGTTTCTTCAAAAATAAAGCTTCTTCCACACAGCAACTTCCATCGAATCCAAAAAGGGATATCAAAACCGAAGTTAATGTTACCAAAATAATCTGTGCTTGTTGTAAAAATCAGGGCCATCATATATACGATTGTTTTAAAAAGAAAAGGGTTGATCAATATCAATCCAATAATATTTCTACGAATTCGGAAAACTTCCGAACACCGACGGCAGAGACGAGCAGTGCACGTCGGGTTTGCGATCTTTGAACTGCCGTCCTATAAAAAACACTTGCATTCCTTATTTCAATCTCGAATCATATCTGCATAAAAACAAACATGAAATTTTCTGCTTAGATCTTTGCAATACTGAAGAAGTCGAAAGTGTCCTCATTCCTCTCTCTATCATTACCCAAAAATAATACAGCTAATCTTTTTCTTGTCACTGGAAGTTCCATCAGTCTTAAAAAAAAATGTAGTAAAGGTGACGAGATTTGTCACACCGAATATAAATCTTTCTTGAATTTCAATCGCCACTCTTTGGTAGATGAATAACTTTGTTAATTGCTATTGTTGTTATTCATCTACTGAAAAGTGACTACTGAAATTCCAGAAATATACCTATAAATATAGAAAAAAGTGTTGGTAAACCATGAGTATATGCTCCACCCTGATGTTACAATGTTACATTTTACAAATGTTGCATAGATGTTTTGAGTAACATTATATGCATGTAATAAAGTCACATTAAAGTTACGCAAAATATGATACATTTATGTAATGTTAAGTAATTAATATTACATTGTAATATTTAAAAGAGGCACAAAGGCAAATGGACGCAACGTATCTGTAACATCAAGCATATCTCTGAATAACATCACCAAGCCACAATGTGATATAACAGATATGTTTAAGTTATGTTTTTATGTTTACTGGGATATTTCTCAAAAAGTCTCTGGTTGCATCAAGAATAAAATAACAGATTTGAAAATTTCTTTTAAAAGTAACAATAATTTAAGTAAACATCTAGTGAATTCAAAAGACAAAATTAACAAATTATCAAAAAGTGGGATTTATAAACTTAATTGTAATGATTGTGAAGCTTCTTACATAGGACGAACCTGCAGACCTTTGAAAGTTCGTATAAAGTCGTGAAAAGTCAATTTGAAGTTTATGAATGATGGATATAGGGTGTATAGAATTGGTATAAATTTTATTGCAAAAGGTCGATTCAAGTTATTGATGAAATAGATACTCTATGATTTTTATTGTTGCTCAATTTTATTTCAATATCTAAAATATTAGAATAAATTATATTTAAATTTTGAAAATCGGTCTTCTTATTCATTGAATCTTTTTCATTCTTTATGTAAACCATTTCTAAAAAACATCTTTTGGATAAATTATTTTCTTTAGTTAGAATTGAAATATTTTTGAAATCAATGGAATGTCCTGTAACATTTACATGTTGTGATAAAGCGCAAGCATTTGTTCTTAAACGTATATCACTTTTGTGGGAAACTTTTCACGTTTCTGTCTTGAAACCATTTATTTTTCTGAAGTTATTTTATCTTATACTCATATACTGTAAGTAACTTTATTTGATATGTTCATTAGCAGTTATACCTATTCTTTTAGAGTGATTGAAGAAGAAATTAAATAATTTCGAAAGCTCTCACAATAAAGTAAAAAAGAGTTTGATTGAAAAGCAGCTGCAACCCCACAAAATAACTACTTTATTTTGAAATAAATTCAGCTACAAAAATAAATCGTTATATATATATAAGAAAAAACAAAAATATAATGCTCTCAATTTCACAAATCATACTCACCGAAAAACGTAAACAGTGGACAGCTGTTTCAAACTTCTTGGTTATCATCGGCATTGACCCGATTTTAATGTAGGCATATCTATTTGATATTTCCATACAGCCTACTATTTGTAGGTACGAAACAATATTCATCGAAGTTTATCGAAAACACGAAATTGAAACCGGATTCGGATTCTGTTGTTGCCCCTAGAGGTAAAAGAAAAATAATTACTTACGTTTCAGTTTGTCCATAATTATTAATTCAAAACTTTTGGATTTTTTTCTTTGCCCAGTTCAGAAGGGCTCATCTTCGATTAGTTCGGAAACAACAACTGTAATCTGATCATTCAATATAAGTACCAGTTTTTGTACATCAAAACTGATAGAGGAATGTGAAAGGACACTACCAAACTGAAAAGAAAGAGAAAATGCAGTTAGTTTAATGATAATTTGTATTAAACAATTCAAGTGATTTCACTACAATCTCAAGAAACGTTAATATTATCATAGATTAATGAAATTAAGGAAGATCAGAACACTCTGTATGAAATATATAATTTTGAATTCACTTACAAATTAAGCAACTCCAATATTGTTAATATTGTTAAATAATTTGACACAGCTCCAGATGTCAGTAACCATTTCCATGCTGTCCAATATCTGATTAGCAGGAACCACAACTGATAGCTTTTCTACTATTCATAGCATCATATGTAGATACTCTCTAATCAATAGTAGATATCACTACATAACCTAAATGATAAAATAAAAATTAGTGGATGGGGTAGTGGAAAATCATAATCTTACCATGAAAATTATGAGTTTTGCAATCCTATTGATTCCAATCACTTTTGAGTAGGTTTGAATTATATTTCAATTCTATGAACTCAAAACTCCTACCATGACCGCCATGAGTATTAGGATAAAATGAACGATGGCGTCAGTGATATATTTATTTTATATTTACTGGGTAATATTGTTTGAACGTGGATATAATTTTTTTAAGTTACGTAGATTTTAAGTTTTTGTCGACATTTATCATATATGTTGTTGATATATGGTTGGGAGGTTAGGTTTTAAATTATGTTGTAATGTCATATGAATGACATCATGACGTGAAATTACATTGAAGAAACCTTCAAGATAATATTAATTTCAAGGCTCCCTGTACACATAACAGTAATGATTTGAGAAGGTTAGACAAAAATATCAAACAAATAACATGACTACTCTGTCTAAGACATATCTGGGCAACATATAATCAACATTATATATATTATCTAATGAATATTATTGGTTAAATTATTTTGATGTTACATAAACATATAGTTGAAAACACTGTGTTGGAAACGTCAAGATGACATTAATATAATGTTAGTTTGCCAATATCACAAAATTGCACAAAAGTTATATCTGGAAAATATTTTTGTTTTGTATCATGTTTAGTGGGGTTTTTTCGATGTTTATATTGAAGAATCTCTTTAGTTTGTTAACGTCTAATAGTCCTCAGGCCTAGTAGGTATCAAAAAGAAAAATGAAATAATTATTACCCTCTTGTTGAAATTTTTTATATCTAAGCCGCTTTCCGACTGCCACAGGGAGTAATTCTGGGGAGCTTCACTGTCATTAAGGCCGATTCAGATACATGCGTGCCTATCTGTTTGAGATAAAAGATACACTGAAAAATATATCGGGATTATTTGAAAAACTCAAACAGGGCATTAATCCAGCATTGACAGAATTATTACAGAACCAAATAAAATATGTTCTTGTTATATAAACGTGAGTAAAAGGCGTGCTTCGAAAACCCTGCATGAGCAAGCTTTTATCTGAAAAGGCAACACACTCCCACTTTTGTTTTGTGGGCGCTGTCAGATGTCATTGTCATAGGGCATATGGCATGGCGGATGTGGCTAGATGTCAACCATCGACATAACCTTAAACTAGACCGCTACCGTATGCAAAAAGTTCATCCATTTACGAAATTTCAGTGAGCCTTTAGCGCATGCGCAGTTAGGGTCTTTGCGGAGTCCCAATCAATCAAAATTGCCGTTGCCATGAAACGTCTCAAATGACAGTTTTGAGCCTTCTGCGCATTGCGCAGACACGTTTTCGTAAATTCAATTGGGATGAATTTTTCGAGTAGATCCTGTTAACAATGTTGTGATATCGATGTAATCGAGATGTGACCTTGAATACGTACGAAAGATGTTATCATTTTACATCTATGCGATGTATCTAGGATGTAAAGCTGGATACGAGATGTACCTGGAGTACGTACTACAGATGTACTCGTTTTACATCTATGAGATGTACCTAGTATATCATGGTCATTTGTGTTAAGAATGTCATGCTATAATCACAGATTACAGAAACTTACAGATGAGAAGCTCCGCCCATTTCCTTTGATGTTTGAAATGCCGCCTCATTGACCTCGGACCTTTAAATTTTGCGCGCCAGAGTTGCCGGTTTGCAAAATTTATGTCGACATGGTTGCGGATTTACATTCGTTCCTGCTTAAGCCGAGTACATACGAAAGCTTTTTGCGCTTCAGTTCATGGCAATTCTGATTTTGATTGGTTTCCTATACAGAAATTTGCTTTCAAGGTATAGAAGCGCGAAGTTCAAAGAACTTTTGAAATTAGCCCTTATATAATAATAATAATTTATTGTAGAGAAATTGAAATAAAATTACAGCCCAAAAGAATCTGATAGATTCTTTTGCGGGAGATCCAAACAATGAAGAATATTTAAAACTAGTCCTATATATATGCGCCACGGCAAATAATAATGATAGCCGTCCTCTACCCGCAAAGGCTATGCCTTTGGGTACACTCAACGAGTGTTTATGAGAGTATTATTATTATTATTTTTATTATTATATTGCAGTTCAATGTGGATTCTCATACTGAACAAAAATCACCATTCATATCGGTTTTATATTTTTATATAATATTAATGGTTCAAGATCTTAGATTTAAGCTTGTATGACACCGAACTCCAGAATTATATATATATATATATATATATATATATATATATATATATATATATATATATATATATATATATATATATATATATATATATATATATATATATATATATAGGTGTAAATGCAGTGTAAATGCAGTACTGCCTGGAAGTCATAAATATTCTCATAATTTATATGGTAGGTTAAATAAAAATATCTGCAAGACTTTTCGAATACACGTGATTTGAATAATCTCAAGAAAGGAAAAAACGATATGAAAATACAGATGTCATTACATTCTTGAAGTTAAATTTAATCACAAGCCAATTAAGAGACAAACTGGGCGTTGTATTGGACAAAAAATGGACTATTACTTGCACTATGAATATGTAACAAATATGGATAGAAATCTATTAGAATTTTTAACCTGAATACCAAAGGATTTGTCAAATGCTCTCTGTATAAAAACTCTATACAATTCCTACGTGACATCGGTTGTGTTTGGTCACCTACATATGAAAGCCTTATTAAACAACTTGGAGAAAATCAAGAATACATTACTGTGCTTCGATGACTGTTAGCGAACACTCATACCTATCAGTAATCTTCTAGTAGTGATGCTATTTTATGTTATTGTAGTTGTCTATTCAATGATCTCAATCATATTAGTAACACCAACATTCCAATAGGAACATATCCACTTTTCCTTTGCAATAAATGTGCAACTGAACAGTACTTACGTAATCAAGAAAATTTTTGGAAATAAATCAACACAGTAATATTTTCACATATTCTTCATTATTTTCCCATTGAAAATGTTCTACATGTTTCACATGAATTAATTTTCAAGTACTATTTATCAATCATATATAGTCACAAACTTATTTGAATGCATTTTGTTCCAGATAATAACATTCTTGATAGTCACAATGGACTATTACAAAATTATGTACAATCTGTTTCCCAGTATTTCACTGAAAATACATCAATTCGGGATAGGTATTTTGAAGTCTGAAATTCTGATTTGGAGCACTGTTCATATACTTTGAACTGATTATTTTCAAAATGAACAATTTTCTGAATGCTCTAGTGAACTGAATTGAATAAGTAGGGTTCTCAGCATAGTCATTCTGCTGTCTGATACAACTAAAGAAATCTTTTAATGGGTCTGGGTTCAGTTTTCTGGCAAACAAAGATATAAAGCCCTCAACAATCAATGAATTTAACGTAAATTTTCTTTGTCCCCTTGAACACTATCAATTAATTGAGAAAGCATTCTCCTGTTAAAAATATAGCTGAAACTTTTCCCCTTTGAATGCAGTATGTATAATAGCGCAGAAGAATTGAAAAGATCAAATTGTTTATTGAATTTTGATATGACCTCAACAGTGGCCATAGCAGTTTCAGGCAAATCATTCACATTAATATAGCTTTTGGTTATTTGGTCGTGCTCTTGATGTTTTGCGGTTAGCTACTTCAGAAGTTACAAGTGTTAGTATAATCTTTCTCTTATACACAAGCTTCTATCCATATTCTGCACCTGTAATGCAATATGACAATCAGTATGGTGAATTTAAGCAGCAGTTTGAAGTCATAAGAAAATATTGTAACGATTTCGAGACCGGCCCTGATCTAATTAATTATGCACCTTCGTTCAACTACAACAGCATATCTGCTGGCCTATCGCCGAGAACAAGCTGGAATAAAATCGATCAGTTCGATACTGTTCGAAGAGCCATCTAGATGAAATGTTCTATACTCCAGAATAATCGAGAGAGCCGTGGATGGAATCTGCTTGCGACTATATAACCGCTGGAGGACAGTCAGAATGGAGAGAATTAGTTACAGTTCCAGAGTTCGCTGATAGATTGCCACAGTAGAAATAAATTGAAATACTTATAGAAGTAAATGTTTTAGTGAATAATTGTTGTAAATAGTGTTTTAAATAAATTAGGAAAATTAGTTAGTGCAGTTTTACTACATTTGGTGTCAGAAGTGGGATGTTTAAAATAAATAAGTGTTCGTCGCGTTGAAAAACTGATAGACCCGTTGAACATTTGAGTGCAAAGTGGACAGTTTTGCGCGTCGCGGGACAATAAACTGAAAACTTTTTGTGTGAAATAAATAATAGACTGATATTCCGGTTAAAAACAATTAAAGACAAAAGGCTTCCGAGGAGAGTTCACCTGGTTGAGCTAAAAGTTAGTGAATTGATGAAGTAAGAGTTAGAGGAGCGGGAGTTAGAAACAATTGGAAATAAGGCCGTACTCCAGAAAAGACTTGCAGATGGACTGATTGAAGAAGGAGAAGATCCAGAAACGTTTTTATTCGAAGTCTCAGGAATCGACTTGAGTTCAATCATGAATAAACTCGACGAAAACACGAAATCATTGGAGGATAAACTTCAACAAAATTCGAACAGTCTGAAAGAGGAACTCCAAGACAAATTTCTAGAAAATTCGAAAAGTTTAGAAGTGAAACTTCAAGAAAATTAAAAAAATCTAGAAGTGAAGCTTCTGGAAAATTCGGACAATTTGAGAGAAGAGCTTCTGGAAAATTCAAATGGTCCGAGGGAGGAGCTTCTAGAAAATTCGAAGAGTTTGAAAGAAGTTTGCGGCATGGTGAATCGGTTGGAAGGAAGAATGGGAACTGTTGAAACAGAGATGGAGAAAATCAAAGATGACATGGAGGAAGAAATAAAAAAAATTAAGGAAACGCTCCACGATGAAATAAATGGCGGAATCAATACAGAAATCGGCAGAATAAAGGAAAAATTCAGTGAATTGGAAAAGCGAATGGATTCTGCGCATACCCCAGAAACTTACAACAAAAACCCAATGCTGGACCTGAGTATCAACCAGGAGGAAGTTCAGAAGGACATAAAAAATCTCAAGGTCAGTGCTGAACCTGGAAAGCTCTCATTGAAACAGCCTCAGTTCGACGGAAATACTCAATGGGCAAACTACCGCCGACAGTTTGAAGCTGCTGCAAAAGCGAATGGATGGAATGCTGGGGAGAAAGCTTTAGCATTGACACTGGCATTGCGTGGCGAAGCAACAAACATTTTACAGACCCTTACCGCCCAACAACAGGAGGACTATGAACAGCTAGTAAAACATCTGGAACTTCGCTATGGTCAAACCCACCTTGAACACGTATATCACTCGCAGCTGAAAAACCGATGTCAAAGACCAAGCGAATCATTACAAGAATTCGAAGCAGACATTGCACGCTTGGTTCGCCTTGCATATCTAGCTACACCGGAAAATGTAATGGAACGACTAGCGGTTCAGGCATTTTTGGATGGGCTTCGTGACCAAGAAACGAGGCAGGCATTGACACTAGCTCGCCCCGCACATCTCGTGGATGCATTGGCACGCGCTCTGGAATTCGAAGCAGCAAAGCAATCCTGCAAAAGCCAGAGTAGAGTCCGGATGATCGAGGAAGACCGACCGGAGCCTACTAATATGGAAGCTGTGATGCGAAAAGTGCTGAAGGAAGTTGTGCCTGAGAGAAGACTGATACGATGCCGAAATTGTAGAGAACTTGGACACGTGCGTAGCAAATGTCCAACATTGAAAAAATCGACATCAACGATGAAGGTCAAGAAGGAGCAATCGTCAGCCCGTATCCAACAAGCCCCAGTTAACAATGCATATGTCGCTGTACTTCAAAAACAAGACAAAGGGGTCTTCGTTGACGGTCTCATTACCAACGA
Source organism: Chrysolina americana (assembly GCA_958502065.1). Taxonomy (NCBI): domain Eukaryota; kingdom Metazoa; phylum Arthropoda; class Insecta; order Coleoptera; family Chrysomelidae; genus Chrysolina; species Chrysolina americana. The sequence continues at coordinate 36,381,099 of OY293418.1, forward strand.
GCCTCGCACCATGCTCCTTGATACGGGTGCGACTAGAACAATCCTTGGACCTACTTTTGCCAAAACACCGGCAAGAATCGAATCGTCGAATTGGAAGCTTCGCACAGCAACAGGAGAGCCGGCAACTGTGTATGGTGAACTTCCAATTGAACTGACTTTGGGCAGCACTACAGTGAAACACCGGGCTCTAGTAGCGGATATCGAGGAAGAGGTAATAATTGGAATGCACATCATGAATTCTAGAGGATTCGGGCTGAATTTTAAAGTCGGCGTCCTTCGTGTGAACGGAGAAGAGCTGGTACTTCATGAGAGAAGTGAAGAAATGGTTCGAAATCTGCTGGCTGAAGACGTAAGCGTACCGGAGAGGGCTGAAACCATTTTGGAGGTTCGCCTGGATGGAGGTGCGAGCATTAGAAACGTGGTGATGTTCGAGCCCAAGCTACATGATGAGAAAATTGGACGAGGAATTGCACTAGGAAAAACCTTGTTGCGTGCTGATAAATTTGTGCCGGTTAGGGTAATGAATGTCAATTATTACCCGGTGACCTTGAAGAAGGGAACAATTTTGGGGCACTGCTCGTCAATTTTCTCTGTGATTAGGAGTGTACGCGGCACTGTTAGCCAGGCCAGTAACATGCCAGCAGAATTGGAGAAGTTGGTTGCTATTTCGTCCAAGGACATGGGGCCAGCACAAATGACCAAACTGAGGGAACTAGTCAGGGAGTATCAGGAAATCTTCGATACCGGAGTAGGCAAAGGCGGTAGAACAAAGGTGGTTCAGCACAAGATATATACTGGAAATTCCTACTGAGAACTGACCATGCAGCTCTCAAATGGCTCCTACAGTTTAAGAATCCCGAGGGTCAAGTGGCACGCTGAATTGAGAGGCTCCAGGAATTCGACTTTGAGATCGAACATCGGGCGGGGACCAGCCATAAGAATGCGGATGCCCTATCGCGAAGACCATGTCCAGACGACTGTTCGCACTGCCGACGAACAGAGGAAAAGGAGTCGACACTCTGCAGAACCACGGCGGTCGATGATAACTGGAATGACCACAAGATCCAGAAAGACCAAGAGAAAGATCCAGATCTTGGTTTAGTCATCGGCTGGAAGAAGAGTGAGCGAAGACCGTCGTGGCAGGAAATAGCCAGTTGTTCCCCAGTCGTTAAAACTTACTGGGCCCAATGGAACTCTTTCACCTTAGACAATGGAGTCTTGAAGCGTGTGTTGGAGTCGGAGGATGGCGGGGAAGAAAGACGTCAGGTAGTAGTTCCCAGGAGCAGAAGACTGGAAGTGCTCCGAGAAATCCATGATGGGGTCACCGGAGGACATCTGGGAGTGACTAAGACCCTCCAGAAAGTTAGGCGACGGTTCTACTGAGCCAATTGTCAAGCTGACGTCAAGGACTGGTGCAGAAAATGTGCTGTATGCGCTGCCAGTAATGGGTCTCGAACAAGACCTAAGGCCCCGATGCGCCAGTACAATGTGGGCAGCCCATTCGAAAGGATCGCCATTGACATCGCTGGCCCGTTCCCACAATCTGAACACGGGAACAAGTACATCCTTGTGGCGATGGATTACTTCAGCAAGTGGGCGGAAGCCTATGCCCTGCCCAACCAAGAAGCCATCACCGTTGCCGACATCTTGGTGAAGGAGTGGATTTGTCGATTCGGTGTCCCGTTACAGCTGCATTCGGATCAAGGCAGGAATTTCGATTCAAACCTGTTCCAGGAGATGTGTCAGATGCTGAACATCCGGAAAACGAGGACCACAGCTCTACATCCACAGTCCGATGGAATGGTGGAGCGGATGAATAAGACGATAAACCGCCACCTGTCCAAGGTAGTCTCTGACCACCAGAAGGATTGGGACCAGTACCTTCATCTGTTCCTGATGGCGTATCGTTCCGCAGTTCACGAGTCAACCGGCCAAACCCCTGCTAGTGATATTATGGGCCGAGAGCTACGACTTCCATGTGACCTCAAGTTTTTAAACGTCACCAGGACAAGACACTGCGGGAGATGACTATGTCAGCAAACTGCGACAGAGAATGGACGACATCCATGAACGGGTCCGTTTGAACATCCAGAGTGCCAGCGACAGAATGAAGGAGACCAAAGCGGATGCTGGTGGATATCAGACAGGTGACCTTGTCTGGCTATACAACCCTAAACGTCGCCGTGGACTATCACCGAAACTTCGGAACTCGTGGGAAGGTCCATATAAGATCATGAAAATTTTAAACGACCTCGTCTACCGCATATATAAGCCACCGCAAGCAAAACCTAGGGTAGCCCACTTCAATAGGTTGTCCCCTTACGCTGGAAACCACGACCAAGTCCGCACAGTCAGATCACCGGAGGACGAAATGACGTTTCAGAGGTTCATGTCCCTGTACTCAAACGGACAGAGAGTTCAACATGGAGTAACCCGAGAGGAGTCACGAGATCTTTTCAAGGTGCCTGCTGATTACGCGTTAGCTCACTGTGTGGCAGAAGATCTCGAAATGTCCAGAGGCATTGCAGTAGTTTTCTCCAAGAAGTTCGGTCGAATCCAGGAACTGAGAGAACAGAACCCGGAAGTTGGAGGGGTGTTACAGCTGAGGAAAGGCCAGAGAAACATCTACTATCTGGTTACCAAGAAGCGTTCTCGAGATAAGCCGTCTTATGAAGATGTTTGGAAGAGCCTTACGAGATTGAGAGACACGATGCTGGACCAGAATATTGTAGACCTGGCAATCCAAAAATTGGCCTGTGGGCTTGATGGGCTGGACTGGAGAGTTATAAGAAGCATGTTGGAGACAATATTCAGATCCAGCGGCATCAACATTCTGGTGTGCTGCAACCATCTTCCTCGACCCAACTTGAAGACTGTGGAGTGCTACTTCCATCGAACGTCCAGGTGCAGACATAGAGAATCTTGCAGATATCTTCACACTCCAAGAATGACGTTTCGGGGCGAAACGTCTTTAAGAAGGGGGGACGATTTCGAGACCGGCCCTGATCTTTTTAATTATGCACCCTCGTTCTACTACAACAGCATATCTGCTGGCCTATCACCAAGAACAAGCTGGAATGAAATCGATCAGTTCGATACTGTTCGAAGAGCCATCTAAATGAAATGTTCTATACTCCAGAATAATCGAGAGAGCCGTGGATGGAATCTGCTTGCGACTATATAACCGCTGGAGGACAGTCAGAATGGAGAGAGTTAGTTACAGTTCCAGAGTTCGCTGATAGATAGCCACAGTAGAAATAAATTGAAACAGTTATTGAAGTAAATGTTTAAGTGAATAATTGTTTCAAATAGTGTTTTAAATAAATTAGGAAAATTAGTTAGTGCAGTTTTACTACAATATGATTGGTTGGAAATAACGGTCCAACCAATCATTGACAAACATTCTTTCTTATGACTAAAACAGTTCACATATTACTAGAAATATCTCAAGAAAACGCATACGCATCAATCTGTTAAATCACTATCATTAATCGTAATAATTTAATACATTTAAGAATCAAACCCTTTGCTTTTTCTAGTCATTGTTCCTGGATAGAATACGAGTATTTTATGTTATTGAATAAACAAAAAAATACCTACTTAATTTCTCCAGATGGAAAACTACGTAATTTGATGTCTGAATTGCTGTTACTATTTCTGCAGTTTCTGTATACAATAATGTCTTCCGTCTCCCCTTGCTTTTTCTAATCATTGTTCCTGGATAGAATACGAGTGTTTTATGTTATTGAATAAACAAAAAAGTACCTACTTAATTTCTCCAGATGGAAAACTATGCAATTTGATGTCTGATTTGCTGTTACTATTTCTGCAGTTTCTGTATGCAATAATGTCTTCCGTCTCCCCTGTGAGGTGCTTTATTCTGTTCATCACTCATCGTTATACTTCAAGGATAAGCTAATAATCGTAAATGGTATATCTTTCCTAATAACGAAAATCAATGATCACCGGATTTTATCAACGGTTTATACTGGGATCGAGAACACTTGAGAGGTATTCAAGCGAGACATTGGTTAATACCACGGTCGTGCCCTTGATTGTCCTTGGTCATAGCCCTTTGACAATTTTGACATAAGTTTTAGGGCATGTTTTTATATTCACCAAATTGGTGTGGTGGATTGCAAACTCGCCCTTTGATTTGTCCTTTTGAAATTTACAGTGTTACTATTGGTCGAATGGAATCCACCACACCAATTTGGTGAATATAAAAACATGCCCATGGTTAATAGACCTTTTCATTTAAGAAACGATTAGCTTTTGTTCTGTATATAGACAACATTAGTGAGGTTAGAATCAGTTTCTTGGCGGGAGATCCATATTCAATTTCTTTAACGTGGGAGTCTTATGGAGGTTGAAATTTGAAATAAAACCACGCTATTTGAAAGTTAATGTTAGTTAAGAAATATCGAATATTGGGTGCCTTCCTCATTAGTGCGCATGTTCATGTCCATTCCACATCAAAATCTTCCTCCATTTATCGTTAAATAACAATTGAAACCGGTGTTGTTCAAAAGATTTCAGTATGTCGTAGATGATTTCTGCTGTTTCGTCAGAATCATCACATGTCCGATTGAGGTTATGATATTATTTGTTTGTGGTTGTTGTGATTAGAGCAGACTAAAGTGACTACGGTTTCAAGAATCATCAAATTATCAGCCATAAATGAATACTTTCAGGATGATATGAAATGCATTCAACGGGGAGAAAACAGTCTCTCATCTGGACATTTAGAAATGTGTAATTTCGACCCTGGATTACGAATCATCAAGGAAAAGGTGAAGGCCAGCATGAAGAATAAAAGTTATGATGTGGAGGTGATTACTGATTTTGTTTTATTAACTGAGAAAGTTTTTCACTTTCAAGCTTGAAAATTTATATATTTTATTTCACCGTAGGTGTTACTGAAGTTCAATTATGAAATTGAGAATTGTTCCTGTTCATGCCCTAGAGGACAATTTATGTGCCACCACATAGCTTGTGTCTTACTGCATGCTCACTATAATATATCCAAAACAGACATTGCTTGCATGTGGGTTCCTCGAGCAAGTGAAGTTGAAGAGCCTCGGCAGATAACAACTGAAGAGCTGTTTGATCCATTGGAGGGAAGGAGCCCCCAAACTGAACAAATCATTGGTTTGAAAAACAGCCTAGAGAAGATAGATACTAATTGTGGTCTATTGTGGCGATTGAAGGAAGACCCAAATTCTGAATCAGAAACATTGGTTACATCCATAGAGGATCTGTTACAGTCAGCAGATTATCAAGAAAGTACGGATAAGATAACCTATTTTCAGTGTATGGTGGCTATAACCGAGGAAAAAATATTGGAAGTTGCTCAGAAAACAAAAATGCAGGCACAGAGTCAGTTGTGGCTTATTAGCCGCAAACATAGACTAACAGCTTCTAACTTTGGTGAGGTATTGAAGGCTGTTCAAAGGCAAAGATATAGTCCATCTCTATTCCAAGTTTGGATAGACAATTTCACATTTTTCCCTCAAAATTTTTATTTCTCAGTATAAAATCAAAAAATTGAAGAAATATATTTTTTACTATTGCATTGGAGAAAATGAATTGCATTATTTAAGGAAAACGATATCTTATTCGATTTTTAATTTTCAGGGACTTATGATTTGGAACGGGTCAAGCAAATTCAGTGGGGGCGACAGAATGAGATTAATGGAATACAGTCATTTGAACAATTAACTGGAAGTGAAGTGAAACGGACAGGGTTATGGCTCCATAAATGTGGATTTTTAGGAGCTACTCCAGATGGACTCATCGATTCTGACGGGATAATTGAGGTCAAATGTCCCTATTCACTTCGGAACACTACACTGCGTGATAATTTGAAAAATATTGATATTCTGGTCTTTCACAATTGTGAATTAATTTTGAATAAGGAGCATGATGAAATCCAAGGACAACTCCACATCACAAACATAGACTACTGTTACTTGGTTATATGGACTACTGTTGACACTGCACTTCAGAAAATTGAAAAGGACCCAGTATGGGGGAGAAATATTGATATTCTCAAACAGTTTTATTTGAATGAGTATGTCAAATACATAAGCTCATGAACAAATAGTTATTGATGAATATCTATCTGACTATTTAATAAATTATATTTTTTCAATAACATTTGCTTCATTTCTCCAAAATATGTTTGAACTGTCTTAGGGAAACAAAGGATAAGGTTCTAAAAAAATATTGCATAGCTAACAAAAAAATAAAATAATATAATCTCTGTAAATAATAAATAAATAGTGAACCAAATATATCACAATAAGAAATAAACAAGAATGTAAAATATCAAAAAAAATAAGCGATGCCATGTGTGGCAAGTATCTAAAAAGGAACTTTATAAAACATGCGAATCAAAAAAAGCATTGAACATTGAAGGTAAGGAAAATTAAACGTTTCAGTCATTTTCTTCTACGTTTTTAACGAGTGGATTCTGCAAATTGACCAAGACACATGACTTGAAAGATTGCAGTGGAAATTTTTTTCAATGTTCCTGGAATTGAATTCAATATTCTGTAATTTTTTATTCGAGCATTTGCTCGCTCTACAACAATTCTGGCCCTGGCTATTTCCAGGGTTTTGATACATTCACTCTTACTGAATTGGTGTGTCATCAGAAATGGAGGTATGTTGAGAGTCACTCCTAGTTTCAGAACATCATGGATTAAAAATCCTTTGTCTGCAAGTAACATGTCACCTGGTTCTAACAATAAGTCATTCAACTTGCTTAGAAGAAAAATTTGCTTATCTGATGTTGAACCAGGAAACATGTTACTTACAAAAGCTATAACCCCATTCGGAGTAACTCCCACCAGTACTTTGTAGGTATGGGCATGCTTATAGTGACGTATGTTTCGTTTCTCATCCTCATGTCCTTCGGAATTGCAATTTTTACTTCTGTACAGTCGATTATGAGCCTACAATTAGTAAATGATAAGAACGAATTTGGTAAACACGATCTAATTTTTGCTCTAGAAGGCAGTTTCACCATAATTTTTAGAAAAATTGTTCTATGAATGAGAAGAACCAAGTCACAAAAATATTTGTTATCGTAGTGGGGCTTATGTTAAACCTGATAGACAAATCCAAATGTGGGGAATTCAACCTCAGCTTCATCAATGTTATCAATAATTGATCCTCCGGCATTTTCCTGTCACTCTCCAACCTAGATAATAACTGAACTGGAAAGTTGTTAGGTATTCTAAAAGGGAAATGAATGTTACCTTGTTTGGTAAACCTGTATACAACTGAATGAGATCTGTTCTATAACTTATCTGGTTGAAGGAAAATGACTCTTTCATTGTGGGATAAAATGAAGTGATGTGTTGGAGCATATTTTCTTCTCTATTGTCAGTTTTTGTAGTGCATGATGAAGATGAGGTGGATTCTACTGTGAAAGTAGTATTGCAATCAGATTTGGAGGTAGTAGATGGTAAGATCCTTGTGCACCTTTTATTTACAGAATTTTCAGCACATTCGAAATTCATTCTCTTGTTAATTGTGGGCAAATATAGTAGGTCCATTTTCTTTCAAACCATCTTTGAAGTGACAACTACACACACGACTATTTTTTTTGGGATTTTTGTCAGTTCGGCTGAAAATTCACGTTCAAAGCAGTAATATTCATAATTCATTTGTTGTTACATACCATGCCAAATATTTTATCCACATTTTCGAGTCTTTTTCTTTTGTTGGCATTAAATAGAAATTGCAATCACTTGGGTGTCTGTGATTGCAGCCAGGCGCCAAACAGTGTATTATTTCAAGTTTTTTTCTCCACGTTACATCATTACATTATGATGTCTCAGACCTAAGATCTTATGTACGTTGATAATATTGAATTTCCCGCCAAACTTTGCCTCCGCCAATCAAACATGAAATGAAGCTAAGACAAACTTTCCTCAAATTTGCCTAGCGATTTTATATTCATTAATAATTTTGAAAACATACAATTTTATTGTAAAATTTTGATTATACCTTGTACATAAAGGTTCACTGAATCTATTTCAACAAAAATAGATCTTAAGAAATCTGTAAAATTGTGGAATTTTTAGACTCATAAGAAATGCATGGGGAATTCAGTGGTCGGATCCACGGATGGATCGTAATTCAAAAGTCCCGCCACTCCTGCCTAACCTCACTAATATTGTCTATTGCGGAAACAACGAAATGGAAGAAGGTATTCCAAATTTATTAGGGGACAAATAATTTAAAGCGAAATTCTTGAAGATCTAGAAACTCAGATCCCACTCGGAATTTTGCTAAAATTTTAAATTTTTATAAAAGTATTTGGAGTGGGAACTGTTATTTTCAATGTTCGACTTACTCTACCGGAATTCTAAAAATGAGATAATACTCGGATATCTCGAATTTTGAGCTCTAAATAAATATCTGCATTTTAGATTGATTAGAAGTTTTTTACATTAATGAACAGGGATTTAAAATAGCATATGAAAGCTTGAAGTTTTAATGTGCTTCTTACTCATTTCAATTTTAAAAAGATGTTTGATTAAATTTAAATGAAACTCTCGTCTACGGCAGAAAATTACTGAAATAAGGGCTACTGTTCACGTGCACAGTAGCGATATCCAAAAATATTGAAAATCAACCTATAGTATTATTTACGGATCGTGACTGAACAGAAGCCTCAAACTCAAGGAGTTTCAAATCGTTCGGCGTTCCTACAGAACTCATAATTATATATCTTATATATAATTATGAGTTCTGTGATTCCGCCGTACGTTGAGGTTAGGTTTTTATTCATAAAAACATACAAACCAAAGCGTCTGTATATTTAACAATACAAACCGTAAATGTCAGGATCTCTACAGATCTAGCTGTTAATTTTATTATATGATTACTGCAAAGAACTATCCTATGTTTTGTTGATATAAAACAAAAAACTAATTGTTTTTCTAATCGGTTCACAATGAAATAATGCTCAGCAAGTTATCTATCTAGGGCATCTTGGTGTCCTTTAACCTGAAGCAGTCAGTTTGATTCTTTATATGATAAGTTATGATGTACCATTTCCTCATAATTTTGCACTAAGAATATTAATTATCCATTGGGAAATAATGGTAATGAAAAAAATTGTATAGTGTATTCCAAGCAGTTATTCGATGTCCATATCAAAAACATTAGTGCTATGTCCTCCCTTTTTTTATGACTTGAACTTGGCTCTTCAAGTTGACTCTCATTCGATATCTGAAGAAACTTGGAGTGTATTAGTTAGTACTTTGAGGAGTAACACCTATATCAAAAGCCCAAATAGAGTAGCGAATATAGCATATACCTGCAGATGATATATCAATGAACTCGAGTATAATGTGAAGGTCAAGCCATCCTTCGGAAGGGACGTTAATCTGGAGTCAATGGATATTGGGTTCATTAGACATCTAAATGTACACAGTGACTTCGGTGATAAATTTTGGTAGTAGAAATATGCTGAAGTTAAATAAAGCACAAAGGGAGAAATCTTACATGTTCTCGCTGAAAACCGATGATTGAACTTCCTGTTACAACTGCTGCATAAATCCACCATATCACATAGAAACAGAGCTAAATGTATCAGCAGATGCATTGAATGTGTTGGATCCCCTCATAGATCTTTCAGATGATAATTTAATTGATGACTTACCTCACTTGCTTCACTAAAAGATACAATAAAATAGACGGAGCCAATGGCTCAATGGTTCTAGAAATATGTTTTGTTTTTGCATTTTATTGAAATTACAATACAAAACATCAGAAAATATACATCACATAAGTTCTTTCAAAAGACACTTAAGAAAAAAAACTTATATGCAAAGTATACTAAATAAACAGATTTATATTGAAGTAATAAAATAAAACTGTGGTAATCAAAACAAGATTTAGATTTATCAACAGTAATATAATTTGTTTGGAATATTATTACTAAAAACACATTTCATACTTGGAATACATAAAAACATACTTATTCAATTCGCTCAACCAGCTGTTATATGATAGAACTCGAACAGAACTGTTCCAGCAAATAATGGGACAATTATCAAGCAAATTCGACAAAAATGATACAATGAGGACAATATGTTAGAAATAAAATTTTTCACATCGTATTACTAAGAACCAACAACTGAACTTATCTTCATGAAAAAATATTTTTTGTTAAACTGTTAATCTTCTGGTCATTGTTACTAAGGGGTTGTCGATTCATGTACCTAGCATACATAAATCACTTGTTAAAATCATCAATTGTCTATTGGAATCAACAAAATACTTTTCTACTTGGTAAATGTTTTTATAAACTCGATGATTTTATATACGATCTACTGTGTTTTCCTGTACAGAACGAATTTGTATTTTATCCATGTATTACCTTTTTATAATTATTTCTTGTATTTTGTCATTGCTCCTTAGTATAAGACATTTTCTTAACTACTACACAAAATAAATTTTTTTTATATTTGAAGGGAATAAAGAATTTGAATACCTACACGTTTGAACTCCCATCGATGGCGATTCGATTTATTTCATTTTATGCCAACCAAGCTGGTATCGTAAAAAAAAGCAATGTTACTAAAATACAGCCTGATTTTTTTTATGCAAACAATTATATACTTCCTGTAATACAAATACTCAAAGTATGGGTCTCTGTTGTATTGTTTGAATTTCTTCAGTTCAACTTTGATGAATACTTTCACACTGGGATCTCTGTTCTGTGTTTCATGAAAAATATTTCATTGGATAACAGGATACATCATGAAATGATGGACAGGTTGAGTTTTCCTTGTGCAACGTCTTCACTCAAAAGGTTGACCTGAATGCACTATGTAATGTACAATTGTTGAAATGCTTGCTGTGGAAAAAAAAGAAATAAGCTCTGAAAAAATATCACTATGTTGAAAAAGTTTTTGTTTTATATGAACTTAATACTTTCTTCTACCTTCTGATTTGTATGTTTTTGGGAATAAAATCCTGTTGTACTTTATATCTACTTTTATTTTACTGACTTGAACAATACATACATATCCCCATTACATATATTTCTTAGAGTAGAGTGCGCGCTATTTTCTTTCTGTTGACGTGTGAAATTACAGTGCTGTTACCGTTGCTGCCAACTTACATCTAGGCGGTTTTTAGCGAACTCTCAACACTCCCCCTCGCTAAAATCCCTAAGTCCTAAACTATATCGTAATCTTGAGAAAGAAGCACCTTGCAAGCCTATTGTCAAGATGTCTGCTTCTTGCAGAACAGTTTCAATATATTCAATTACAATGTGTTTCTTTTCCAGATGTTCACATACAAATTTATATTTTAAATCTATGTGTTTCACCCTACGATTATTACCTGGGTTTTTGATTATAGCTATACAGCCTTGATTGTCTTCGTAATAAATAATTTTACTTACATCAATATCAAAATCTAGTAAAAGTTTCTTTAACCATATGCCTTCACTTACAGAGCTACACAAAGCAACTAATTCTGCTTCTGTTGTAGAAAGCGTTACACAATTTTGTTTCTTTGTTACCCAATGGATTGTATTGCCAAACAATTTGAATAAAAACCCTGTGACTGATTTCCTGTCATTTAAATCATTACCCCAATCGGAGTCTACGAAACATTTCAGATCAAGATTATTATTTCTTCGGAATTCTAATGTAATGTTCTTTGTTTTATTTAAATATCTAAGTATTCGTTTCAAATGTATCCATATTTGGTCAGTAGCTTTATCCTGGTATCTGCTAAAATAGTTCAAAGAAAAACAAATATCAGGACGAGTCCCCAGCATCAAATACATTAAACTACCAATCAGTTGTCTTACAGGTTTTTCAGTTAAAGTATCCTCATTATTAATAGATATTTTCAATTTTGGATCTATAGGTAGATCGGTACCTTTACAATCGTTCATATTGAATTTGGTAAGTATTTTTTGAATATATTTTGATTGACTTAAATCTAGTATACCTTGTTGCCTATGATAATTAATTTCGATGCCTAGAAAATGCTTGAGTTCTCCTTTATCCTTAATTTCAAATTTTTTCATCAATTTTTTAACAACATCGTTGATATCTTGTAAGTCTCCTCCAACAATCAAAATATCGTCTACATATAGAAGTAAGTAAATCCTTTTTCTTTCATTACAAAACACGTACAAACAATAATCATTTTCTGATCTAGTGAACCCTATATCAATTAGGAATTGATTGATTGCATTGTTCCAACATTTTGACGATTGTTTCAATCCGTACAATGATTTCTTTAACTTTAATACTTTTCCATAATCAACACTGAAACCCATAGGTGAATAAATATAGACATCATCATTTAACTCTGCATTAAGAAAAGCAGTTTTAACATCTAATTGTCTGAAATAATATCCAAATTGATTTCCTATGCCCAATAGTACTCTTATAGTTGTCATCTTAGCAACTGGCGAATAAATTTCATTAAAATCCATAGTCCCTTCCTGTGCAAAACCCCTTACAACCAGTCTGGCCTTATATTTATTTTCTTCCCTTTCCTCTGATGATTTCAATGTATATACCCATTTCGTGTCTAATATTTTTCTATCCTTTGGTTGATTGACTATTTCCCACGTGTTATTTTTATTTATAGAGTTCAATTCCCTATTCATAGCAGATTCCCACTTATCTCTGTTTTCCCGGTTTTGTAAATCATTATAATCCTTAGGCACATCATCAATGAACCTCATTGCGTCAAATGCCATATATAATTCATAATCATCATATTTAGGATGGGGCTTTATTTGCCTTTTATTTTCATTTGTTCTGATCAAGTCCTCCACCAAATTCCCATCATCAATTTGAATAGATTTATCGTTTTCATTTAATATGTCCCCTTTGATTTCTTCCCTTTTCACATGAACCTCTACTTCATTTTTATTATTATTTTTATACCATAAATTATTTTCATCAAATTTAACATCCCTTGATACTATAACTTTCCCCTTTTCTATATCCCACAATCTATACCCTGTTGGAGCATATCCCACTAAAACACACTTCATAACCTTTGAATCAAATTTGTCTCTAGTTTCTTTTCTCACAAGACTATATGCTGTGCTCCCAAATATCCTGAAATGACTTACATCTGGTTTTACTTTATACCATAATTCAGCAGGTGTATTATTTTCCAATAATTCTGTTGGTCCCCTGTTTATAACATAGTTCGTGTGTAAAATTGCTTCACCCCACAATTGTTTCGGAACCCCTGATTCTAAGATAATGGCCCTTGCTCTTTCAACTAAACTTCTATTTTTTCTTTCTGCCTTGCCGTTCTGTTGGGGAGTATACGGTACGGTATAATCTATGATAACCCCTTTTTCCCTACAAAATTCTCTCATGTTCCCTGATATATATTAACCCCCATTATCACAACGTAATTTCGATATTGCAAAACCAAACATTGATTTAGTCATTGAGAAGAATTCTTTGAATTTTTCGAAAGCTTCACTTTTATGCTTCAATAAATAAACTACGGTAAAACATGAAAAGTCATCAATGAAAGTAATGAAATACTTACTTCCATCATGTGCAATTGGTGTTATTGGCCCGCATATATCACTGTGGATGATTTCTAATAATTTTCCACTTTTATGTCTAGTTCCAAATGGTTTTCTGAACATTTTACCAGCAGTACAAGGTTCACAGAATTCAATATTGGAAACTCGAACATTTTCTATGCCTTCGACTATCTTATTTTTAATTACCTTTTTGAGACCCGTGAAATTTAAGTGGGCATATCTTTTATGCCATAAAGTAAGGTTGTTTGTTTCAATTTCTACATTTTGACACTCATTTTGTACGATATCGAAATGTATTTCATATAAATTATTTCTTCTCCCTATACCTATAATGCCTGTACTATTTATAAATTTTACAAATCCATCTTCAAACACTATTTTTATCCCTGACATTTCTAATCTTTTAACACTTAATAAGTTTTTCCTTAAATTAGGTACCAGTAAAGCATTCTTAATTGTACATTGAACTTTTCTTTGATCTACCCAACTGATAACATTTACATTTCCAATTCCAGTAGCAAATAGAAAATTATCATTTTTTGCAATGGCTATCTTGATAGGATCTTTCAACATCATAATTTCAGAAAATACTTTTTCGTCATTGATCAAATGATCAGTGCACCCTGAGTCTATATAAAAAGATATATCGTTATTTTGAAAGTTTGAATAACATACCTCACTTTCACCTAAGAAGGAGACTCTTGCCTCCTCACATACCTCGTTATCATTTTCGCCTTGTTCTGTGTAATTACTACTTTCTGTGAACTGCCTACTTTGTCCTCTTCCTCCTGTGTAACTACTACTTTCTGTGTATTGCCTACTTTGTCCTCTTCCTCCTGCATGGTTACTTCTAACATATCCTCTTCTACTTTCAGTAAAGTTTTGGGAACCCCGATGTCCTTGAAAACCTTGTCTTTGGAAATTTCCATTTCTTTGTGAATCCCTGTGGACGCCTCTATTTTCAAAATTTCCCATATTTCCTTGATAGCTTGCCATTCCTCTATTTGAATTGCCATTTTGCCTGGACCTACATTCCCTTTTGAAATGTCCTGGTTTCCCACACCTGTAGCATGTTCTCTCAACACTGAAAGCTGCTTCGTTAACCACCGTATCTGTGTTCCTTCTTCCTAATCTTTTCTTCTCTTCTTCGGCCAGCAATTTCCCTTTGACATTTTCATATGTTAACATAGCAGGTTCGAGATTTTCAATGACAGTTACTACCGTTTCATAAGACTTTGGAAGTGCCATCAATAGGTTACATACTGTGTCCTTTTCATCTACCTGAACTCCCGTTGCCTTCAATTGCCTCATGATCTCTTCAAATTTAGTCAGGAACAATTCAAGCGACTCTCCTTCTTTCAATTTCATAGAGAGCATTTTCCTTTTCAAGTATAATTGGCCGGGTAAGCCCTTCTGAAACTTGTCTTCTCATACATTCCACATCAAATATGCTGTCTTTTTGTCTCTCAGTGTTTCAATATGTGCATCAGAAACACACTGAACAATTAATGATTTGGCTTTGTTATCACATTTGTTGAAATTTGTTTTCTCAGCTTCACTGAAGTTCGTAGTATCAATGGATTTTTCTTCGTAATCGCTTACCCCATTTTCCGCCAATATCATCTGCATTCGGAACTTCCAGTTCAGGTAATTATCATTCGACAAAACTTCGATGTTATATTTTCCTTGAGACATGTTCATTTTCTAACCTTGATTATTTGTATCTTTTCAATCCTTGGAATCACTTTTACCTGGGCCCATAACCTTTTGTTTTATATGAACTTAATACTTTCTTCTACCTTCTGATTTGTATGTTTTTGGGAATAAAATCCTGTTGTACTTTATATCTACTTTTATTTTACTGACTTGAACAATACATACATATCCCCATTACATATATTTCTTAGAGTAGAGTGCGCGCTATTTTCTTTCTGTTGACGTGTGAAATTACAGTGTTGTTACCGTTGCTGCCAACTTACATCTAGGCGGTTTTTAGCGAACTCTCAACAAAAGTAAATAAAAAATCAAGCAATAAGTGAAAAATAATTTATTTTATTTTTTGACCTGTTTTTGAATGTTTCTTTTTTCTAAAAAACCACCACCAAACTTCAAATATCTTTTACCTCTGGGTTTCATGATAAATTCATCTCCGTTGAAGTGGTCTGAGCAAACAAATTTGGCGATAGTATCTACATTTTCCAATCCCAGAAAAGATAACCATTGAGTTCTCCCAGGTTCTGCAGGAAATCTATTACATTAATATATCAGGTTGATAAATTGCGTAAATAGGTGTTATATTTACTTTTTCAAATGGAATGAAATGGTTTTTAACATTTAACAATTCGAAAAGAAATATACACAATCCAATTATCTCCACTTTCAAATGATTGTGTATATTATAACTACAGCTTATATATAGTGCTACATATCTTAAAATTCCATTTTAAAACCAATATTCGACAACAGTCGATAGAATTAACTCGATTTGAAACATATAAAAAAAATCAGAAAAGAGTTAATGGTATTTACAGAATTGTCTTTTTAACGAATCAAGACTTGAGATGAATAATTTCAATAATGGAAATATAATTAGTCAAAATTGTAATGAATATCAACAGCAAAACTTGGCGTGATCTTGAGCGATTCGATTATACAGTACATAGAAATCATAACCTTAAAAAGGCGAAAAATAATGAATTTGAATGAAACTCTACGGTTACACCGTTACAATAATGAAAATTTAGGTTGTCGAATATATAATAAATAACAGCAAAACTTACCGTTGGAAAGATCTCGGGTGATTCTTTATGAATTTCACATCACATGAATGCACTTTATAACCATGATTATTTAATAAAAAAAAAACACAAAAACTAACAGGACGGAAACTAGAAAACATACTTTTAAAGCATAGACTAGAGTTTTATACTGTTTAAAAATTTCAAATTCACGAATTCACACTTAAAAACTCCTAAAAAGTCAATGCCGACCCTTACGAACGACAATGAATTGTCAAAATATTTGATGACAAGTGGCATTCATTCTGATCATTTGATTGGTCGAAAAATGATTTGAATCCCCTCTAGGGAAAAAACAA
Organism: Chrysolina americana; assembly: GCA_958502065.1. NCBI lineage: Eukaryota > Metazoa > Arthropoda > Insecta > Coleoptera > Chrysomelidae > Chrysolina > Chrysolina americana. The sequence continues at coordinate 36,397,766 of OY293418.1, forward strand.
GTGAAAGTTGTTTCCGAATTATGGCACATGTGATATAGCCAAAATGCTTAAATGAAAAGGTCTATACCAATAGAACATACAACGCGCGTAAATGGAATAGTTCGTTTGTTGATTTCAAATTTCTAACCTATAACTTTTTCCTTTTTAACCTTTCTCGTGTTTCGTCTTTCGTCACTGTCGTTATATTTTATATTTTTCAAGTTCCAAGGATCGATCAAAAAGACATTGTATTAACATCAACAATTTCAAATTTCAACAACAAAATCAAATGTCAAATATCACTCAAGAAGCGGGGGTTAAAAAACAGCTTTCGAGCTGTGTAAATACCGCGGTCAGTCAAACGTCTATAATCTGTGCTATAATCACAGATTACAGAAACTTACAGATAAGAAGCTCCGCCCATTTCCTTTAATGTTTGAAATGCCGCCTCATTGACCTCGGACCTTTAAATTTTGCGCGCCAGAGTTGCCGGTTCGCAAAATTCAAGTCGACATGGTTGCGGATTTAGATTCGTTCCTGCTTAGGCCGAGTGCATAAGAAAGTTTTTTGCGTTTCAGTTCATGGAAATTCTGATTTTGATTGGTTTCCTATATAGAGATTTGTCTAGAAGCGCGAAGTTCAAACAATTTTTTTTATTAGCTTTCATATATTGCAGTTCAATGTAGATTGTCATACTGAATATTGAACAAAAATCACCATTCATATTGGTTCTACTTTTTTATATAATGATAATGGTTCAAGATCTTATAGATTTAAGGTTTTATGGCACCGAACTCCAGAATTAAATATATTGACCAAGTTATAATATTTATTTATTTTTATTTTACTAGAAATATCCCAAGAAAACACATACACATACGTAATCAATCTATTAAATCACTATCGTTAATCATAATGATTCAATACATTTAAGAATCCAACCCTTTGCTTTTTCTAATGATTGTTCCTGGGTAGAATGCGAGTATTTTATGTCATTAAATAAACAAAAAAGTACTTACTTAATTTCTCCATATGGAAAAACTTTGTAATTTGATGCTGTTCGATTTGATGTTACAATTTCTGCAGTTTCTATATTACAATAATGTCTTCCGCCTCCCCTATGAGGTGCTTTATTCTGTTCATCACTCATCGTTATACTTCAAGGATAATCTAATAATCGTAATCGGTATATCTTTATCTTTCCTAATAACGAAAAACAATGATCAACGGATTTCATAAACGGTTTATACTGAGATCGAGAACATTTGTTGTTGTTATTGTAACATTTTTCATCTGTCAAAGATTGAAGTAGAAGAGGTCTTTGAATGTCAGATGTGTCCCTTTAAATTTTGCGCTTTTCTATCTCTCTCCTCAAATAACGTTTGTCTGCCGTCTCATCTGTAAGTTTCTATAATCTGTGCTATAATGTACATGAGACGTAACATTGAGTACATGCTGTGTATGTACCAATACAAATCTACAGATATGCTCTACAGATAACAATGTACCTATAGGATATGAACATACGGATACAATATAAAATTCTATATTTTTTGTGTTCTTTGTTCTTTGAAATGGTTATATCAAATGGGAACCGACAGAAAATAACTTTCTTTTTCCTTTTTAAATCTGCGTTGAACCTTACCTTCACATTGAAAAGTCCTATTTAAGCTTCCTTCGATCCTTCGCAACCAATATCAGGAAACGATATATTATTATATATTGCTACTCATGAGAGAATGAAAAAAAAATGCTAGATATTTTTGTTTGGCATTTTGACATTTGACTTGACAGCTCATCGCTTTGCCAATCAATTTTATGTTTGTGCTGTTACTGCTATTCTACTCAGTTTGTTAATGTTTTATTTTTATAGAAAGGTGAGTCTAATTATCAGTTTCTGTTAATTGTTCATCATATTTTCCATCTCTAATTGAAAAAATAAGTGGATACGTATGTTTTAATGTTTCAGATAGGCCGGTACTTCAAACATGCATAATGTGTTTACCTATACTAAATTATTTTTCATTTCTGATGTAAAACTCAAGTCCATAGGTGGAACGACTTGTAAACACTATAACTAGGATTTTTAAAAAGTTTCTGTCCAAGGGATTGGCTCACTCATGTTCCTGGTTAGGACTACGTCAAAACCAAAGAATAGAGATCTCACCTCTGAGTTGTGGAAGGTGGGTACACACACTTCAATCAATTTCTGCAACTGCAATACACTTTTATTGCCAGTGCAAGCCAAAACTTGTTTCTTCCAGGTGTTGTGATTACACAAAGGGAGGTTCGAGGCTTCGCTATACCAAGCAATAGAGGTTGAACAGGTAGAATAAATGAATATGTGCTCATTAACTCCTTTTTAAAGTCGTTATAGTGTTCTTTGTTTTTATTGAAATATTTTCAAAGACGTTAAAATTTGATTTTTATGGTCCTATAAGACTGAATAACTTTTTGATATAGTTTTCAAGAGCAAGTGATTTTTAGTTTTCACAAAGTGTTTTTTGTGGAATGTTTAATATTCGTTTTTTGGTAATTGTGTTCGTTCTTATGGGTAGATTATATATTTATTCCAACAAGATTCGTTTTTTATTTACTTTTCAGAATATTTCATTGGTGAGACAAGTGCTCATTTATTTCATGTATCTTTTGAAAATCTTCTTTTGGTGATGATACAGAAAACGGTCACTAGTTTCACCAATGAGAGAAAGCATTCAATGAAAAAGTATGCATAAGTAGAACGCATATTCTTGGTACCTCCCATCAGGATGTAACCGATATTTTGGTTGTTGACCCCTATGGAAAATCTTACTAGGATGTACCGGCGATCTCACTTTATGATATACAGGAGACATCTATCCGATTTTAGCATGAGCATCACATTTTCACCTCTCGGCGAGGTCTCTGGTCCATCTACGGGAGTTCAAATAAGAGGTCGCAGTCAGATCTTGACGTAATTGGTACATGCATGAGATGTAAAAATGTTAGCAGGGAAGAGATTACATAAAGAACAATCTAACAGTAAAACTGCGCATGGGACATAAGTGCATACTTCATTCTGATGAAGAATCGAATTTATGTCACGGAATAATACGGCCAGCAGAAATTGGATACCCTCCAACATTGAGGGCGGTATTCAGAAGATGCGTATATACTTTTTGCAGAACCAATCAAATCAGAGACCCTTTTTCTGAGACATCAAAGATGGCAGGTTATTGTTATTGGCTTAAAGGATTTTTACAACGACATGATGAAATTAGATATCGTAAAGCACAGAACCGAAATCCGGCAAGAGCTCAGAAACTCAATAAGTTGATTGTTGATGATTTGAAAAACTGAAAGGTATCATGCAGAAATTGGAAATAATGAATAAACCCCAGTGTACATACAATATGGACGAGAAAATATGTCGCCTATCATTAAATCATAAACAGCCTATATAGGCAAAAAAGGGAGCCAGACGAGTCCATGTGGTTGCAAATGAACATGCATAACATGTTACCGTTGTTTCGTGTGCTCATGCATTGGGTTCTGTCATACCACCTATAATCTTATTCAAAGGGAAACGAATGAAACCCGAATGGACAGACCAGTTTCCTCCCAGAGGTATCGCTTTAATGGCCCCAGAAGGCAGCATGACTATTGAAACTTTTAAAACGGTACTGAAACATTTTTCAACATATAAGGCACCTGCGGCCCTCGACTCTTCATTTCTGATGGTGCATCTTCACATTTGCATTATACAATAGTTCAGTGGCAGATATTCAAACATAACATAATATTGCTTATCAAGTAAAACCACCTATGAACTCCAACCCATGGATAAAGCAGTATTTCGTGCCTTTGAACACTACTGGAATGATGAGGTATTGAAATATTGGACCAAAAATTTAGACCTTTCAATAACCAAGCAACGTTTTGTAGCATTTTTTTCTGAAGTAAGGGAAAAATCTCTCAACACTTGCCAATATAAAGTCAGGTTTCCAAGCAACAGGCATCTACCCATTTAATCAATATGCAATTCCAGTCGAAGCTTTTGCTCTGAGCAGCATTACTGGGAAAAAAAGGCTACGGAACGTACCTAACAAATTTAACTGGCTGGAAGTCTACCTGAAGGTGTTCAAACACCAGAAGACAGTTATTCCAGCATCCCAGAAAATGTATTTAAAGCTGTTCAAGTACCAAATGCCCAAAGTCCCGAACCCAGCACATCAAAAATAGTTCCTGTTTAAAAACATCCATGTAAAAAGCACCTTGTAAAGGAGTTATCCGAAAGTCAGATTAAAAAAGTTCAACGTAACGTAACTATAAGGGAATTGTCCGAAAGCAGTGATGATTCAGATGATATCAAATCAATATAAGCACCGCGTAGATAAGTAAACTAAAATAGGGTCACTCGCCGCCATATTTGTCGCCACCCCGAATTTTATTTATAGGCGATATTCTGTGCTATCGCGCAACCAAAATGAATCGGAGATAGAATCCCTTACGTGAGACTGAGACAGGACAACTCTCAGCTGACCCCTCTTACCCCACCGCATTCCAGAAAATAAAATTAAATCTCAACCCGATACATCAAAGGCGCCGACTGGGAGTGAATCTACTTCAGTTTACTTATGTACGGTGTCTACGGTGATATAAGTGACTTCGGCTCATCTGAAGAAAGCGATGCTGAAAATACAAACACCCTAGATACAACACCTCCTTTTCAGATATGCTACCGACACCAGATCTATCGCAAAAATCTACCAGACCTAGAAGGACTCCAAGAGCACAGGTTCTAAAGAAAGGTCTTTTCAATGCAGTGGCGGATCCTAGGCGAGGCACACGCTTCGTATTTTTTCAGGCAGGGAGCGTCAAACAAACAAGGCAAAACGAAGTAATAAATAAAAAATAAAACTCGCACTTTTTCATCCTGACTGCACTGCTGTTGTATTGGCTTAGTGTTTACTGAACATTGATTGGAAGTATCGATATATCGATAGTTTTTGTCTATGGCAAACTATCTGTAGTGTTTACCGACAGTATCCATAGAATAAAACTGAAGTAGATGTAATTTGAAATCATTTTCGTTCCCAAATTTGTCACAGAAATGTTAAACAATTCCGAATGAGTTGAGTAAAACTTCAAAAGACAAGAAAATAATAGCACACCAAAATTATTCAGCTAATACGTCGTATAAAACGTGACAGGTCATAACTCATATTTCATCAGTCATATGTCATTTGTTTATTCGAAAATTTTCGACAATTTTTGACTTGTTTCTATTTGAAATTGTTAGTTTTGTAATTAATTTGAACATGACTTCTAAATCAAAAATATGGATAAGGTGAACACTTCGTTTGCAATGTACAGGCTATGCAAAGTTCAATATAAAAGAAGTAGAAACACATCAAACTTATTGGACCACATAAAACGAAAACATCGAGCTCTCTGGACAAATTCAACGAGTATAGGTGAAGTAGAACAGAATAATGCAAATGATACAAGTATTTCTGCAATTTCTACACAAGCAAAAAGAACCAGAATTGCTTGTAAATAGGACATGGAATATTGATTATCAACTCGTTCTTACTTTGCCTCATATTTGACACCACTATAGATAGTAACTCGATATAGCGATTATTTATTGAAAAATATCGGAAAGTATCGATAGTGAAAACAACTTATTCGAACGCTTAAAATTTTGTTTGGACCTTCGTGGTATTTCATACTGATTCTTGACATATATATTAGTATGTTCATGTTCATACTCGGTAGTAATCATTTCATTCACTTGATTCAAGATGTTACTCAGGAACAACCTTTAGAACACGGCGTTTTATCCTTGAATATACGTCTGTTTCATTTGAAATAATTTTTATATTTTCCAGTTGATACAAAAATTGAAAAATCCGTTAGGTTAATCTTATGCAGCTTTTCAAAATAAGTAAGCTACATTTCAACCTTTGCCAAAAAAATGGCCTGTGATTAAAAATTTGTGCATAAAATAAACGTAGCAGGGATTTTTTTTCAAATTTCTATTAAAAAAACTTGTTCGGAATTACCTCAAAACCCCTAATTCCTAAATTGGTTGAAAATGAAAAATAAAAAAAAGTCACCCCAAAAAAGTTCTATTTTTTATTTCATTCTCAGGAGTCGCAGTCCGAAAAAGTAATCATTATTACCCAAAAAACAAAAGATAAGTCTTTTAACATATTAAAAAAATTATCAGCTGGATAGTATCAATTAATCGTAAGGGAAGTCATGGAAAAACTGAAGTTCGATGATGTAATTGATGACTTTGCAAAAAAAAAGTCCAGAAAGATTCATATTTAGGCTAGCCTTTTCTGCGATACATATATTCTATTTATTTTTCAACATCACGAAATATTTTGGTTTGTTTTCTCTTTTTTATTCATAAGCAATAGCCCAGTCGGGCCCTGTCTCCGATACTACCGGAGGGCGCGCTGGTGTGTCATTAACCCCAGCAAACACTCCCCACGTCTGTGGGGTGAGTGATTACTGGGTCCGAGAATCATGTGCCCTGAGTAAACGGAGTGAATCAAGAATTATCGTCTTCTGCATTCCTCCGGTTAGGTTTTCTGCCGCATCACGGCGAGCCGGCATGACTTTTAGATTCGAGAGCAGCATGTCCATCATTCCACCAAGTACTCCTATGATCAGAACCACCCTTTTGATAGAATGGTTTGGGTAAAGCCTGCGGAGTTCAAAGAGTATATCTCGATATTTTGTCCGTTTTTCCTCCTCTTTTCGGACGATGTTAGTTTCGCCAGGAGCCAAGAACTCGACAAAAATCGTCCTAATTTGATGGTCGAGGAGGACTAAATCAGGCTTATTGGCTTGTATTTGCCTGAGGGTGAGGAATGAGTAGTTCCAATAGATTCGACACTTCTCATTCCACAACGGACTCAATATCAGCCGGAGCATAAGGCAACACGGTGTCTCGTCTTTACCGTACGAGTGTCGTAGGTGGTAGTACAACACTCGTAGGTCCGCGTTATGCCTTTGGGTATAGGCTGAGACCGCATAAGCTGGACAAGCTGACAGCAATTGCATTATGGTATCAGCTGCCCCACGACACGCTCTGCATCTAGTGTCAGGGACCTCTATACCCATCACGCGACTACGGTAGACAAGGGTGTTGAAGACACCATCTTGGCAGGCCATTATGAATCCCTCGGTTTCCTACTTCAGCCCACTTGACCTGAGAAAAGCAAAGGTCAGGTTTCTGGATGAGCCAAGGCCAAGGAGGTTCTTGAAGAAGACCCCATGCATTGGCTTATCCTTATGTAGCTGTAGGAGCCTCTCACTCTCCGCAGCTTTCACGTGGGCTTTTTGCTGAACGGTGACAGAGTTTTGGTTCGTCCGTTCAGTGTCGAATATGAGACCGAGTTCATCGGCTGCACGGGTTGCTGCCTTGAAAGAAATGCCCTAATCCCTGCTTTTTCATGATCGCATACTAAGCAGAGAAGGGGATCTTCTGATGACTTTACAGGATCCATCCAGTACCATTCTGTTGTGTAGACACTCCAAACTCAAAAGTCTGGGGAAGTATAACCATGGAACAGACGATTTAGGATGCAAGCTCCTATGAAGATGCATCATTTTGCGAGTTACGTTGAGTTGTCGCACCTCTTCTTGAGTCCATTTCATTACTTCAAAGGAGTAAAGTAAAATTGGAACGGCAAGCATATTAGTTGCAGCAACTTTGTTCTTCCCCGACAGTTCTGATGACCAGATCTGTCGGAGTTTGTGCTGATACTTGCCGCGGAGAGAGGTTTTAACAGTAGCTACCTCTTGGGTGTGGCGTTGTGTTCCACCCTAGGTGGGTATACGTCTCTGCGGCATCCAGATGATGTAGGATGCTTCCGTCTACGAGCTGAACGTTCTCTCCTTATTCCTCGCATCGTCCTCTTTTGCACATTTGTCGATCCCAAACTCCATTCCGATAGCATGCGTGTACTCTTGCACCACCCTTAAGGACTGATGAAGATCCTTTTCTCTGGAAGCATAAAGTTTAAGGTCATCCATGTAAAACAGATGCGTGACCTTATGCCTCCGGTTGCTGGGGGTGCCACAGTTGTATCGGCGGGTTTTCCGTGGTGCAACGGACAATGGCAGTAGTGAGATACAGAAGAGAAGAGGGCTGAGGGAGTGTCCTTGAAACACGCAAGATAACCTGCTCTGTTTGGACTCTGACTTGACTAGATGTTATGGTAAATCGAGTCCTCCAGAGCGGCATCAGCTGTTCAATGCATCTCACTATTTGATCGGGTACTGCAAAGCATCTGAGCAAATGCATGATGAGTTCATGCGATTTTGTATCAAATGCCTTGCGATAATCGATCCAGGCTATTGAAAGGTTACGCTTATACTGCACTGAGTCCTGCGTAATGCATTTGTCGATCAACAGGTTCTCCTTGTAGCCAGCGATCCCTTTCTTTGACCCTCTTTGCTCATATATCCGTTCATACAACGTCTCAACTGCGGAGAGTATTCGCATGTATAAGATGCGTGTGAACATCTTATAACATGCGTTCAAGCATGTTATCGGTCTGTAGTTCTTCGGATCGGACAAATTTTCGTTTTTGGGAATTAGCATGGTTCGCCCCTCGATAAACCAATCCGGAATCTGTTGCTCCTCAGCTAGCCATGAGTTAAAAACTCTTGCTAGATGGTGGTGGGAACATAGAAATGTTTTCCACCAATAGTTATTCAGGCCATCAGGGCCTGGAGCAGCGAAGTTCTTCGAGCCTTTGAGAGCCCGTCGAACTTCTTCCGGGGTTATTGGATTGCGCAGTTCAGTGAGCTCAGGCTGACGAAGCCTCCTGCAGAAAGCTTCGAATTGCGCTAGGGCTGGAATGTACGTTGAGTGGTTGCGGAAACTCATGAATGTTCTTCCAGAAGGTTTCCACCGTATCAGCCGCCGGCGGGTTATTCACAACACGTGGAGGCTCTTGGAATAGACGAGAAGGTTTATCGCGGAACTTCATGTTTTCCGCGATGCTTCTCGCCCGCCTCACTAGTGACCTTTTTGCAGTCACCAGCATTCGTATCCTATCAAGACAGTGCTGTTTTGGTTTTAAACAGCATGTCTTGATTTAGCGTGTGGTGAGCTCATTTTAAATTTGCAGCAATTCGCGGCACTGCGGGCGTGAATGGCCTATTGGCCGCCACACACTGGATACGAGACGCGTGTTGCCTTGCTAACTTGGTATTAGCTTCCATATTGTGAATGCGTCGCCAATGCCTCCCAATCTAAGGGGTGGTATCCCTCCTCTCCGCTTGGGACAGGGCCTTAGCGGCATTATTCACGGCAGAGTTGATCTGCCAGGTGTCAGCCTCTTCTGAGAGATCGTCGTGAATCCACCCATGCCAGTTGTTGTGGCTTCAGGGGCTTGGTGTTATGAAGCGCCCTGCGGGTTCTGATGCCTTCCGTTGGTGGTATGATGCAGGCCTCCTCTACAAGCCAGGTTTCACATCACAGAGCATGCATTCTCGCCATGTATCCTCTTCGGGCGGGTTCACTGCTCTCGTAGCAATGCAGTAGACTGTCCCTTAGTTCATCCGTCCACTCAAAGCGTCCGTTGTCTTGTTTGTCAAATAATCGTTTTGGGCCCCACCACCTTGCCTATGACGCCTAATCCGTAGGGGTATGTTGTGGGGGCCTCTTCCTCGTGCACATAGAACCGAGTAGTAGGGTATACCGGGGGTGAGCCTAGTATACCCAAGGCCGACATCAGAGGGAATGAGCATTCCCTCCAGGGTGCGCCATGGCTGCCGGTCCGGTTTTGCACCGGTTGCTCAGAAAAGTGGTGTCGCAACTCATCAAGGCCTTGGATCGTGGTTGGCCCTTCCTGCTTATTATATATGGCCTGCTGGAAAAGCACATTCCAGAAGGAAAGGGGCGCTGAAGTCAATGGCGCTTCAATCTGCCGAAGTTCGTGATCTGCCACTGTTTTAAGGAAAAAAGAAACAACAAGCCTACCAATCCAAAGACTGTTCACAAAAACTGCGCAACAAAGAAAGTTGGTTTTGTAAAGCCTGTAAGGAGGACTAAGTAGCCGATATGCGCCTATGCAGTGCTTGCAATTCCTATCTTCATGATGAGTGCATTGGTTCAACCAAATCTGGCAGAATTATTCCAAATATATGTCCATATTGTTCTTACAAATTACATACATATTGGAAATGTTCTATATATTTATTATTGTTTGTCCTTTTTATTCCTTGGACTAATTTCTGTAATTCTACAATTAGATCAACAACTTGGCGTTATTACCAACAGGGCGTTGCTAATACCGCCACTTTTGTCCAAATTACAGTGTGAGATGGCGATATTACCTGCAAGTACCTTATAAGAAAACAATTAGAATGTTCTGAAATAGAGATCGTCTCTTGCTAGTACTTTGAAAACAAAAATTAAAAACATGTATGTGACATAAACAAAATATCAAAATGAACCATTCTCGGTAGCTCGGAGCGAGGCGGTTGGATGCCGGCCTTCTAAACTTCCGCTCGCATTTAGCCAGGTTCGAATCCTGGAAAACGAGAAAATTTTTCTCAATTTCAATAGGAGTCTATAGGCAATGTAATTTGTCTAGATGCCAATCCCGACGTCTGGTGCTTGCTTGGAGTTTGCTACGACCACCCGGGGTGTTGCTGTAGGTTTTCCGGTTTTCCTACACCTGAAAAGTGAATACGCCACCAAAAATCAGTAAGTCTCCCCGGAGCGCCACGGCAAAATAATAATAATAGCCGTTCTCTACCCGCACAGGCTATGCCTTTGGGTACACTCTGAGTGTTTATGAGGGAGTATTATTATTATTATTATTACTATAAAACAGAAGATTTTTTTAACAAACATATAAAATTTCAGTCTTCTCTCATTTTCCGTTCTCAACCCTTGGGATATGCAATCTTATTCAGTCTTGTTTCTAGTAGATGACTTTCTGTAAAACTGAATTGGAATAAAAAATTTCCATTTAATCATAAGTGTAGGAACTGATGCTGTAATCAAACTTTATTTGTTAGTCGGTTGATTAGTGACTTCACATGGACCGCAGTGGTCATGATGGTAGAGCGCTAGTCTATCAGTCAGAGGGGCGTGGGTTCGATTCCCAGCATGGTCACCTGGGGGAACACCTCCGTACCGGTTTCATGGTCGTTGCCAATCATCAGCGAAGGCTAGTTCGACCCAATTGAATCGAAAAATCCTTTCATCCTAATTGGAAATCCCTGAGACAAACACTGAAGCATGAATTCAGCGCCATCTGTGGGTTCCAGATTAAAATGCACTCCGACTACGTGTCGACTTCAATATGAAGCCAGAAACATCATGAAAGATGGGCGACACTACTTAACGGAAGATCATAAAACTAATAATGAATTATGGTGGATTACGTAATCCAATCTTCCGCAAAAAAACCTATACAATAGGTATGGTCGTCGGCAAGTATTCAACAGAAAACAACTACTGCCCCCTACGACCATTGAATTATATCTGTTTAATACTTGGCAAAGTTTTCTACAAGAACCACTTTGCAATGCATTTCAAATATCAAAGCTGAAATTATTTTTCGATTTAATTGGGGAAACACCTCCGTACCGGTTTCATGGTCATTGCCAATCATCAGCGAAGGCTAGTTCGACCCAATTGAATCGAAAAATCCTTTCATCCTAATTGGAAATCCCTGAGACAAACACTGAAGTATGAATTCAGCGCCATCTCTGGATTCCAGATTAAAATGCACTCCGACTACGTGCCGACTTCAATATGAAGCCAGAAACATCATGAAAGATGGGCGACACTACTTGACGGAAGATCATAAAACTAATAATGAATTATGGTGGATTACGTAATCCAATCTTCCGCAAAAAGACCTATACAATAGGTATGCTCGTCGGCAAGTATTCAACAGAAAACAACTAATGCCCCCTACGACCATTGAATTATATCTGTTTAATACTTGGCAAAGTTTTCTACAAGAAGCACTCTGCAATGCATTTCAAATATCAAAGCTGAAATTATTTTTCGATTTAATTGGGGGAACACCTCCGTACCGGTTTCATGGTCATTGCCAATCATCAGCGAAGGCTAGTTCGACCCAATTGAATCGAAAAATCCTTTCATCCTAATTGGAAATCCCTGAGACAAACACTGAAGTATGAATTCAGCGCCATCTCTGGATTCCAGATTAAAATGCACTCCGACTACGTGCCGACTTCAATATGAAGCCAGAAACATCATGAAAGATGGGCGACACTACTTGACGGAAGATCATAAAACTAATAATGAATTATGGTGGATTACGTAATCCAATCTTCCGCAAAAAAACCTATACAATAGGTATGCTCGTCGGCAAGTATTCAACAGAAAACAACTAATGCCCCCTACGACCATTGAATTATATCTGTTTAATACTTGGCAAAGTTTTCTACAAGAAGCACTTTGCAATGCATTTCAAATATCAAAGCTGAAATTATTTTTCGATTTAATTGGGGGAACACCTCCGTACCGGTTTCATGGTCATTGCCAATCATCAGCGAAGGCTAGTTCGACCCAATTGAATCGAAAAATCCTTTCATCCTAATTGGAAATCCCTGAGACAAACACTGAAGTATGAATTCAGCGCCATCTCTGGGTTCCAGATTAAAATGCACTCCGACTACGTGTCGACTTCAATATGAAGCCAGAAACATCATGAAAGATGGGCGACACTACTTGACGGAAGATCATAAAACTAATAATGAATTATGGTGGATTACGTAATCCAATCTTCCGCAAAAAAACCTATACAATAGGTATGGTCGTCGGCAAGTATTCAACAGAAAACAACTACTACCCCCTACGACCATTGAATTATATCTGTTTAATACTTGGCAAAGTTTTCTACAAGAACCACTTTGCAATGCATTTCAAATATCAAAGCTGAAATTATTTTTCGACTTAATTGGGGGAACACCTCCGTACCGGTTTCATGGTCATTGCCAATCATCAGCGAAGGCTAGTTCGACCCAATTGAATCGAAAAATCCTTTTTTATTTGAAATGCATTGCAAAGTGGTTCTTGTAGAAAACTTTGACAAGTATTAAACAGATATAATTCAATGGTCGTAGGGGGCAGTAGTTATTTTCTGTTGAATACTTGCCGACGACCATACCTATTGTATAGGTTTTTTTGCGGAAGATTGGATTACGTAATCCACCATAATTCATTATTAGTTTTATGATCTTCCGTCAAATAGTGTCGCCCATCTTTCATGATGTTTCTGGCTTCATATTGAAGTCGACACGTAGTCGGAGTGCATTTTAATCTGGAACCCAGAGATGGCGCTGAATTCATACTTCAGTGTTTGTCTCAGGGATTTCCAATTAGGATGAAAGAATTTTTCGATTCAATTGGGTCGAACTAGCCTTCGCTGATGATTGGCAATGACCATGAAACCGGTACGGAGGTGTTCCCCAATTAAATCGAAAAATAATTTCAGCTTTGATATTTGAAATGCATTGCAAAGTGGTTCTTGTAGAAAACTTTGCCAAGTATTAAACAGATATAATTCAATGGTCGTAGGGAGCAGTAGTTGTTTTCTGTTGAATACTTGCCGACGACCATACCTATTGTATAGGTTTTTTTGCGGAAGATTGGATTATGTAATCCATCATAATTCATTATTAGTTTTCTTTTCGATTCATGTTGGTCAAATATTCAAGGTCCACTGCTCATCCCCGGGACATTCAATATGGAATGTACAAAATATATCTATACCAGAACGTCCATGGACGCTTGGATCAATCTTGGACCTAGAAGGGACATCCATTGGACGTCGTGCGCAATATGGGTTGTATCCACGTTTTATTCAAGTGCAACAGACAAAGGCAATAATAGGGAGGTGCGGAAAAGGGCTTAGAGAGACATGCCCCTCTAAAGATTACCAGCTGTTTTTACTAGGACGAGATCTAATAGGGAAGCGAGTCCTCCTCAACAGCATCAGTTGTGCAATGCATTAATTTTTTCACCTTGCCTTGCGGCCAGATACCCTATCCTTCAATACTTTCTGCTCATATATTCGTTCATAAATCAGGGCAATTGCTGAAAATATTTTCGTATACAGAATGCTTGTAACACACGCGTTCAAGCATGTTATGGGTCTATAATGCATTAGATCTGACAAATCTCCACTTTTGGGAATAAGCATCAATCGCCCTTGACAAACCAATTTGGAATTTGTTGCTGCTTCCCATCTAGCTAGTTGAAGACCCTTGCCAGACGGTGGTGGGTGCTTGGGAATGTTTTACACCAATAGTTATTCGACCCATCAGGGCCTGGAGCAGCAAAGTTCTTCTGACCTTTTAGGGGCTCTCAAACTTCTCCCGGGGTCATTGAGTTCAGAATGGAAAATCCTCGTGCAGAAAACTTGGATTTATCGTGAACAGAAAATGATACAATATTTAATTTTTGTTGGAATGACAGTATAATAACTCTCTTGATTAGATTAATTAGCAAAATTCGGCTTTACGAGGTGGGGGTGTGTAAGCTTTATTTACAATTCAAACATCAACAGACATTGACATACTATTTGTATTATTCAGAGGCATTGAAACAGAACCTGAAGCTTGTCGAGACCACCCTTGTTCTTCTTCCTGTTGTTTTAGTTTATCTTCTTCTCTTCGTTTATACTCTTCGAGTTCGAAATAATACCTGGAAAAAAATTATCAATACTTTTTCCTCACCATATTCAATTACAATCAAACCTAGGCGTTGTTATGCCAAATAAAGATGCCAATAGTTCACCAACAGTGTCGACTGCAGACAAGGTAGTCAATCCTGCTAACCAAGCTTTATTCCAGATCCAAGGACCCCACGTCAGAGATGACTGAAAAAAGATAACAAAAAGATTTTGAAAAGAATTCAAATTACTTGATGCACCATATTCAGCCTGAACTAGATATAGAGATAGATAATCAGTCTGTAGACCAAGACCAAAAGAATCACTACCCGAGGAAAAACGATAGACAGACGTCGATCGGAAAGCAACTAAGTTATAGTGCCCACCAAATATTGTATTGCATTGAGGTGGTCGGTGGTCTAGTGGCAAGGTATCTAGCAGTGGAACTTCTGGCTTGCATCAGACAGACGTTCGAGGCTCCGGTACGCGAGAATCTTTTTTCTGAAATACATGGTCCTCTTTAGGTGGCCACATGCCTTGTTATTAATCAAGTGTGATGTGAGTTGCGTAGATACCAATCCCGACATCTGGGGCTAGCTTGAAGTGCGCACCGACCACCCGTGCTGTAGGTTTTCCGGGTATTCCTACAGCTGAAAAGTGAATACACCACCAAAATCATGGAGCACCACGGCAAATAATAATAGCCGTTCTCTACCCGCACAGGCTATGCCTTTGGGTACACTCCATGAGTGTTTATGAAGGGGCAGTATTATTATTATTATTCGACCAACATATGGGTTTGAAGCAAATATGTTCAGGAGTCACTTTCGTTTTATTCAATATCAATCCGAGGTTGATAGAATTTAGCGCAGTCGTTTTCTTATACAGACAATTTATGTGACAAATAAACTGTCACAATCAGTGCATGTTAACAGTTGAACTGAGAGTTACTAAAGTGCAAAAACATGGAAGAACGAGGTGAAGATGATTTACTGGTTGATGGAAACCAGTAAACCTTACCGTTCGTGATGCTTCAACTATTTCTGTACGACCGATATACAGGGTGTCCCGAAACTCGATGTCATTCTTTGGAGAGCTCATAGTTCAGCTCATGAATATCAAAATATGACCTTGGTAAAATATTGATATTTTTGAGTTTTGGAGACATTGGCACTTTAATGTATTTCATACTGTAAACATAATCATCACGCTAACCTGCCCCTGGACTCCGATGATTAGAAATGTTTTACAGAATCGAAATGTGACGTCATATTCGAAATATCGGTACTATGCTTCCCATTTATAACGTTCGAATATGACGTCACTTTCTCGATACATTTCGATGCTATGAAACATTTTTAATCATCGGAGTCCCAGTGCTAACAAGTTATTTTATAAAACATGTCCCTCTAGAGTCAGCTTACAACACCAATTGGAAATCGATCGCATATTGATGGAATCGTGACTGAGTTCGCACTGATGGTCGGGTGAATCGTGAAACTAGTATGCAGATAGTTAGTAACCTAATTTCGATTACCATTTGGTGATTTTTACTGAAAGTATCGCAAAGTACGTTTTTGTAGAAAACTGCCAGGCGTTGGGCGGAGGTGGTTCGTCCAGTATAGAAAAATGGGCGAAAAGCTGAATTATTTATAATCAATTTACATTTCAGGAATGTATCGCCTTTTGTCAAGTACACCCAGTTCCACATGAAATAAGAATTGTGAATTACCGGCATAATAACGGTTCCATCACCATAGATCAATTGGTGACCTGCTTGCCAATGTAACACATATATCGAAGCTTTCTATTGAAAAATATGGTGAAACTCTTGTCGTGGCATTAGATACATCTCCAAGGCGTTGAATCGCGTGTGGGCGTGTGGCACCAGTATCTCCTCGCCAATCTGGATTTAAATAAGAACTTAACAATACTTCTAAATTTGGAATACAACAACTTAGTAGAATTCCAAACAGATTTTTTTTTCTAGATGAAGGCCGATCTCACAATGACCAGCGTAATTATCAGGAGTATCCATATCAATGAAGTATTCCATTTCATGCTCGTTATAACTATCAGAAGTGCCCTTTCCTGAGAAAACCATGTGAGATCCATTGCCTAAAGTGCCACTCAAAAACTTAGTTTTTTGTTTTGTGCCAAGAGCTATTTAATTTTTTGTCAGTTATTCCAGACACCATTTTGAAAGATTTTTTATTATAGTCAAGAAACAGGTTATGAACTACTATTCTACCAAAAAAATAATTCAAAGAAAAATATCAATCCGTTCAAAAGGCAAAAGTTATGACTTTTAAAAATTGAGACTCGTACAACTGATTATTTTCAGAATCACCTGCAGTGGTTCCGGAGATGAACGGGTTATTATGCTAGTTTAACGCTTAAGCTTGCATAGCTAATATGTAACTTTTTTCCCAATGAATATATTTGGATGATTGAAACGCTGGGATTTATAACTTTTCAATAACTTCCGAGTGATATACAAGAACTCCAGAACTAAAGATGATTTTTTGATTTATATAATTGACCTTTGAAATACACTACTTTGCCCCCATTTAACTTCCCCTCTATCTAATACCGTTACCAAGATCCCAAAATATTATCTCATCGATTTCATTAAACAGAAAAAAAAAATACATTATAATTATTAGAACTCAAATCTTTCGGATTTACGGATTGACCGAAATATTGATAGGCTTCCGGTGTGAAAATTTTGCATTAGAATAGAATAGAACTTTATTGATCCATAAAATACCACAATTACATGGTATTGGACAAGTCAGACAAAAAGTGTTGTATAAAATATAAATTATAGACATACGATCCTGTATAAAATGAAGATAAAATACAATAAGGTTAGCTCATTGATTGTTGAATAATATTTCAGTTTAAAAATGAGGGGCTATACCTGGTCAAGAACTCATTAACACTGTAGAAAGTTTCAGATATTTTAAAAATCTTTGCATTGTCTTTTGAACTTTTCGTAAGTTCGCTGGGAAGGGCGTTGAATAATTTTATAGCAATGAAATTGGGCGATTTACGGTTTATTGCAGTTTTATGTCTGGGTAAGTCCAAGTTAGCATGGCGTGTTTGATACTCAGGTTTTTTTGCGAAACACCAATCATATTGCTCTTGATAAAAGTGAGGCATTAGCTGTTACGAGCAGAACCAGTGGCTAAGAAATCTCGGCAGGAAATGTAATGAGTACAAATGAGTACCTACCCTTTATGATTAGTTATAATATCTTTATTCCTTAATATAATATATGCCTTGAGAATAACTTAATATTGTTAATTACATAAATTTTTTCCACGAAAGGACTACGTCTTTTTTTCTTCCTGTCCTGGGATAATTATGAAGGGAAACGGGGGGATATCGATCCGAAAAGTAACTGATATCAATACCAAAATGATGTGAATAGGTATGGTTGGCTTTCATCAGAAAGTTAGCTTTTGAGAATTGCGGTTGGGTGGGGGCAGGAGGAGTGGGGTGTCCAAAGTTGGTGACTTCAACTAAGAACCATAATTACTACAACATTTCATCATAATTCGGGTATAACAGATGAAATAAGCTGAAATTTTGTATTTTTTGTAATTTCTTAGCAAATTTTGAAACGACCTTTTTTTTGACGTGCCATATCTCGGTAGCGAATTCACATACAAACATGTTTCTTCAGTCAAAATTGTATGAAATTACGCTCTACAAAAAAGTATCGATATGTTTTTTCCGTAGGACGTAAGAGAAAAAAGTAATCGAGGAAAAACCGAAGAGAGGTCAAAAATTTTGCAGTTTCCCCCCCTTCTTTTTTCGCACAGGGTCCTCGAGGTCCAAAACTTGAGAAAATGATGATTAACCATCCCTGAAGAACCTCCTGAAGTTTCATTGACTTCCGACCTTTTTCCACCTAACCCCACTTTTTTCAACCTGTCGACTGAACTATATGTTATATGCCAATTTAATGACGTTCTATGGGACACCTTCAAGGAATTCCTGAGTCGCTATCATCCCAGGGCCAGCGCTTCCGATCTAGGAGACGCAATTAATTGTTGATTTCGCTATGATCAGCAGCTTCATTTTTCTAACATTATAAATAGCCCTGCGTGGCAACAATAATAAGTAGTATCATTTGAATTGTTACTCAGTCACTTTACTTTTTGATGTATCAATCGGAATAAAGTTTGTTCAGTGAGAAACACCTATTATCACTTAAAATTAGTTCTTTTTTTTAAACTCATTAATAAAAAGTGAGATATAACATATATGACTGAATGTTTTTCATCAGATCTTGATGAAATGAATAGTTGTTCTTCTCCTGGTTAGGGTCTATGTTATCCCCTAGGGAAAATAATTTTTCTTTGAGTAGTTGATTTTCCAGTTTTAATGTTTCCATTACTGTATTCACTGTCAAGTCGTCTTCAATGACCGTACCACCAGTTGAATCTGATATTACCTTCACAGAACGTTTTTCACAACACACTTTTCTTTTTGAGCAACCATTATGATTAGCTGCATCGCAATTTGAACATTTGCATCCTGTTACATTACTATTGCAGTAGAAGCACACTTTGTCAGAGGCACTTTTAGACGCACCTGCTACGCCCGCCATTTTTTGTCGTATCATTATCACCCAATCTCTGATTTAATAATAATAAAAATATTATTTATTGCCTTCTAACTCTCTTAAAGGGACAAAGCAACGTCAAGTAAAAAAGGATAAAACAAAACGAGACTATCGACAAATTTTCCAATTAAAAGATAATACAATGAACACATTAAAATTCAACGTGAGGTATAAAGTATACATATATATTTTCTTTATTTAGTCCAACACTAATTTTCTTGTGTGAATAAATGAAAAAAAGGTTACATAAAGACAAATATACTCAAAACATGCACCAGAAAGGCAGGTGTCAGGCCGTGTGTACCCTTTTCGGCACTCAGTGTGTAATCTAATTGTCTCAATACCACTAAGCTTATTACTCAAATTATCTTTTCTTTGATTCTTTCATTTTATACCTCACTTATATAAACACGTCTACTATGTGAAACACTACAGACACTGACTGATACGGAAATAAAGTGGTAAGAAAGCATAAAAAATAATAAAGAAACGAATGACCGTACATCAATCACACTTATACAACGACGCTGATAGCAGGGAATCCTGACTGGAACTAACCGAAGTGAACTTATTCAGATGGTGAGCGGCTATTCCAAATACGCTTGAACAGGTTGGAGCCACAAAACAGACATATGGCGATGGCGTTTACTGTATGAATCCTCACAGTTTGGCACACAACACTTTCTGGGATAATAACTTGTTCGAAAAATCAGCGTGCTGCTTTGCTGCTCCCTCTGTGGGCGGCAGAGCAGAAAGGTCGGGTTTAGCATTGGATACAGATTTGGTGAAAGCATTGTACCGATGTATGTTAAGAGACGTTTGCTTCCTGGGCGCATTGTACAATGCCAAGAATATTCTGTTTCCAGCAGCAGCTACTGCCTCACGAGATAAAATTGTTCTGTTAAATATATCAGCAAAATCTTGCAGTACAGCTTGCTTCTTGAAAAATTTTAAACAGGAAAGTTTACCATTTCGATATGCATCCGAAGTCGTATCGCATCCGCTGAACGCATGCACAAGAAGTATACAGTCCTTCATTCCCAAAGTTTGCAATTGCTGGCTTGAATATACTTTCCTTCCTACTTTGCCATGGCTTGGTTTCACAAATATGTTTTGTTCAGTCGGAGTTAAGGCCATGAGGAGAATAATAAGATCTACATCTTCACCGAATATTGCGACTTTGTCACGAGTGCTGTCCCGACGATTAGTGTGTCAGCATCACTGGATGCTTGTTCTGTTTCAACACCATGGCTGTTAAGGGCAGTTATGAGGAATGAAATGAGTCTAGATTTATTCTTTTCGTTAGAAAGAAAATCATCCTGTTTGACTGTTACTACTGTTTTCTCTCCAAAGTTTATGTCAACTGACCTCTTCGTTTTGTACCTTCTGCTCT
The DNA here is from genome assembly GCA_958502065.1 of Chrysolina americana. Classification (NCBI taxonomy): domain Eukaryota; kingdom Metazoa; phylum Arthropoda; class Insecta; order Coleoptera; family Chrysomelidae; genus Chrysolina; species Chrysolina americana. The sequence goes on from OY293418.1 coordinate 36,418,446, forward strand.
GTTCAGCTCTTTTAGTGCTGGATGGGGCTGCTGAATAACCATCAAACACCACCGTGCAGCTATTGCCACAATAATGCCTGATAACATAGGATACACAACACTGGCAGATGGTTGAGATTGTTGGAGAATCTTTGGGCCACACCACCTTGTGTAATAATAATAATAATAATAATAAATAAGCAGGGAAGGCCAACCATCATCCAAGGCCTTGGTGAGTTGCGACACCACTTTCCTGAGCTACCGGTGCAAAACCGGACCGGCAGCCATGGCGCACCCTGGAGGGAATGCTCATTCCCTCTGATGTCGGCCGTGGGTATACTGGGTTAACCCCCCGGTATACCCCACTACTCGGTTCACGATGGACGAGAAAGAGGCCCCCACAACCGACCCCCTCGGATTAGGGGTCATAGGCAAGGTGGTGGGGCCCAGAACGATGGATTGCCACTGTATAACGACCGCAATGAAAACGGACGCTTTGAGTGGACGGATGAACTAAGGGACAGTCTTCTGCATTGCTATGAGAGCAGTGAGCCCGCCCGAAGAGGATACATGGCGAGAATGCATGCTTTGTGGTGTGAAATACACCCAGAGCATGCTGCCTTTTCCGCACAAAACCTAAGGGATTATGTATCCCACCTTCGGGTTCGAGGCTATGTTAGAGCCCCTCCTCAGCCGGTTAACGCAGTGGCAGAAGTGGCAGATATGCCACGCGTCGATCTGGCTGTAGAGGAGGCCCGCATCATACCACCAACGGAAGACATCAGAACCCGCAGGGCGCTGCATAACACCAAGCCCCTGAAGCCACAACTGGCTCGGGTGGATGCGGAGATTCACGATGTCCTTTCAGAAGAGGCTGACATCTGGCAGATCAACTCTGCCGTGTATGACGCCGCTCAGGCCCTGTCCCAAACGGAGAGAAGGGATACCAACCCTCTGATTGGGAGGCATGAGCGACGCATTCACATGATGGAAGCTAAGATCAGGTCAGCGAGACAACACGCGTCTCGTATCCAGTGTGTGGCGGACTACGTGGCGGCCAATAGGCCCTTCACGCCCGCAGTGCGGCGAATTGCCGCAAGTTTAAGACGAGCTCACCACACACTAAATCGAGGCGTGCTGTTAACCATCAAACAGCACTGTCTTGATAGGATACGAATGCTGGTGGCTGCAAAAAAGTCACTAGTGAGGCGGGCGAGAAGCATCGCGGAAAACATGAAGTTCCGCGATAAACCTTCTCGCCTATTCCAAGAGCCTCCAAGAGAAAACCCGCCGGCGGCTGATCGGGTAGAAACCTTCTGGAAGGGTATTTACGAATTTCCGCAACCACTCAACGTAGATACTCCAGCCCTAGCGCAGTTCGAAGCTTTCTGCAGGAGGCTTCGTCAGCCTGAGCTCAATGAACTGCGCAATCCGATAACCCCGGAAGAAGTTCGACGGGCCTTCAAAGGCTCGAAGAATTTTGCTGCTCCAGGTCCTGATGGCCTGAATAACTATTGGTGGAAAAAATTACCAAGTACCCACCACCATCTAGCAAGAGTTTTCAACTCGTGGCTAGATGGGGAGCAGCAGATTCCGGATTGGTTTGTCGAGGGGCGAACCGTGCTAATCCCCAAAAACGGAGATTTATCTGATCCGAAGAACTACAGACCGATAACATGCTTGAACGCATGTTATAAGATGTTTACACGCATCTTGTACATGCGAATACTCTCCGCAGTTGAGCCGGTGTATGAACGGATATATGAGCAAAGAGGGTCAAAAAAGGGGGTCGCTGGCTGCAAGGAGAACCTGCTGATCGACAGATGCATCACGCAGGACTCCGTGCAGTATAAGCGTAACCTTTCAATGGCCTGGATCGATTATCGCAAGGCATTTGATACAACATCGCATGAACTCATCATGCATTTGCTCAGATGCCTTGCGGTACCCGATCAAATAGTGAGATGCATTGAACAGCTGATGCCGCTCTGGAGGACTCGATTTACCATAACATCTGGTCAAGTCAGAGTCCAAACAGAGCAGGTTATCTTTAGAAGAGGCGTGTTTCAGGGAGACTCCCTCAGCCCTCTTCTCTTCTGCATCTCACTACTGCCATTGTCCGTTGCACTACGGAAAACCCGCGGATACAACTGCGGCACCCCCAGCAACCGGAGGCATAAGGTCACCCATCTGTTTTACATGGATGACCTCAAACTTTATGCCTCCGGAGAAAAGGACCTTCACCAGTCCTTAAGGGTGGTGCAAGAGTACACGCATGCTGTCGGAATGGAGTTTGGAATAGACAAATGTGCCACGGTTCATCTCAAAAGAGGACGATGCGAGGAATACGGAGAGGACGTTCAGCTCGTAGACGGAAGCATCCTACATCATCTGGATGCCGGAGAGACGTATACCTACCTAGGGGTGGAACAACGCCACACCCAAGAGGTAGCTACTGTCAAAAGCTCTCTCCGCGGCAAGTATCAGCACAAACTCCGACAGATCTGGTCTTCAGAACTGTCGGGGAAGAACAAAGTTGCTGCAACTAATATGCTTGCCGTTCCGATTCTACTTTACTCCTTTGGAGTAATGAAATGGACTCAGGAAGAGCTGCGACAACTCGACGTAAAAACTCGCAAAATGATGCATCTTCATAGAAGCTTGCATCCTAAATCGTCTGTTCCACGGTTATACTTCCCCAGACAACGGGGAGGCCGTGGACTTTTGAGTTTGGAGTGTCTACATAACAGAATGGTACTGGATGGAGCCTGTAAAGTCATCAGGAGTTCAGATCCCCTTCTCTGCTTGGTATGTGATCATGAAAAGGCAGGGATTGGAGCATTTCTTTTCAAGGCAGCAACCCGTTCAGCCGATGAACTCGATCTCGTATTCGACACTGAACGGACAAACCCAAACTCTATCACCGAGTTGGAACCCGTTCAGCAAAAAGCCCACGTAAAAGCTGCGGAGTGTGAGAGGCTCCTGCAGCTACATAAGGATAAGCCGATGCATGGGGTCTTCTTCAAGAACATTGAAGACCTAGGCTTATCCAGAGACCTGACCTTCTCGTTTCTCAGGTCAAGTGGGCTGAAGTCGGAGACCGAGGGATTCATAATGGCCTGCCAGGATGGTGTCTTCAACACTCTCGTCTACCGCAGTCGCGTGATGGGTATAGAGGTCCCTGACACTAGATGCAGAGCGTGTCGTGGGGCAGCTGAGACCATAATGCATTTGCTGTCAGCTTGTCCAGCTTATGCGGTCTCAGCCTATATCCACAGACATAACGCGGCCCTACGAGTGTTGTACTACCATCTACGACACTCGTACGGTGTAGACGAGACACCAGTGTTGCCTTATGCTCCGGGGGATATTGAGTCCGTGGTGGTGAATGAGAAGTGCCGAATCTATTGGAACTATTCATTCCCCACCCTCAGGCAAATACAAGCCAATAAGCCTGATGTAGTACTCCTCGACCATCAAAGTAGGACGATTTTCGTCATTGAGTTTTCAGCTCCTGGCGAAACGAACATCGTCCGAAAAGAGGAGGAAAAACGGACTAAATATCGAGATCTTCTCTTTGAACTCCGCAGGCTTTACCCAAACCATTCTGTCAAGATGGTGGTTCTGATAATAGGGGTCCTTGGTGGAATGATGGACACACTGCTCTCAAACCTAAAAATCATACCGGCTTGCCGTGACATGGCAGAAATCCTAGCCGGGCGAATGCAGAAGGCCGTAATTCTTGGTTCACTCCGCCTACTCAGGGCACATGATACTCGGACCCAGTAATCACTTACCCCATAGACGTGGGGAGTGTTTACTGGGGTTAATGACACACCAGCGCGCCCTCCGGAAGTGTCGGAGCTCCGGAGACAGGGCCTGACTGGGTAATTCCTAACGGAAAAAAAAATAATAATAATAATTTTTGTCATTGAGTTTTCAGCTCCTGGCGAAACGAACATCGTCCGAAAAGAGGAGGAAAAAACGGACTAAATATCGAGATCTTCTCTTTGAACTCCGCAGGCTTTACCCAAACCATTCTGTCAAGATGGTGGTTCTGATAATAGGGGTCCTTGGTGGAATGATGGACACACTGCTCTCAAACTTAAAAATCATAGCGGCTTGCCGTGACATGGCAGAAATCCTAGCCGGGCGAATGCAGAAGGCCGTAATTCTTGGTTCACTCCGCCTACTCAGGGCACATGATTCTCGGACCCAGTAATCACTTACCCCATGGACGTGGGGAGTGTTTACTGGGGTTAATGACACACCAGCGCGCCCTCCGGAAGTGTCGGAGCTCCGGAGACAGGGCCTGAATGGGTAATTCCTAACGGAAAAAATAAAATAAAAAGTAATAATAATAATAATAATAAAGATATTTATTCACGAGAAAAAAAGAAACAAGAAAAACAATTCAGCAATGTACACTAATGTGAAATAAATACCAAAGGTCTCAATAAGTGTAAAATACTTGTTTTGAGATGAAAAGTATGAGTACCTATGAAAAATAATGAAAATATATATCTGCAGTACAGTTAATATCAGAACAATAATTTTCACTTATACTAACTATGTAAGGATAAGAAATGTGATGTATAAATATAAATATAAAATATAAGATAGGATGGGTCTAACTATAAAAACATGTAGAATCAATAGGTACAGAATAAAGTAAAGATAAAAAGTGAAATAAGTAAATAAGTAAAATACAAATATAACAATATTAAAAGGTAAGATGCAATAGTATATTTCTAACTATAAAAACATAATGACACAAGATCAGATATATATAGAAGTGATTGGAAACAAAGCATCACAAATAAAAATTACCATAGGAAAGAAAATTCATTTCAACTAAATTGGCAATAGTTGTGGTTGCGTGAAGATGAATGCTTTCAATTCTTGTTTGAATACTAGTAAGTTACTGATTTTCTGTAGTGGTTGAGGAACAGTGTTGTACATTTTTGGAGCTATATAGTGATATGATCGCAGACCAATAGCTCTATGCATTTGCGGAACAAAGTGGTTATGTCTCTGTCGAGTTAGGTGAGAATGACTGGGCAAATCGATTTTTTTTTTACTACAATATTTTATAATTATATTGTAGTAAAACATTTGACGAATATCAAACACACTTGCTTCAGAAAATAATCTATTTGATGGATATTTAAACTCCTTAAACATAATCAGTTTGAGGAATCGTCTTTGCAAGATCTCTAGTGGGCGAAGATGTGTCTTTAGTGTTCCTCCCCAGCTTATTATACCATAACGAAGGTGACTCTCCACCAAAGCGTGGTACGGCACTTTCAATTGGGGAAAAGGTAATATGTTTCTCAGATATTTGAATTTATATATTATCGTTCGTAATTTATTACAGACATAATTGAAGTGTGCATCCCATCTGAGGTTAGTGTCTATAATTACTCCAAGATATTTAACGTTCTTCTCGGGAAGAATGATTTGTTGCTGTCCCATTGTTTCAATTGTAAGACTATTGAAGAACGGAGTATTGGAACGATTGCAACTGAACGGTAGGTAGTGAGTTTTTCCTAGATTGACAGTTAGTAGTTTGTGCTCTAGCCAATTTTTTATTGTAGGGAAATCAGATTCTACAGTAACCTTCAAGTCCTGCCAGGTTTTCGCCTTATAAAAGATCGCAGTATCATCAGCAAATCCTAGAATTTCTCCCTGATTCCTTATTGAAATCATGCCATTAATATATAGAATTAAGAGAATCGGGCCTAGAATGGTTCCTTGTGGAACTCCATACTCGATTCTCTTTTTATCACTGAGTACGTTATCTATTCTCACAGACTGAAATCTATTGGTTAGGTAGTTTTCTAAGAGTTTTAGACAGTTATTTCCGATACCAATGTCTTCCAGAGTCTGCAGGAGTAGCGTGTGACTCACCGTATCAAATGCTTTTGACAAATCAATGAATACACAGAGGCTTGGCATATTTTTGTCTAGAGCAGAGGAGATCTTCGTCGTAAGTGCTAATGGGGCATCTTGCGTGGAAATTTTTTCCCTGAAACCGAACTGTTTTTCAGATATTACGTTGTATTTTTAAGGATCATTTCAAAAATTTTTGTTAAATGAAATTGGCCTGTAGTTCGAGATCTCGGTCTCTTCGCCATTTTTGAAGATGGGTACAACAACAGCTTCTTTGAATACTCTAGGCCAAATTCCTCTTTCCAGACACATATTTATTATGAAAGTTAGAGGTTCCTTGATATACGGGCAAATTGATTTGATAGTTTCTGATTTTATGTCGTCTATACCAGCAGATTTCTTAGTTTTTAGTCCAAAAATTATATTTTCGATTTCCTTTCTATCTGTTGGAAGAAGAACAAACGAATTAATTGAAGTTTTTCTGTGAGGGGTATAATTGGGATCTTTAATTATTTTGTCTGCCATCTTCTTCCCGACCTGAGTATAAAATTTGATGAACTCATCAGCTATTTGCTTTTTATCGTTCAGTGTTTCACCTAGGTCATTTTTTATTACTGTTATATTTCTTTTATTTTTTTTAGTTTTACTTATATCCTGTACTATTTTCCATAGAGTGTATCTGATGTGTTATTATTTATAAGTTTTTGATAATATTTGAAGTTTGTTTGTTTGATTAGATTCGTTAGTTTGTTTTTGTAGTTTTTGTAATAGGTTTTCAGCTGTAGGTTATGAGAATCGTTTTGCAGATTTCTGAAAAGTCTGTTTTTTGTATCTGTCGATTTAACGAGTGCATTCGTTATCCAGAGGGCGATTTTAGTGTTTTTTCTTTTAATTCTTATGAAACTTATACTATCGTTAATAGCATGTGAAAGAATGTCAATAAAGTCGTTTGTTGCGGCATTTGAACTAGTAGCGGTAAAGACCGGAATCCAACAAATATTCTGAAGGGTATGTTTTAGTTTCTCATGATTGAGAGGTTTTTTAAAAGTGTCTTCATTTCTGATGTAATGGTGAGCCTTCATCCAAAACAATGTCAAAATAGACCAGGTTCATTTCTTCTTTAAATGGAGTAAAAGCATCGTACAAGGTAGATTTCTTGGTCATCCGCATTCCTGCCTCACCATGAACTCGGATTGAATTTGACACGGTTGCCACAGGGAATGCTCGGTCTTTTAGTGACAGCTCAACTTCTGAAAAAGGTTGTACTACTGTTTTCGTCATTGCTTCAATACCGATTTCAAAAGCTTTATAGCATTTTACTTTGTTATCTCCCACCAGACCACTGATAATTGAAACTATGTCATTAGTTACAGGAAAAGGAGGACAACTTTCAAACCAATGCAAGTTTGCGGGTCTCTCCAAAATCTTCATGCTGTTCACTTGCAGAGAACATAATCCCTGTGAACTCCTCCTCAAGAGATGTACAAATGCCATGGGTAGCAGTTATTCCCAGTACCCATTTAGCTAAAACACGCCCTCGTGTCAAGCCACCTACGCTCTTCATGCTACGCATACCCCAGTACAGAATTTATCAGTTCTTCGCACTCTAAAAAAATCAAGGTTTACAAATTGTTGGAATCCAAGTGGGGTCATAACAGAGGGCAACTTCATCATGTCTTGCACGTAGATGTGAATTGCTTTGGCATAATGGAAATGCCCACTTGTGTGGAAATATGGAATCATATTCCTCACACAGCTCAAATGACCATCCCAATCACCAGACAGTTCTGCATGAATGTAATTTTTCAGCAGAGTGATCATACTGAATAGCTGGACCCAAAGGCTTGTTGTTGGTCCATTTTCCTTCAGTTTAGTCAATTGGGTTTGTAATTTCTCTGTCAGACTCAATAATTGATCATTTTGTTGCAGCTCACACAATGATGGAGACTCGTCCAACATGTTTTCTGTGAAGTGTTCAATAACTTTCAGCTCTTCTTGGTTTACATCAATATACTCCAATATCATGTTTGCTAATGCTCTATGAATCAAGAATAAAGCTCTTACGGCTCTTGCAAATACTTTCCCTTGTAGCATTTTTTCTACAGAAATGAGGGCGTAAATGCACATCAAGTCCTGAAGTCCACTTCCATTCATAAGATACACGGTACGACATTAAAAGGTGAAAACCTTTCCCAATGTGACTACACATTTAGACAGCAAGGAGTCAGGTTCAGCTGTTGCCGTAATTTCCCTGGCTTTCATGTATAGCGGCTGGTCAAATGTCACAATCGTGTGTTTCTGATTAGCCTTTTCGCAAAAGCTGCCAGCATACTGCAATGCTGTGTAAATAGTGTGTTCATCAGATGGAGGAGAGTTGATGAATGGGATAGAAATGACTTTGGTTTTTTTACTGTCAAGCCCTTTTGTTATCGAGTGCATAAAGCCTTTCCAATCGGGAACACGCTTAATGTTGAGCCATTATGCTGCCAACCAAAGAGTTTCGTATGGAGTCAGCTGATCAGTTTTCTTCAGATCCTCCACAATCACTTTACTCAATCCACCTTGTGATTTTTGATAAGTTTGTAAAGGAATCACTCCATGTTCCCCTACTGTCTAAGCAGGTGGTACCTTGGTGAGCCTCGGTATAGGTTTTTCATGTTCGCCTCCAGTTATGATTCCAGAAGGCACACATTTGATGCCACCCATAGAATGGAATGTGTTGAGACCGTCCAGTGTTCTAACATTAAAGTCCGCGTTGTCAAACACAAATTGTTGAAAGAAAGTATCAGTATCAGGATGAATGTGATTAATTGCCGACATTTCCAGCTGCTGCGCGCTGTGATATGAAGTACTGAACCCTAAACTTTGCTTGCAAACCTCCTGTACACAAACAAAGCAACATTGTTCATTATTGAATGATACAAAAGAGGTTGGTCGTATCGCAGAGATAATACTGTGAGCAATAGAAATGCACTTCAATCAATGTCTCCAGAAACATTCGTAGAGTTGGGGGTACACATGAAGCTGCTTCTTTCAGAAAGTTGTTGCCCGGAGGGTAGACGGTTGTATCATACACAATTTTCTGAACATCCTGCCTTATTATTTTTGCTGCTGCTTGTACGATTCTTAGTCGCTCATCACTTTTATTTACTTTTTTGTCATCATACCATGATTTCAAAATTTTTAATCCAACATCATTGAAACAGATAGGTGCATCTCTCCATCCAACTCCCACAGCAATTATAATTCTCTCTGCATATTTGTCTTTAAGTTTGCGTTTAATGGTATCATTTGAAGAAACGTCCCCTGATACTGCAGAACGTAATTGTTCAAAGGAAAGTTGGCATTCCTCACTATTCTCTTCCATAGCCTTTATTTACAATGTAATCTGCTTCAGGGCGTCCACGTTTTCCTCCCTCTTCTGGAGGCTTGTGGGACACAAATTGTTGGTAGCAGTCCAGGTGGTACACTCCATCAGCAGTGACAAGATCGCTAATGTCAGACAGACGCAGCCTAACTTCTTGTGCCTTTTCATCATTTCTCCTGCCTGCAGCATTCAATACAGTAGTAATCATCTCCTTACTTGAACGTGCATATATTCATGTAAAAATTTTGTGATCTGAATTGTATTAGCATCATTACTCCTCCTGTTTGAAAATTCCAATACTTAAACTGCATTTTCTATCAACTCAGAATGTTTGGAATATTGTAAATCATTTTAGTTCAATTGGCATCGAGTCGACTACCTTGGTCTTTCCAACCTTTCGCATCTATGCATCAAGCTCGATATCTATGAAACAAGTATTTGGTTTAACTCACAATATGCTGGAATCACGTGTGTGATTGAAAAAATTAATAACTTTTATAGAACGTTCACCAATTTGAACGAGTAAAACATCTTCGAAAAATAGATTGTAGAAACAATTCAGACCACAAGGAAGCTACACATGGTTGGACAATCTTCCAGAAACAGTTTCCTGCTTAACAATTCCGTATAAAGGACATTAGGAATGATATGATAACATTACTTCATGTGTCAGATGAAACAATATAATTTTCATACAACAGTTTCATTTATATGAACATCGATTGCTGCATTATTATAATCTGTTTTCCGAAAATCCTTGAATGCAAATTTACAGAATAATTAACAGACAGACTTCCAGACGCACACCAAATTTCCTAATAACTTCAAGTGAGGTGAATTCTGGAGCTAGTGAACCATCCAATAGTCAAATGCGTACCGACAGTAACGTCCTATGTGTTAGAACTTCTTTTTCCCGTTGATATTGATGAGTTTTATTGTAAAAAAACGTATAAATCTGTTACTGAAAAAACAATTAAGTTACTCTAAAGGAACAATATTATATATATGTAGTAGTAGTACATTTTTCCTTGCTCAACACATCATCATATATATCGTTTTAATAATTTTATACTATATGTACCTTTTCACTTGATAATGCAGATATTTCCATTTAGTTAAGTAAAAACTCCATACTATTCCATGGTTTCATTTCATCAAAAGGAAAAGACCAAAATTACATTCATGACATATGAACCTCACCGTCAAGAGTCTACTCTACATGACATATGACATCTCCTTCACAGGACACAAAATGATCGATTATAGGCGTATTTTAGCAATATTCTTAACACCCCCCTAGCTAATATCCCTAAGACCTAAATAGTGTTTGAATTTTGCAAATGAACCACATTGCAAACCTTTTGTAAGAATGTCTGCTTGTGGCAGAGATGTTTCAATATGTCTTATTTCAATGTGTTTCTTTTCCAAATGTTCATTTACAAACTTGTACTTTAAATCAATATGCTTAAGAGGCCTATTCTGTAACGCATAACGATGTCGTTGGTGAACGATAATTTGTAATTAACGATATTTGCGATTCTGTAGCTAGATATCGTTATTGTTTTATCGTTAATCTACGATAAAATTTATCGTTTGTATACGACGTCGATGGAGGTGTCTTTATATTGTTGTTGATGGATATCAAACGTGAAACATGATTTAATTCACAGAACATATTGGTATAGGTGATTATTTGAAATTTGGATTAGAATCTAAAAATTAGGAAAGAGGAAAGATAGAGTGGTTAGTACAAATTTTGGGATATTTCAAAGAGGTGCAATTGTTCAATAAAAAATTAATAACCAGAGACAACTAGTACAGCTACTTAGAGGAAATATATTGCACAGGTGGAATACATGAATACTACGATATTCTCAGCACTTATATGAACGTTCAAAAATGATCTATAAAACTATTTGAGACAACAGCGACTCAGAATACTGAGGGACACAAGCAACCCGTTTGAGTTACCAGATATTCTTCGAGTGTGTCATTTGTTTGTTCACAGTTTTTTTAGCACATTATTATTTCAAGCGCATGGCAGCTACCAGAAACCTGTAGGATCAGACAGACACAACAGTTCATCTCAACCGAATGTCAGCAGATCTGTTCACGAGGTTGTTGGTATGGCTTTATAACAAGTAACACTTGCAATTATGTGGCCGTGAGGAACGTTGCACAAATAGAAGACAGATATAATTTAATATCCGTACGGGAAAATAGCTTTAATGTCCACTGTGTGGAATTATGTGGAGAGAGATATGAAATATTTCACACAAAACATGAGTATATGTAGCAAATGTTTAATAATAACAAATAATTGATGAATTTACAGATTCTTTATGAAACATGAGATACCAGGAATCATAGGATGTATAGATTGCACCCATATAAAAATTATTCCACCTAGTTTTCAGAATCATTAGTTCTCATTTCGTTGAGAAATGCCTCAAATTGGCTCTTAAAGTCGTCTTTTATTCATACCCCGCTGCTTCTTTGTTATCGGTTTGGCTGTAGTCATAGTCAAGTCTGGATGAAAACAATCATTATTTATTACAGATTATATTAAATTGTTTATTATTATGTACGTACATTTTATTCAAACTGTAACCAAATTTCATTCTGACATCAGCCAACTTCGTTCAAACGCGCGCACAAGTATCAACAAACGTTTCTGGTCACAAAACATTAAACGTCAAGTACCAACATTTACCAAATCCATTTAATACTATGTTACCAGATTTTGTTGTAACGACATCGATACTGAATGTAATTTAAGAATTTATCGTTAGGAATGTCGTTGGCGAAAATGTCGTTAGCGCAACGATATCGTATTCTAACGACAATTTACTGAATAAGCCTCTAACTCTACGGCTGTTTCCTGGGTTCTTAATTAATGCAATTCACCCTTCATTATATTCATAGTAAGTTATAGGTTTAACCTCTAAATGAAAATCTAACAAAAGTTTGTTCATCCACAAACCTTCACCGACTGCACTGCACAAAGCAACCAACTCAGCTTCAGTCGTTGAAAGCGTTACACAATTCTGTTTTTTAGTTACCCAACATATAGTATTGCCAAAAAGCTTGAATAAAAAACCAGTAACTGACTTCCTATCGACTACTTCATTTCCCCAGTCTGCATCAACATAACAAACCAAGCCTAAAAGTGGTTCCCTTATATATTCTAATCCTACATAATATGTTTTACTCAAGTACCTAAGTATCCTCTTTAAATGAAGCCATGTCACATCTGTTGCCTTATCTTGGAATCTACTGAAAAAATTTAATGAAAAACAAATATCTGGACGAGTGCCCAGCATTAAATACATGAGGCAACCAACTAACTGCCTGAAAGGCTTATTTGTTAAAACATCATTATCTGAAAAACACAATTTAAATTTTGGGTCAATAGGTGTTTCAATACCTTTATAATCTGTCATATTGAACTTTGACAAAATTTTCTGAGTATATTTAGATTGTGATATCTTCAGAGATCCAATTTCCCTGTTATAATTTATCTCTAACACTAAAAAATATTTTAAATCCCCTTTATCTGTAATTTAAAATTTTTGCATTAAGTTTAATTTAAAATTTTCAATACTTTCCAAGTCAGGTCCCGATAATATGATGTCATCAACATAAAGTAACCATAATTTAATAAGTAATTATTGATTTTTTCATTCCAACACTTTGAGGCTTGTTTAAGGCCATAAATCGACTTGTTCAACTTTAAAACGTTTCCTTCGTTACAATGAACCTTGTCTGGGGCATAAATGTACATATCCTCTTTAAGGTCACCGTTCAAAAACGCTGATAGTAATATTCTAATTTTCGACATTTTTGCAACGGGTGAATAAATTTCATCATAATTGAATGAGTCATTTTGGGCAAACCCCCGTACTACAAGTCGGGCTTTATACCTATCTTCTATTTTATCTTCAAATGATTTTAAAGTAACCACCCATTTCGTAGTTAAAATTTCAGCTTTATCTGGAGCTTTTACTTGTATCCATGTGTTATTCTTTTCAATAAATTCTATTTCCTTTTTCATCGCCTTCTCCCAACAGTTTTTATCAGCTCTATTTTCCAAGTCTTCTACCTTCTCTGGAACATTTTCGACAAAGGAAATTGCATCAAATGCCATGTATAGCTCATATTCATTATATTTGTCTGGTAACTTTATTCGCCTTTTGTTCTCTCCTCTATTTATGTTTTCCTTTTTTTATATCTTGTTCTTCCTTTTCCTCCTCATTTAGTTCAATTTCTTCTAACTCTTGGCTTATATCATCCATTTCTTCGTTAATTATTATTTCATTTATTTTATAATAAAATTCATTTTCATTGAATTTAACGTCCCTTGAAGTAATTATTTTTTCTTTTTCTACATTCCATAGCCTGTAGCCATTTGGAGCATAACCTACCATAATGCATTTTGAATCAAATTTATTTCTGTCTTTCTTTCTCAAAAGATTATAAGCTAGGCATCCAAATATTCTAAAATTGCTCACATTTGGTTTTCGTTTAAGCCATAGTTCAGCTGGGGTAATATTTTGTAGTGTCTGTTAGCCCCCTGTTAATTACATAGTTGCAGTTTAAAATAGCTTCTCCCCATAATTGTTTTGGAACTCCTGATTCATTAATAATAGCTCTGGCTCGTTCAACTAAAGTTCTATTTTTCCTCTCTGCCTTTCCATTTTGTTGGGGTGTATAAGGCACGGTATAATCTACAATGACTCCATTATCTCTGCAAAAATCTTTAAACTCTCTAGAACTAAATTCGCCCCCATTGTCACATCCTAATTTTTATATTGTAAATCCAAACATTGATTTAGTTATAAAGAAGAATTCTTTAAATTTAAAAAAAGCTTCACTCTTTTTTTTCAATAAATAAAGCCCTGTAAAATTAGAAAAATCATCTGTAAAGGTAATGAAATACCTAGTCCCGGCATGAGCAGTAGGTGTTATAGGTCCACAAATATCACTGTGGACAATTTCTAATAATTTTGTACTTTTGGTTCTAGTACCAATTGGTTCTTGTTCTTCCTTTTCCTCCTCATTTAGTTCAATTTCTTCTAACTCTTGGCTTATATCATCCATTTCTTCGTTAATTATTATTTTATTTATATTATAATAAAATTCATTTTCATTGAATTTAACGTCCCTTGAAGTAATTATTTTTTCTTTTTCTACATTCCATAGCCTGTAGCCATTTGGAGCATAACCCACCATAAAGTATTTTTCAAATTTTGAACCAAATTTATTTCTGTCTTCCTTTCTCCAAAGATTATAAGCTAGGCATCCAAATATTCTAAAATTGCAGAGGAAATGGCAACTATACAAGGTCAAGAAGTCAAGGACGAGGCAGAGGTACTTTTGGAAATGCTAGTAACCTAACAGAGCAAGAAATGTCAAATACACAGGTGAACGAGGTATGTGAAAATTTATCGAACATTTGTTTTAATGCAGAAACGGAAAATGTACGTTATACAAACTCTGAAGACAATTGTTTAACCTTCTTTATTGATTCAGGGTGTACTGATCATCTGGTCAATAATAAGAATGTATTTTCACAAATTGTTATGTTAGAAAGTCCTATTAAAATAGCGATTGCAAAAAATGATAAATATCTGTTAGCCACAGGTGTAGGAAACATAAATGCAAGTTGTGTAGGAGATACAAACATGGAATGTACTATCAAAAATGTTTTATATGTTCCTGAATTACGGAAAAATGTATTATCAGTGAAACGATTAGAAATGTCAGATATAAAAGTTGTTTTTTCAGATGGACAAGTAAAATTTTTAAATGAAAATAGTACATAGGTATAGGAAAAAGAAACGGACTTTATGACATAACTTTTAAAGTTGTGAAAAATGAATGTTTAAATGTGAGCAATGTCACAAATGATGATGATGAATTTTAAAATGGCACCGATTTGTTCATTTCAATTTTGCAGGACTAAAACATTTAATAAATGAAAACTTAGTAGAGGGTCTAGAAAATGTTAAAATTTCTCAGGTTGAATTTTGCGAACCATGCGTAGCAGAAAAAATGTGTAAAAAACCATTTGGTACTAGAACCAAAAGTACAAAATTATTAGAAATTGTCCACAGTGATATTTGTGGACCTATAACACCTACTGCTCATGCCGGGACTAGGTATTTCATTACCTTTACAGATGATTTTTCTAATTTTACAGGGCTTTATTTATTGAAAAAAAAGAGTGAAGCTTTTTTTAAATTTAAAGAATTCTTCTTTATAACTAAATCAATGTTTGGATTTACAATATAAAAATTAGGATGTGACAATGGGGGCGAATTTAGTTCTAGAGAGTTTAAAGATTTTTGCAGAGATAATGGAGTCATTGTAGATTATACCGTGCCTTATACACCCCAACAAAATGGAAAGGCAGAGAGGAAAAATAGAACTTTAGTTGAACGAGCCAGAGCTATTATTAATGAATCAGGAGTTCCAAAACAATTATGGGGAGAAGCTATTTTAAACTGCAACTATGTAATTAACAGGGGGCTAACAGACACACTACAAAATATTACCCCAGCTGAACTATGGCTTAAACGAAAACCAAATGTGAGCAATTTTAGAATATTTGGATGCCTAGCTTATAATCTTTTGAGAAAGAAAGACAGAAATAAATTTGATTCAAAATGCATTATGGTAGGTTATGCTCCAAATGGCTACAGGCTATGGAATGTAGAAAAAGAAAAAATAATTACTTCAAGGGACGTTAAATTCAATGAAAATGAATTTTATTATAAAATAAATAAAATAATAATTAACGAAGAAATGGATGATATAAGCCAAGAGTTAGAAGAAATTGAACTAAATGAGGAGGAAAAGGAAGAACAAGATATAAAAAAAGGAAAACATAAATAGAGGAGAGAACAAAAGGCGAATAAAGTTACCAGACAAATATAATGAATATGAGCTATACATGGCATTTGATGCAATTTCCTTTGTCGAAAATGTTCCAGAGAAGGTAGAAGACTTGGAAAATAGAGCTGATAAAAACTGTTGGGAGAAGGCGATGAAAAAGGAAATAGAATTTATTGAAAAGAATAACATATGGATATAAGTAAAAGCTCCAGATAAATCTGAAATTTTAACTACGAAATGGGTGGTTACTTTAAAATCATTTGAAGATAAAATAGAAGATAGGTATAAAGCCCGACTTGTAGTACGGGGGTTTGCCCAAAATGACTCATTCAATTATGATGAAATTTATTCACCCGTTGCAAAAATGTCGACAATTAGAATATTACTATCAGCGTTTTTGAACGGTGACCTTGAAGAGGATATTTACATTTATGCCCCAGACAAGGTTCATTGTAACGAAGGAAACGTTTTAAAGTTGAACAAGTCGATTTATGGCCTTAAACAAGCCTCAAAGTGTTGGAATGAAAAAATCAATAATTACTTATTAAATTATGGTTTTCATAGATCAGAAACTGACTATTGTTTATATTTGAAAAAATTTTAAAAACACATTATGAATTTATTATTATTATTAAATTGGGTCCCTGAAGATATCACAATCTAAATATACTCAGAAAATCTTGTCAAACTTCAATATGACAGATTGTAAAGGTATTGAAACACCTATTGACCCAAAATTAAAATTGTGTTTTTCAGATAATGATGTTTTAACAAATAAGCCTTTCAGGCAGTTAATTGGTTACCTCATGTATTTAATGCTGGGCACCCGTCCAGATATTTGTTTTTCAATAAAAAAAATTTCAGTATATACCAAGATAAGGCAACATATGTGACATGGCTTCATTTAAAGAGGATTCTTAGGTACTTGAGTAAAACATATTGTGTAGGATTAGAATATATAAGGGAACCACTTTCAGGCTTGGTTTGTTATGTTGATGCAGACTGGGGAAATGATGTAATCGATAGGAAATCAGTTACTGGTTTTTTATTCAAGCTTTTTGGCAATACTATATGTTGGGTAACTAAAAAACAGAATTGTGTAATGCTTTCAACGACTGAAGCTGAGTTGGTTGCTTTGGGCAGTGCAGTCAGTGAAGGTTTGTGGCTAAACAAACTGTTGTTAGATTTTTATTTAGCGGTTAAACCTATAACTTACTATGAAGATAATCAATGGTGCATTGCATTAATTAAGAACCCAGGAAACAACCGTAGAGTTAGGCATATAGATTTAAAGTACAAGTTTGTAAATGAACATTTGGGAAAAAAACACATTGAAATAAGACATATTGAAACATCTCTGCAACAAGCAGACATTCTTACAAAAGGTTTGCAATGTGTTTTTTTTGCAAAATTCAAACACTATTTAGGTCTTAGGGATTTTAGCGAGGGGGTGTTAAGAATATCGCTAAAATACGCCTATATTCAATACGCATTCAAGGATTTTCGGAAAACAGATTATAATAATGCAGCAATCGATGTTCATATAAATAAAACTGTTTCATCTGACACATGAAGTAATGTTTCAATATTCACTAATCTGATGTAGAGTTTATCTCCGTTCAATCTTAAAATTTTCAAATCAGAAACACATCCAGATGCGTTTAAGTTTTCGAAATTTTCTCCATAAAATCCACTTTTCTCACAGTGGAAATTTCATAAACCAGTTTGATACCTCTCAGTACTCATTCTCACGTGATTATTGATTTGGAAATTGCACTTACTCAAATCCACTGTTTTGGGCATTTAGATATCATTCCTAATGTCCTTTATACGGAATTGTTAAGCAGAAAACTGTTTCTGGAAGATTGTCCAACCATGTGTAGCTTCCTTGTGGTCTGAATTGTTTCTACATTCTATTTTTCGAAGTTGTTTTACTCGTTCAACTATGCTAGCGTTCAAATTGGTGAACGTTCTATAAAAGTTATTAATTTTTTCAATCACACACGTGATTCCAGCATATTGTGAGTGTTAGACCAAATACTTGTTTCATAGCTATCGAGCTTGATGCATAGATGCGAAAGGTTGGAAAGACCAAGGTAGTCGACTCGATGCCAATTGAACTAAAATGATTTACAATATTCCAAACATTTAGAGTTGATAGAAAATGCAGTTTAAGTATTGGAATTTTCAAACAGGAGGAGTAATGATGCTAATACAATTCAGATCACAAAATTTTTACATGAATATATGCACGTGTAAGTAAGGAGATGATTACTACTGTATTGAATGCTGCAGGCTGGAGAAATGATGAAAAGGCACCAGAAGTTAGGCTGCGTCTGTCTGACATTAGCGATCTTGTCGCTGCTGATGCAGTGTACCACCTGGACTGTTACCAACAATTTATGTCCCACAAGCCTCCAGAAGAGGGAAGAAAACGTGGACGCCCTGAAGCAGATTACATTGTAAAGGCTATGGAAGAGAATAGTGAGGAATGCCATCTTTCCTTTGAACAATTACGTTCTGCAGTATCTGGGGACGTTTCTCCAAATGATACCATTAAACGCAAACTTAAAGACAAATATGCAGAGAGAATTATAATTGCTGTGGGAGTTGGATGGAGAGATGCACCTATCTGTTTCAATGATGTTGGATTGAAAATTTTGAAATCATGGTATGATGACAAAAAAGTAAATGAAAGTGATGAGCGACTAAGAATCGTACAAGCAGCAGCAAAACTAATAAGGCAATATGTTCAGAAAATTGTGTATGATTCAACCGTCTACCCTCCGAGCAACAACTTTCTAAAAGAAGCAGCTTTATGTGTGCCCCCAACCCTACGACCAACCTCTTTTGTATCATTCAATAATGAACAATGTTGCTTTGTTTGTGTACAGGAGGTTTGCAAGCAAGAAGTTGGTACACCTTTTATCAAATTTAGGGTTCAGTACTTCATATCACAGCGCGCAGCAGTTGGAAATGTCAGCAATAAATCACATTCATCCTGATACTGATACTTTCTTTCAACAATTTGTGTTTGACAACGCGGACTTTAATGTTAGAACACTGGACGGTCTCAACACATTCCATTCTATGGGTGGCATCAAATGTGTGCCTTCTGGAATCACAACTGGAGGCGAACATGAAAAACCTATACCGAGGCTCACCAAGGTACCACCTGCTTAGACAGTAGGGGAACATGGAGTGATTCCTTTACAAACTTATCAAAAATCACAAGGTGGATTGAGTAATGTGATTGTGGAGGATCTGAATAAAACTGATCAGCTAACTCCACATGAAACTCTTTGGTTGGCAGCAAAATGGCTCAACATTAAGCGTGTTCCCAAATGGAAAGGCTTTATGCACTCGATAACAAAAGGGCTTGACAGTAAAAAAACCAAAGTCATTTCTATCCCATTCATCAACTCTCCTCCATCTGATGAACACACTATTTACACAGCATTGCAGTATG
The DNA here is from genome assembly GCA_958502065.1 of Chrysolina americana. Taxonomy (NCBI): domain Eukaryota; kingdom Metazoa; phylum Arthropoda; class Insecta; order Coleoptera; family Chrysomelidae; genus Chrysolina; species Chrysolina americana. The sequence continues at coordinate 36,438,050 of OY293418.1, forward strand.
CTGGCAGCTTGTGCGAAAAGGCTAATCAGAAACACACGATTGAGACATTTGTCCAGCCGCAATACATGAAAGCCAGGGAAATTACGGCAACAGCTGAACCTGACTCCTTGCTGTCTAAATGTGTAGTCACATTGGGACAGGTTTTCACCTTTTAATGTCGTACCGGGTATCTTATGAATGGAAGTGGACTTCAGGACTTGATGTGCACCATTTACGACCCCATTTCTGTAGAAAAAATGCTACAAGGGAAAGCATTTGCAAGAGCCGTAAGAGCTTTATTGTTGATTCATAGAGCATTAGCAAACATGATATTGGAGTATATTGATGTAAACCAAGAAAAGCTGAAAGTTATTGAACACTTCACAGAAAACATGTTGGACGAGTCTCCATCATTGTGTGAGCTGCAACAAAATGATCAATTATTGAGTCTGACAGAGAAATTACAAACCCAATTGACTGAACTGAAGGAAAATGGACCAACAACAAGCCTTTGGGTCCAGCTATTCAGTATGATTTCTCTGCTGAAAAATTACATTCATGCAGAACTGTCTGGTGATTGGGATGGTCATTTGAGCTGTGTGAGGAATATGATTCCATATTTCCATGCAAGTGGGCATTTCCATTATGCCAAAGCAAGTCACATCTACGCGCAAGACATGATGAAGTTGCCCTCTGTTATGACCCCACTTGAATTTCAACAATTTGTAAACCTTGGTTTTCTTAGAGTGCGAGGAACTGATAAATTCTGGACTGGGGTATGCGTAGCATGAAGAGCGTAGGTGGCTTGACACGAGGGCGTGGCATCACAAACAGTGTTTTAGCTAAATGGGTACTGGGAATGACTGCTACCCATGGCATTTGTACATTTGAGGAGTTCACAGGGATATTGTTCTCTGCAAGTAAACAGCATGAAGATTTTGGAGAAACCCGCAAAGCGAGAGATGCAGCCGATACTGCGAAACTTTTGCATTGGTTTGAAAGTTGTCCTCTTTTTCCTGTCACTAATGACATAGTTTCAATTATCAGTGGTCTGGTGGGAGATAACAAAGTAAAATGCTATAATGCTTTTGAAATCGGTATTGAAGCAATGACGAAAACAGTAGGACAACCTTTTTCAGAAGTTAAGCTGTCACTAAAAGACCGAGCATTCCCTTTGGCAACCGTGTCAAATTCAATCCGAGTTCATGGTGAGGCAGGAATGCGGAAGACCAAGAAATCTACCTTGTACGATGCTTTTACTCCATTGAAAGAAGAAATAAACCGGGTCTATTTTGACATTGTTTTGGATGGAGGCTTACTATTACACAAGGTGGTGTGGCCCAAAGATTCTTCAACAATCTCAACCATCTGCCAGTGTTGTGTATCCTATGTTATCAGGCATTATTGTGGCAATAGCTGCTCGGTGGTGTTTGATGGTTATTCAGCCGCCCCATCCATCACTCAGAGAGCTGAACAGAGCAGAAGGTACAAAACAAAACAAAGAGATTAGTTGACATGAACTTTGGAGAGAAAACAGTAGTAACACTCAAACAGGATGATTTTCTTTCTAACAAAAAGAATAAATCTAGACTCATTTCATTCCTCATTACTGCCCTCAACAGCCAAGGTGTTGAAACAGAACAAGCATCCAGTGATGCTGACACACTGATCGTCCGTACAGCACTCGTGACAAAGTCGCAATAGTCGGTGAAGATATAGATCTTATTATTCTCCTCATGGCCTTAACTCCGACTAAATAAAACATATTATTTGTGAAACCAAGCCATGGAGAAGTAGGAAGGAAAGTATATTCAAGCCAGCAATTGCAAACTTTGGGAATGAAGGACTATATACTTCTTGTGCATGCGTTCAGCGGATGCGATACGACTTCGGCTGCATATCGAAAAGGTAAACTTTCCTGTTTAAAATTGTTCAAGAAGCAAGCTATACTGCAAGATTTTGCTAATATATGTAACAGCCCAATTTTATCCCGTGAGGCTGTAGCTGCTGCTGGAAACAGAATATTCTTGGCATGCTCCCAGGAAGCAAACGTCTCCTAACATGCATCGGTACAATGCTTTCACCAAATCTGCATCCAATGCTAAACCCGACCTTTCTGCTCTGCCGCCCACAGAGGGAGCAGCAAAGCAGCACGCATTTCGAGTCTACCACCAAATTCAATTTTGGTTCGGGAATGAACTTTCTCCTGTACAGTGGGGTTGGAAGTTGGAAAGCGATCGGCTGATCCCTGTGACAACAGAGGATCCAGAAGCACCTGAAGCCGTCCTTAACCTCATTTGTTGCAAATGTACAAGTGGATGTGGGAACAGATGTGGCTGTCGAAAGTCAGGAATAACGTGTACAAGCATTTGTCACAACTGCCATGGCGAATGGTTGAATGGTGTTACTTCCACCTTCGAAGAAGACTAATGATGACCCTGATGATCCCGATGTCATAAACCTTGAAGAAATGGAGTTTTCAGTGCAAAAAACAAACACTGAACATTTGGTACATGAAGACCAAAACACTGGACGCTTAACCAGAAATCGGACGTCAAGTTCAAAAGCTGACCAAGATGAGCAGATTAAAGGGCCTTCTAGCAAGAAAAGTTGATTAAGTTTTCTGCATTCAATTTTCTTTGGAATATCCTCATTTTTTGTTCTTGTGTTTCACTGTTTAATATACATCATGTCTTCTTTTCCATACAAAGCTGTGGAGTTTATCTCAATGAAATTGGTAAACCATTGTCAAATCTTATTAGAAATGTCATATTGTACCACCCTAGCGTGGTTTTTCCAAAAGCGCCATCTTTAGCGCCATATAACTCTGTAACCATTGGGAATACAAGAAAAATGAATATGCTTATTTTTGTTGCAAATTTGATAAGCTTCAATTATGTATATGATGAACTTTTACCTCCGACTAACGGTTGTCAAGATATTAATAAAAAACAAAAAAAAGTGCCCTATTTCCGCCAATTGGCGCTAGAGCTCGCCTCATAGTCACGAGGACTTTTGGTATATTCATCCCTAGGTACCCTTAAATATGTGAGCAAAGTTTCAAAACTTTCAGATTTTTCAGGAGGTTAAACCTTGTTTTAACTGGACTATTAGGTTTACCCTATTTACAAATGGACGAATAGTTAAAATGAAAAAAAGATTACTTCTCAATGTACTCAGAATTTGAAACAGTTAGCAAATTATCGAAACTCCATCCACTCATTCAATATAAGACAGATATCTTGAACAATGGACAATGCTTTAAAATTTGGAAAAACTCACTCCGCAAGTTCAATGTGTTGCAAATTGCTTCGGATTTGAACCACAATAGTGAAAATTTATATTCAATTATTGAATTCATCCATCCTAACCTAGAAGTTTTCAGAGCTGAATTTTCTGAGAGATCATGGAAAAGGTTTGACTATTGAAGAAAATTGTAATAATACTATTTTTCGTTGACATGAAATTTTTCACATATAAGTTTGTAGATGCCCTAGTATCTCATATCCCTCTATACTTTCTCCATTACGCGAATAATTCAATTCAATTCAATTACGTTTATTGTATACAAAGAAATACATTCTTATTACAAGATTTAGTTTCATGGTATTTTAGCTATGCAATGTTATGATTATATGATAAATAGTATGATAGGCTATAAGATAAGGAAGTAATAACATGTGTTGAAGTGGATTAGACATTAACTAAAGAAGAAAAAAAGGAATAAAAGTAATAGTGGTATCAAGTTTGCAATGCCAGTATACACGACTTTAATTAAATAGGCAAATTTTAATTCGTTCCTGGCAAATGCACGTAGTTTCAATGCCGCAACGGTGTAGCTATATACTCTGAACATGAGTGATAGTTCCCCCGTGTCCAGAAGAATAATGAGATCTGTTAGGACGTGAGATAGACTTATCAGCAAACAAACACTTTTCTGTTCAAACACAATATATTTTCGATTTCGAACTGAACTACACAAAGGTTTTCATACAACTAACTCATCCTTCCTACTTACGTAACCTATGAGTATCCTTATCTGTGACTAACATTATCTACTAATGATTAACTTCAGAAAAAGGGATCGCAACAAATATTCCATAACAACTATAACCTACGGGGTATACAATAAGAATAATAATAATAATGGTAATGCTCCTCACATCCGGCCCTCCTGACATGAATTTGACCTCGTCAAATGTCCCCATATTCGTAGTACTCTCTCTGAAAGGAAGAATATAAAATATATTTATATTGCAAATGTCTTTCAAGTATCAATCTGCATAACACAGGACAATATCTTTCAATTGTCAATCTTTATAACTCAGGACAATATCTTTCAATTGTCAATCTTTGTAACACAGGACAATATCTTTCAATTGTCAATCTTTGTAACACATGACAATATCTTTCAATTGTCAATCTTTATAACACAGGACATTATCCTTCAATTGCCATTCTTTATAACACATAACAATTCAACTCACCTCCATCGTCAACTCTAGGAGTAAACAGTTTCAGATTTTCAACTGATATGACGCCCTCATAACAGGTAGTGTTCTTGCACCGATTTGAGAATAGTTCCTCTTTCACTCTGTACCTATCGTTTCCCAGGATTGCAGTAACTGTAAACGGACCCTTGTACTTCTCTTTCAGCTTGTTACTATTTCCGTCGGATTTGAAGGTTGTCACTTTCACCAAGACCTCGTCTCCAATTTGGTATTCAGGAGCTTTGGTCCGTTTTTTGTCAAATCTCTCCTTCTGTTTTTTGGCATTTTCGTTCAATCTACAGGTTGATCGTCGCATACATGGCTCGTAAGCTTGTCTTCTTTGGTATTTATCTAAATTCCCAGCAGAATTTCTCCAGGTGTAGTTTTTATTGTTTTCTGTTTTGTAGAATTAATCGCTAGGTGAACTTTCAGGTGAGTTCGAGCTCATTGTAGATAATGCCTCTAACACAGTTCTGTTCGATCTTTCGACCTGACCAATGGCTCTAGGCATTCCAACAGAAGTTTGGTACCTACTAATACCATTCTCATCGCAAAAATTAATGAATTTCTTCGAAAAAAACGCTTTTCCTTAGTCACAAATTATTCTTTTGGGTGTACCAAAAATTGCTATTATTTCATCAAGCTCTGTAATGACCCACTTACTTTTTGTATTTTGTATTTTGTATTTTGTAAATTTAGAAAACGCATCAATTATGTTCAATATATATTTGTTTCCTCCTGTAGTCTCGACAAATGGTCCTAGGTGGTCGATGTATAAAGTGTGAAATGGTCGTGCATGTTTATGGATGGAAAATAAAATCCTGGTTTTAGTCCACTGGGTATTTTATGGTATTGGCATTCAAGACATGATTTTATAAATTTTTCTATGAATCGTCGCATCTTGGGAAACCAGTATCTTTCTTTCACTCTGTCTAGTGTTTTGTCTGCTCCGAAATGCCCCAAGTTGTCATGATTATTTTGGATAATTTGCCAACGACAATTTTTTGGTTCAACCAATCTCCTATCAGTATCTGTAAGTCTGAATACTCTAGATGCTCTTAGATCATAGTCATTAAAAATGTCTCTATTCGTTTCGGCTTCTCCTGACTCTAAAATTGCTCTTATTCTACAAATTTCTGGGTCTTGTTTTTGTACGGAGAGTAACCAATCATGACAGTTTCCTTATGACAGTTTCCTTAACTGTTGTGTTGTTAGTGTTTTCTGGATTTGGGTTTCGACTCAATCCGTCAACGTGTAGCATTTGTCTCCCGGGCCTAAGTTCTATTTTAAAATTATACTCTTGTAAAATAAGGACCCACATAGCAACTCGCGGAATTATTTCCTTTTTTCCCAAAGTGTTTTTGACAGCATAATAATAATAATAATAATAATAATAATAATAATAATAATAATAATAATAATAATACTCTCTCATAAACACTCGCAGAGTGTACCCAATGGCATAGCCTGTGCGGGTAGAGGACGGTTATTTTTATTATTTGCCGTGGCGCTCCGGGGCGACTTACTGATGTTTTCGGTGGTGTATTCACTTTTCAGCTGTTGGAAAACCCGGAAAACCTACAGAACCACCCGGTTGGTCGGTGCGCACTTCAAGCTAGCACCAGACGTCGGGATTGGCATCTAGGCAATCACACTTGATTCACAACAAGGCATGTGGCTACCTAAAGAGACCCGTGTACTTGAGAAAAAAGATTCCGTACCTGAACCTCGAACGTCTGTCTGATGCGAGCTAGAAGTTCCACTGCTAGAGACCTTAGCCACTGAGCCACCGACCGACCAATCTGTTCTTATGATGAATTCTTTCCCTAACAAGTAATGACGATATTTCTGAACAGTCACAACAATTGCCAACAATTCCAGTTGAAAAGAGTGGTACCTTTTTTACAGTCTGATGTTTGTCTATTGTAGTAACATACTGGTTTCTCTCCGTCTTCTGTTCTCTGCATGATAATTCTACCAATTCCATCTCGACTAGCGTTTGTATATACGATAGTATCTCGAGACGAATCAAAAACAGTTAATACAGGAGAGCTCGTCAAAATTTGTTTAAGTTTTTTCACACATTCTGTGTGTCTCACCCCAGTCCCATTTAGAATTTTTTTTCAAATGTCCTTTTTTCCCACACACGAAACAATTTTTCTCTAAACTTGCTCGACCATTTCCTAACGAGTTTTTTGTTTCCCTATTTTGACCACTAGAACTGGCTTGTGTAGAAATTTTGTCTCTAAGGTATCCTCCCAAAGAGTTTATATTGGAAATATTAGCGGCCTGCACGTTTTGAGGTAATATTTGCATCGTTAATAGCTCCTAACACTAGAGAAATTTTGTCAGGTTCACTGAAATGAGCTTTCAATTTAACGATTTTGGCCACATGGTCGAAAAAAAAAAACTATATAATGACTCACCGTTTTGAGGTTTATGATTAGCAATATCCATAAATATACCATAAGTATTTCTATTTGAACAAAATGTACTCAATATTTGTGTCCAGGTATCCCAGGAATAATTTGACCAGCCAACCTCACCTTTTATGAAATTATTATACCAAACTTCTGCGGTACCTTTCAACTTATTCAGAGCCTGAAATTTGGTCATATTACTATCCCATCCATAGCAGGTAGCGTGTTCCTATATAAGTTTGAGCCACTCGTCAACTATATCTACTTTTGGATCGACGTATGGTATGAACGGCAATAGTGTACTGCATTGTTGTTTATCAAAGACTTGACTTGCCCCCACATTTACTGGGTCAACCCGAGAAAGTGCCTCGGCATGTTTATCATTTCTCCTCCTTCGACATTTCGATCTTCTTTACCCATTTTTACACTTTGTTAAACTATTGTTCAATTCATCTAGCGATATTGGGGAGTCCATAAATGGGTTCTGATGAGCATCAAAAAAAGTTTTGTCATCAGGTATTCTGAGTTTGGCAATGCTGTAATAGTATGTATTCATACTGGTAGACTATTTTTCATATTATAATCTCTAGAATCTTCAGGTGATAACCAAGTTTTGGTACTGCCAAGAATCATATTCATGACGTGTAACACACGAGATAATAATTATTGTGAGGTAAACGTGTGACAATTATTTTCACAATATAATATTTCACAAGGTAAATCTGGTGATACGCTTGCAATTATTCTGATGATTCTCCCTAGCGTATCAAATATATTATGCACAGTTGTAGAATATTCCTGAAGTAAGCCGAGTTGGATATAATTCTTGCTAGGTTTTTGAGGATAACACTGCCTTTCACAATACAATTAATGTTATATTCTCACATCATTTCACCTAGACACCGGTTTTTTCAATATTATTGTTTGTAATGTTTACACCTTGAGCTGTGCTGATTTCAATATTTTATATTTGTACAATTTTCAGCGGGTTCTAGTGTAACTTGTATTTTTATTTCGAAATGTTTAATATCTGTTACATTTCCCAATTAATAATTTTGGCTACGACACAATTATTGTTTCACTGTACCATCTATAAAACTGCCATAAATTTACGAGGACCCATTCATGTTAAGGATCACAGGGCTTTTTTTAAATCCAAAGTTGAAAACTTTTCATTCTGCAACTAAATCATATGGCTTTTATAAACCTGTGTTATTGAAAAAATGTATTCGTCATTAAACTGTATTGTTTGAATGAAGTTGGGTAAGAATATTTTCCACAAATATCCACGGCCAAAAGCAAATCAGAACAACGCAACTGTGCTGCTGTAAAGTTACGAAAAATGGAGCGACTATTTTACAAGTCAAAAATATGATGATGCCGTCCTAACAGATATCTAATATAGGTAATATGTCCATTTAAAAACATACATTTTCGAAAATTCCCTGCCAATGAGATTCTTTTGACAAAATTACATTGGGTAGCTGATCAATTTGCAACTAGCTTCAAAAACAATGAGAAATAAACAAAATAAACAGAATTGCATATAAAATTAAGAAATTATTCTGTGTCATGTTTTTCTCGAAATCATTTTTATCATATTTAACTACAAATATATACCAACAACTGTGTATTTCTTTTAGTCATACACACTAAATCACAATTAAGTTTAAATCATAATTAATAAAGTTTCCGAAACATTATCTTTACCTTCAAAAAATCCTCAAATCAAGAATTATCTCCTTGGGTGATAGAAGTGATCCACGGTATCAGATACTCAATGCATGGCTATGCTCCTGTGATCAGTACTCAGGTCTAAGCACCTATGTCTTTGATAAATGTTTTTTTGGTTTTGTTGAATCTTTAGTGATTGTTGAATTTTAACGCAATTCTAGTAAACACATTGTTACTTTCTTCAATTAATAGATCTCAGTTTCAAGTCAATATATCCAATTTTAGTCAAGAAGGAACTTTAATGACTTACTAAATTATGACTGAAAATCAACTCATTTACAAAAAAACAATGTTTTGATATAAACAAGAAAACATTCATTCATCTCTGAATACAATGTGATGTGAACATATCCACATACATACTTCGTATAATTTTGACTTTCGACATTTCATCACTCATTCAGTTTTATGATGGCCTCATGAAACTCCTGCCAATATTTTGATTCATTTATAACCGGTTACAGGGTGCTACTGGCATTTAACTAGAAGTAGTTTTATACTTCAGATCAAGAAAAACTCCTAGATAGGGAATATACAGCTTAGTTCTGGTCGTTTCTCACGACACTCCTCTGTTAACGACCTAATCAAACGTGCTTTATCAAATGCTGACATTCCTTCTGTTTTGGAACCTTTAGGAGTTTTTCGTGACGACGGTAAACGTCCAAACGGGATGTCTCTCATCCCTTGGAGTCATGGAAAACCTCTAGTATGGGACTTCACCTGTGCTGACACTGTTGCCCCCTTCCATATTTCTTCATCTTCAAGATTTGCTGGTGGTGCTGCAGATTCTGCTGAAAAATTGAAGATAAAAAAATATTCCAGTTTAATTGACCAATATATTTTTTATCCAATAGCCATCGAAACCTATGGCTCTTTTGGTAGTTATGCTTCTGAATTTTTCAAACTCATTGGTCATAAAATTATAAATAAAACCGACGATCCTAGAGCAAGGGCTTTTCTTTTACAAAGAATAAGTATCGCAGTCCAAAGAGGAAACGCCGCATCTGTCATGGGCTCATGGGCTCCATTCCATCCTCTCAAAGTCTGGATGAAATTTTTATCCGTCCGCAAACATTGAGTTTTCTGAACATATCTTCTTTCAGTTCAACATATCCGCTTCCTACTTGCCCACTTCCTCCGCAAGTATATCCAGCAACCTTAAGGGGTATGTGATCGGTTTGAAACAAAATCGGAATTCCAGTGACAAACTCGGAAAATTTCTCAGCCGCCCACACAAGAGCGAGCGCCTCTCGTTCGATTTGCGCGTATCTTTTCTCGGTGTCCGAAAGTAATCTCGAAGCGTAAGCAACTATCTCATTTTTCCTTCCTTTCGTTTGTATCGAACAAGCGCCCAACTCATAAGACGAAGAGTCCGCGGATATAAAGATATTTGTGTGGTGGGATCAAAATACGCTAATGTAGGACTACTCTGTAATAATATTTTACTTTTTCGAAAGATTGTTGTTAGGGGCATCCCAAACAAAATCTATATATATTTTTTTAATGAGTCACTCAGTGGCTCAAAAACAGTTGTCCTATCAGGGGTGAATCTACTGGACAAATTTATCATGCCTAGGAACTGTAATACCTCTCTTTTATTATGTGGCTTTGGAAAATTCTTTATTACAAGAATTCTATCAGGATCAACCATAATTTCCGTGTTTGAGATTTGATAGCCAGAAATGTCAGAGATTGCGTTGCAAAAATGCATTTTTCTTTGTTCAACTTATCCCTTCAGCCTCGATACGTTTTAAAACCTCTTCTGAAATTCGATTATGCTGATCTATAGTTGGCGCATGAATAAGTATGTCGTCGATATGACTTACAAGTCCCTCAAGGTTTAATAATATTTTTTTTAAATAAAATAGAAAAAAATTCAGGGGCTCAATCAATTCCAAATGGAACCATTTAAAAAAATATCTTCCAAACGGTGTGATAAAAGTTGTTAGTACTTGAGACTCTTTACGGAATCTAATTTGTGAAATAATTCTCATTTTATTTGTGTTAGTATAGTATCAACTTTTCAGATCGTAAAATGCGAATGTTGCACTGATTTATTCAACTTGAAGAAGTCCACGCAGAGCCGTATTTAATTTTTTTTTGTACAACCCCAATTGGACTAGCCCATTCGTTTGGGCTATCTATGGGTTCAATTATTTTTAATTGTTGAAGCCTTTCCAACCTTCATTATTAGGTTTTAATAAGGGAATCGGAACAACGCGAGGTACTGATTGCTTCATATGAGTAGTTGTACTTTGGGGCTTTAAACCCAAAACTCCATGATATTCCTTATGGAAGTTCGTTTGGGAAATTTATGGTACAGAATTGAACCTTGGGGAACACCATGTCTATACACACAACTGGATTTTGTTTTTACTTTGAGATTTGAATGCGGGACCTCCGGCGTGAAGCAATATACTCCAACCACTGGACCACGGGTTTATATGGTGATAGAATGATTTAATGTGAATAGAACATTGAGAAAATATTATAGTTGTCCATTCGCTCTGAATGAATACCTACCTAATCAATAAATCAGCATTTCTTGTCGAGACAAGTGTAGTTATAATTAGAATATAGAAATATGCATTCGAGTTTTGAAGAACGGTAGGATTCGAAAGTTCATTCTTCGGATAGCTTGTTTAAAATAATTTTGGATAGATTCGAGGGAATATCTCAAAATACAGGGTGAACAGAAAATCTGGAAAATAATATTTGGAAATGGTTTTAAGAATATATCAGATAATACAGGGTGAATAGAAAATCAAAAAATTTAAGCTGCAACATGAATTTGCACAAAATAATTGAAGACATGAACAGAGTTAAATATATTTTGAAAAACACGATAGCACCTAAGAAATATACGATGTGAACTAGAATCAAATTAAATGAGATGTACAGTGAATTGGAAAAATGAAAATATGTCTTGATCTCTCGCTCAATAGAAGCTGCTTATGAGACATATACTGGCTGAATTGAAAATCGAAGATATTGTGAATTAACAGTGAAAATGGCAAATGAAAGGTATAGGTAATTGGGTTGAAGGGAGAATAATATAGACACACTGATTAGGTAATACACTTATATAGAGTGAATTGTATACCAAAGAAATTCCAAAGGGTACGATTGATTGAAAATTGATTACAGGTTGAGGTCGAGCATAGAGGGTGAACGGGAATCAAAGAATTCGAAATCATGAAAAGTTGTTCGAAAAATTAAGGATGTTACATATGTAAATGTATACTAAGACTTATAATTATTGAAAATGAACAATATAGAGATGTATCAAGTGAATAATTTGAGTCTAACTATGAAAACACGACCAACAAATTTATTTCAAGTGTGAATGATAGAAAAAGTTCTAATGCGATATAGGATATAGGTATACCAGATGAAGAGATTGTGAACTCGCAGAGAAATGGCAAATGAAAGGAGTAATGGGTTGATATGAGAAGAACATACACACACTAATAATTAGATATTGAGTTGTAGATTTAAGAAATCGATGACGGTACAGTTCATTGAAAATGGAGTATGGTAGAAATAACAAATTTCAAACATGAAAGTGAATGGGAAGAAAAATTAGGGATGTGAAGTTCTATACAGAGGCTTCATTACTGAAATAACACAGATGTTTATCAAGTACCTAATCAATCAGGCCAAACACGGCCAGAAATTCAAGAAATATTAATGCTTGAAACAGAAAACTGAAAAATTAACTGATGTAGAGAAAAATGTGGAGAAAAGATTGAGGTGTCTGATGGTCTAGTTCGTTAACGAAACTCAGTGGTGATTCAGACCTTGGTGTTATTTCAAGCTGACTTTGGTTGAGATTTGTTCATCGGCAGTATAAAATAAGTTTATGACAATGTATGTATGTTTCTGGAAGAGTCCAACCATGTGTAGCTTCCTTGTGGTCTGAATTGTTTCTATATTCTATTTTTCGAAGATGTTTCACTCGTTCAACTATGCTAGCTTTCGAATTGGTAGATGTACTATAAAATTTCATAATATTTTCAATCGCACACGTGATTTCAGCATATTGTGAGTGTTAGACCAAATACTTGTTTCATAGCTATCCAGCTTGATGCATAGATGTGAAAGGTTGGAAGACAGAATAACATTTAGAGTTAATAGAAAACGCAGTTAAGTATTGAAATTGTCAAACAGGAGGAATAATGATGCTAATACAATTCAGATCACAACATTTTTACATGAATGATGGAGGGTGGACATAGAGAGAGAGAGAGAGTTAAGTAGATTTCAATCCCAATATTTCAAATGATGAAGAAAATTACTCGATCAACCGGAGATCATTCAAGATTCACCATTAAGTTTACATATTCACCAAAAGACGAATAGTTAAAATGAAAATAAGATTTCTTCTCAATGTACTTAGGATTTGAAACAGTTAACAAATTTTCGAAACTCCATACCCTCATTCAATATAAGGCAGATATCTTGAAAAGACATTATGGATAATGATTTTAAATTTTGGAAAAACTCAATCCGCAAGTTGAATGGTAATGTGTTGCAAATTGCTTCAGATTTGAACCACAATAGTGAAAATATATATTCAAAATGAACAATAACAATAATAAAATGTTTAAATAAAACTAAATATAATCTCAAAAGAGTGATTAAGTACCATCCTGCTCATAGAAGAGTACATATGCTCTTCCGCTCATCAAGGACTCGGGAAGAATAGGGGAAACATGAGAATCGTTATAGTCGTGCCACGTGCCTGAATATGGATGCTTACAGTAAGCAGTATAGTGTCCGCTATAGGAAGACCCGCTGTGATTGAATAAAGCGTATAAGTTATAACAACAAGGCGCTTCCTTGTCTGCTGTGAAGTTGCTCATATCTAATCCTTTAAGTTGAAAATCAATGGTGACATCTAATTTTCGTCGAAGCCTGTCTGTTTCGGAAAACCTTTTCAAGTGGATTATCAAAATTTTCGGTAATTTATGAAACATAAGGGATTTTTGATAATGTTACTCTTCTTCGGGTTTGTTGGCCGTCGTGATATGGAATTGCTTCCTAACGTTTCGCCCGCACGAGTGGCTGGCTTCTTCTGAGGTTCCATCTTGAAAGATTTCCGATGACTGGTTGGTTCGGGATCTAAGCGCATATTTATATGTCCGGCTGGTACCTGCAATTATTACGTTCTTATCGTCCGTTCCTGGAATTAAATTATCTCTCAGTATTGGGGTTGCAGGTATATTCCTTTCGGCCGAAAGGAATATACCTGCAACCCCAATACTGAGAGATAATTTAATTCCAGGAACGGACGATAAGAACGTAATAATTGCAGGTACCAGCCGGACATATAAATATGCGCTTAGATCCCGAACCAACCAGTCATCGGAAATCTTTCAAGATGGAACCTCAGAAGAAGCCAGCCACTCGTGCGGGCGAAACGTTAGGAAGCAATTCCATATCACGACGGCCAACAAACCCGAAGAAGAGTAACATTATCAAAAATCCCGGCCGCGAAAGCCTCAATCAATATATCATAAGGGATTTTGTGCATTTCCTTCTTTCTTTGCAAATCGAACATGTCGGTTTTTCATCACCATCCATAGTTTCTTCCTTAGTAAATGAATCCAAACATTGCGACAGACTAAGTTGCCCTGATCTTGGTGATACTGATATAGGAAGAGAAATGTCCCAGAATGTATCAAAAGTGACTGACCGTTGACCACAAAATGAGCATTTCAATGTGGATATCAGCTATCCAACAAAGTTATCGACTATCTTGAAGTTGTCCATACTCAAGTATCTCGACCATGACTCTCTGACTACTATTCACGTCTTCATGTAGTCCTTCCAGCAGGTATCGTAAAAACTCCTGAGCATCTTGCTGGGCGTAATTGATGAAACGTGGCGCGAAGCTTTGGATTTGACTTTTCAGAGAAACTGTCGACGAATCCTCTGACCCTTGATCACTTTCGCAAAAGTTTGGATTAAAGCACCCTTCATATCCTTCATATCCCTTGTGTAGGCGTCCTTCTTCAAATATTCCAGCAACCATTTAGTGTTCGACAAACACTGGATAACGTTCATAAAACAATTGTTACCAACATTTTTTAATCCATTAAGACCGAGTGTATTCATTGATTTTGCAGAACTATGTATCGCAGGATTTCTGCTGCTTTCACCACTGACACCTTTTACTGAGAAGTCTGTAATTGAGTTCATGTCTTTGTTGTAGTCGCGTGAAATCGAACCTGAGTTATGGTTGCTGGACATAACTTGCGGAGGAAGTGGGCAAGTAGGAAGCGGATATGTTGAACTGAAAGCAGATATGTTCAGAAAACTCAATGTTTGCGGACGGATAAAAATTTCATCCAGACTTTGACAGATGCGGCGTTTCCTCTTTGGACTGCGATACTTATTCTTTGTAAAAGAAAAGCCCTTGCTCTAGTATCGTCGGTTTTATTTATAATTTTATGACCAATGAGTTTGAAAAATTCAGAAGCATAACTACCAAAAGAGCCATAGGTTTCGATGGCTATTGGATAAAAAATATATTGGTCAATTAAACTGGAATATTTTTTTATCTTCAATTTTTCAGCAGAATCTGCAGCACCACCAGCAAATCTTGAAGATGAAGAAATATGGAAGGGGGCAACAGTGTCAGCACAGGTGAAGTCCCATACTAGAGGTTTTCCATGACTCCAAGGGATGAGAGACATCCCGTTTGGACGTTTACCGTCGTCACGAAAAACTCCTAAAGGTTCCAAAATAGAAGGAATGTCAGCAGTTGATAAAGCACGTTTGATTAGGTCGTTAACAGAGGAGTGTCGTGAGAAACGACCAGAACTAAGCTGTATCTCTTCAAAAAATAGGTGACCCAGAAAAGGTTTCTGCTTCTTCTGGAACTGCTACATCGGATATTTCAATGGCAATTCAACTGCAAGCTATCATGCAACAGTTAGCATCTTTAACACAAAGTGTTGATAATATTAGAAATATGTTAATTGCCCAAGATGAAAAACTATCTACGTGTATCGTGAATGTCACCGAATTACAAAACAAACTCAAGACATTAAAAGCAGAGTTTCTATATTAGAATCCAAAATGGACTCAGACCCCAATGAACTATGCAGGGAAGTCAGAATGCGCATACAACGCGAGAATAATGTTATTATTCACGGGATGAAAGAATCTCCTGATTCCCTATCTAGGAGTTTTTCTTGATCTGAAGTATGAAACTACTTCTAGTTAAATGCCAGTAGCACCCTGTAACCGGTTATAAATGAATCAAAATATTGGCAGGAGTTTCATGAGGCCATCATAAAACTGAATGAGTGATGAAATGTCGAAAGTCAAAATTATACGAAGTATGTATGTGGATATGTTCACATCACATTGTATTCAGAGATGAATTAATGTTTTCTTGTTTATATCAAAACATTGTTTTTTTGTAAATGAGTTGATTTTCAGTCATAATTTATTAAGTCATTAAAGTTCCTTCTTGACTAAAATTGGATATATTGACTTGAGACTGAGATCTATTAATTGAAGAAAGTAACAATGTGTTTACTAGAATAGTAATTTTTCACAATTCAACAAACCCTGGTTCGATGCTGAGTGAAAGTCATTAAAGAGGGATCTCAACATAGGATATGCAAACAAAATAATTTCACAACACTGTGATGATATGATGATTGTTAAAAAAAGATTTAGGGAAACTTTAAAGCAGAAGAAAGATGGCTTCGACCGAGAAACTATGATTCGTCTGAGCAATGCTAGAAACTCAAAAAAAATTCTGGCAGACAATCAAAAGTTTCAGAGTGAAGCGATGCGAATCATTTCTCTCGGTCATTGAATGGGAGGCATACTATAACACATTATATCCTCCAAGAATAAAAGAAACCAATGTATATTTCTATGCAAGAAATGAATTCCTTGACAGAACAATATCCATCATTGAATTGAATTACGCTCTGACGCAGTGCAAAAATAACAAATCTCCAGGTGAGGATGGAATAAGCTACGAATTTTTGAAAAACCTACCTTCAAATTGGCGTATCTATTTATGTTCATTTTTTAATTGTATCATGGAGACTCAAAGTATTCCACCATCCTGGGGAAGCGTAATTTTAACAATGCTGCACAAAAAAGGTCCAATGAATGATCGAACAAATTACAGAGGTATTGCTCTTGTCAACTGCACGGTAAAGCTATTTACTCTGATTATGCTCAACAGACTTGTGGAATGGGCTGAAACGCATAATATTTTACCTGAATGCCAGTCCGGTTTTTTTCTCAAGCTACGTGGTTGTATGGACAATGTTTATACTCTCACTTCAATTATACAACTTCAACTGCGTTTCAAGGGTAGGCAGTTTTTTGCAGCATTCATAGATTTCAAAAGAGCATTTGACGCTATTGATTACATTTCACTCTGGAGTAAACTATATCAGGCAGGAGTAAGTTCCAATTTCATTAATATCCAGTTCACGAAAGAATATGATGTCTCATCAGGAGTATTACAGGGCGAATCATTAAGTCCCATCCTGTTTTCTTTGTACCTTGCTGACATCGAGGCATATTTTCGTCAACAAGGAGCACGAGGTGTCAATATAGATAATAGTACAGACATCATTATGCTCCTTTATGCTGACGATTTAGTTATTTTCGGAGAGTCCACAATAGACATTTCACGAAAACTACACATTCTTGAAAAATACACTTCCTCAAATAAACTTATAGTAAATACAGCAAAATCTAAAATGCGTTTTTCATAAGGCGGCTTCAAGAGAGAATATAATTATCGTTTTCTCCTGAACAACTCTGAAATTGGAATTGTCAACGAGTATACTTATTTGGGCATCACTTTCACATCGTCCGGTCTGTTCAGAAAAATAGCACGTTCATCTGCTTCCACAGCAAAACAGTCCATTGGATCTGTAACTTCACTCATGGCAAGAGCAAAATTAAATTCGTGGCAAAGTAGAATGAAACTCTATGATAGTATAGTAGTTAGCTCTCTATCTTTATGTTTGCCTATTTAGGGTATACGCTATAGTGATTTAATAGAGAGAGTCCAAGTTGTTTTTTTTAAAAGAATATTGTTGCTTTCCAGAAATACTCCTGACTTTCTAGTTCGCCTGGAAGTTGCCTGAACTGGCTTGTGAAACTCTACTCAATGAACCCAGAAATATACCCAAAAATATGTTTCTTAAGACAACTAGCTTGTGGTGATGAAGACCCTAGATACAACTGGGTGAAACAAGTTAGTTTACTGTTCAGCTCCTTAAACTCCATTGGAATCTGGAATCAGAAGAGTTATCGTGTATTGCAGAGAAACAGAGAACTACTTTTGTCCAGATTCTCCGAAAAATGTTATCAGGACGATGTAAGTAAAGCGGCAAGTTCGCAATAATCTTTACATTATTCATGCTTCAAATTATCTCGATCAACTCAGAACTACCTAACTTTTCGTACCCCTATAAACGTTATTAGAATGATTGCTCAAATACGTTTATCTTATAAACATATACTGAAAATATCCCACAATAGTATTTACTATCTAATAGATTTCAATGAACTGTGTCCTGTCTGTAACGCCAACCGTCTCCAAACTCTTGAACATATTATATTCAACTGCCCTATATTATCAGTTGTGAAACCCAAAGATGTTACATTTCTATCAGATTACAATAGTTTGATTTCTGCCCTGGATAAAGTATCATTGCCTGAAGCGAAATTATTTTGTGATAATTTTTATTAACATCTTGTTGTTACGATATTTTGCTCTCAACGAGTAAAACAAAAAACTGTTTTTTCGTTTCATTATCACATATTTAAACGCATTAGTTATAACTGCTACGTCCCGTCGAACTGTTTTTTTTTATTGCATTATTACATTACATTCCTATACATAAAAGTGGATCTCGAAATGAAGTTACTAATTACCGGCCAATTTCTCTGTTATCTCTGCCTGGTAAACTTTTTGAATCCGTGATTACAGACGAGTTATTTTTTCTACTGAAAAATGTGCTTTGCTCAGAACAGCATGGATTCTATAAGGGTAGGTCATCCACTACGAATTTACTGCTGTACGTTCAGGATATCTCTGAAGCTCTTGATGACAGATGTCAGGTGGATGCCGTGTACACCGACTTCTCTAAAGCATTTGACAAAGTCCATCATCCAACATTAATAACCCGCTTAGAGAATGTCGGTGTCCACGGAAATTTGATTGAATGGACAAAATCTTACCTACATAACAGAATACAATTCGTTAAATTCAATGGTTGCACCTCCGCCTCAACTAGTGTCACATCGGGTGTTCCCAGGGCTCCCATCTGGGGCCCCTATTCTTTTCAATATTTATCAATGAAATTGGCAGCTGTTTTCACTATTCAACTTTTGCTCTCTACGCAGATGACATGAAATTTTATAAACCAATTTCATCTTTCGCCGACTGCATCGAGTTGCAATCTGATATTGATAGAGTTTCTGATTTCTGTAAAGACTATAAGTTAGTATTGAATATAAACAAATGTCAACACATATCGTTTTGTCGTTTGAAATCAAAGATTGAATTTGGATACAGTATTGATCATAAACAGCTAGAGAATGTTCAACATGTTAGAGATCTAGGAGTAATTATTGACTCCCATTTGAAATTTGATCTGCATATCGAAACTATAGTTAAAAATTCAATTAGAAATTTGGGATTCCTTCTGAGAGTCTCCAAATCTTCCAAAGAAGCTAAGACACTGATAATTCTATATAACTCACTTGTTCGAAGCCACCTAGAATATCTATAGTATGGAATCCGTTCTACCAGAAGAACGTTAAACGTATTGAAAGAATTCAAATCAAATTTATTAACTATCTGAACTATCGTTTCGGTAGGCAGTTACATTTCCGAACTTATGAATTTTGCCTTAACCACTACAACCTACTTAAATTAAGCACCAGGCGGGAGATTTCCTATATATTTTTCTTTTCAAACATGTCAATAATATTACAAACTGTGATTATCTTCTCAAAAAATTATGTTGTAGTGTAAGGAAATATGTCACACGAAATGATTGTCTTTTCTATGTTCCTACTTATCGTTCCAATATCACTAGCCATTCTCCGATAACCATGTTACAAAAAAATTATAATAATATTTTACAGCATGTAGATATATTTTGTTCCAACCTATATGATGTTAGGATATCTGCTCTGAGAGTCTTGTCTTAGTTTGTTAAATCAATCAATTTAGAATCGTCTCTGACCTCTCACTATTTTTTCTTTCTTATTTTTAGTTCTAAGTACTCACAATTGTAATTTATTATGTTATATCTATTATACCATGTGCTTCCCTGTTATTGGTGATGTGTTATACATCCTGTTGGGAAGCCTTATAAATATTAAATAAATAAATTACTGTTTCATTTCTCTCTTCGATCTTGTTTCTGCCTGATAATATTGTTATTTTGTTTTGGCCCAAATTTCTTGCTATAAGAATGTATTTTTCTTTAAAAGCAATAAAGATTTATTATTATTATTATTAAATGAACCACGTTCATATTAAATTGAGTTCATTAATTCTGGGGTCTATTGCAGAAATAGGTGGCATTTGAATCCAGCACCTTACTATACCTAGTCTAGATCAACCCCGACATGGACAGCTCCTACCAATGATGATTTTGAGAACCATTGTCAAGTCTCTAAACCTATGATACCGATGAATTGTGAAGTAGGTGTGAAAGTTGGTACCACAAACTCAGGAACTAGTGCAGAAAACAGTTTTTCCGAAAACGTTTAGTGTGAAGTGGATTCTCCGAATGCGTCTCTGGAGGAATCCTTGGAATTCCCTTCGAGCGTACGCTCTCAAAGACCTAGAAGACTGTCTAAGAAGCCGGCACATCTTAATGATTATGTTTTTAATTAAGCATGAAGGGGGATGTTCTTTGATGTATTTAGTGTAAGTTTAGTTTAAGTTGGCAACACTGCTACTGACCGGGAGGTCAGTCAGTTTTGGGATGATAGTCACTTTAATGTGGTTCGTGTTGAACTAAATGCTATAGAAGAGAACTACGACAACGACGATTGAATATTGATTCTCTCTGTATCATTTTATTGTTTCTGTTTTACAGGTTTTTGTTGTTTGATGACAAGCTGTCATATATCATATATAATTAGCAGAAACTAACCCTTCCACCACTCTCTTGAGGTCTTACAAACTCTATCGAGGAAGTCATGTGATTTGTTTTTTCTCCAAGAAACACACACTGAAAGCAGAATGCGGTATAATTTGATTCAGGGAAATTATTGAATTATTTCCCAGCATCAACACCCTCCACCACCCTCTTGAGGCCTGACAAACTATATGAGGGATATCATTTGTTTTTTTTTTTCTTCATGAAACACATACTGAAAGCAGAATGCGGTACTATTTTATTTGGGAAAGTTATTGAATTATCACCTAGAATTTCCCCTCTTCACCACCCTCATGAGGTCTGACAAACTATATGGGGGTTGTCATTTGTTTTGTTTTTTCTTCATGAAACACATACTGAAAGCAGAATGCGCTACTATTTCATTTAGAAAAGTTATTGAATTATTTCCTAGAAACTACCCCCTCCATAACCCTCCTGAGTCCTGACAAACTATATGCGGGATGTCATTTGATTTATTTTTTCTTTATGTAACACATACTGAAAGCAAAATGCGGTAACATTTCATTTGGGAAAATTATTGAATTATTTCCTAGAAACTACCCCCTCCACCACCATCCTCAGGCCAGACATTTTTCAAGAACTTTATTCATATAATGCTACAAGAGTTACTATGTATATCACAATATTAATTAGAACTTGAGATAGCACTATCTAAAAAAGGTTATTCCAAAGCAGCACAGCACGTGCTGGTCTCGGAAAAACAACAATAACAATACTATATACAATTACAACAACAGAGTAATACTATTAAAATTCACTTAAGGATATATTGCACAAATGTATGTATCTTAAAATCTAATAATTCTAATAATTGATATTTCACAAAATAACACAGTTATACCAGTCTTATTCAGTTTTGTGATAGTGAAGAAAGGAAATAAAAAAGAAAAGAAAATTATGTCAATCATTCGTTGAGTACGCAGGTATAACTCTTGATTTTATTCTTAAATATACTGATATTAGAGCTGTCTATCATTTCCTTGGGGAGAGTATTGTAAGTTTTCATGCATGTGTAATGGGATTATTTAGGCCAATGTTAGTATGTACAGGTTCTAAAAAGACATTATTCAGCCCTATGCTGTATCACTTCCGTCAAAAATAACGTCACCGCTATTCGCCATTTCCGCAATGGCAAAATAACGGAAAAGGCGAATAGCGGTGACGTTATTTATATTTTGTTGGAAGTGATACAGCATAGGGCTGATTATGTGTTTGAGTATTGTATTCATGGAGCTGATTAACGAATGTAAAGTTGGTATTACATTTACCTTGTTCGTTTATTACCTTGTATGAAAATTAACATTGTTCAATTTCTAGAATATCCTGAATAGGCAGTATCTTGGTTGCACTGTATATACTATATATACTTTTTTTTCTATATGGGTGACATGATTATTCAAATCAAATCAAAATATGCTTTATTGTCAGAAGAAAAACAATCTTATCGACAAAGTCATGTATCGCAAATTCAAAGATGAAGAACAATATTAATAATAGAACATTAAATAAAAAAAATAAAAAATACAAAATACAATAAAATACTGGTACTGGTACAGACATATTAAAATTTGTATACATAGAATGAATAAGAAGTCCATCAGATGCAAACATATCAGTCGTTTCTAAAAAGAAGGAACATATTTAACATTACTATTGTCACAAGTTTTCACAACTAAAATATTCTTCCATATTGTAGAAGGGGTGAGTATATAGCAATTCTTTAACTTTTTTTTTAAATAATCCAAATGCTTCAATTTCCCTTAATCGTGGTGGTAAATAATTGTAAATTTTTAGCCCGTTATAGATAATGGATTCTTTAACAAGATTATTTTTTGGCAATGGTAAAGTCATTTTTTGAGATGAGCGAGTGTTATGTATTGATGACATTGTGAAATATTTGTCACGATTTTTGTGAATCAAGCAGGTGGTTTCCAAAATAAAGATTGCCGTAACAGTGAGGATTCTGTGATTTATGAAAAGCTCTCTACAAGAGTCTCGCGGATTTACTTTACAGAGAGCCCTAATGGCCCTTTTTTGAATGACTTGTACCATCTGCATTAATTGTTTGCTGCATACTCCCCAGAATGCTACACCATAGAGCAGATGGGACTCTATAATAGCATAATAGGCTGCTTCAGCAGCAGTATAACCCAGATGACGCGTTATTCCAGCTTAGGTTTTCATCGACTATTAGTCCCAGATACTTTTAGTCTTTTGCGTTTATTCTCTACAATATTTTCTTTTTTGTAAACTCTCTAGCTTTTTTTATCTCTAACTATCCTGATTAAATGGCTGTTTTATTTTTTCCATGTATAATTTATCGCGTTTTTGATGATAGTTTTTCGTGGCTGTTGATCAGCTGTTGAAATTTTTGTTTAAAATCATTATGATTTAGTATGGTCCGTTTTTGAGATGCCTTTTTATTAGTCTGTGGAGATATATATATAGTATTAGTATTAAGTTGTATATTTAGTATTTTATGATCAGTTATGTGGTTAAGGATAGGTTTGTAGCATTCTATATTTTTATTTGTCAACACGTGATTTATGATAGATTTGGAGTTTGCTGTTGATGTAGTTGCATAATTTTCTTCAGTCACAATACAAATCTTAAATCCATTAAGTGCTACTGTATTTATATAAGATTCAAATTCAGGAGAACTACTTTTGAGCAGGTCAACATTTATATCTCCTATTAATATAGTTTTTGTTTTACATCTATTCAGGATATTATCTAATTCTGGCAAAAAATCATTGAATATATAACTAGATGGTCTGTATATCTCGATTATTTGTATTTTATTATCCAATAGTTTAATACTTACATTATATATTTTATTACTACTGATTTCAATAATGTTGAATTTAAATGTGTTTCTAACAAAAATTGTACATCCTCCTCCTCTAGTATCTCTACATGGGTGAACTCCTTTGTAGCCATTAATTACAAATAGATGTGTTTCATTTGCAAAATACCAGGTTTCAGTTATCACTATTACATCGCAGTTGGATTCTTTGACATATCAACAGATATCATCGTTTGTTTCGCGCACTCTGAGCATTCAAGTACATCATTTTCAGAGTTTTCACTAGGCAGTTTTTTAAATCCTCCTCCCGTGTGATTTTGATCACTTTGCTACTTTCGTCTTTGCGGATGAAGATGTTTCCATGAGAGTACCATTGTTCCTAACTTTTTTCTTGGAGTATACCTGTGGATGTGGCTAACTTCACAACGGTTATTAAGACTAGTAGTGCGAAATGTGTTTTTTTGTTCTAAGGTTTTAGAGAAAACTTGAAATTGATTAAGTTTATAGGTATTGACCATCATCTAGATAGAATCAGCCAGTAGATAATTAGATTGGAAAATTACAAAGTTGTATTTAAAAATACATGGGTTGTTTGCAGTAGTATGCAGATATGTGAGAGCTATTGAGTACTAAGTACAATTTGGAATTGAAATTGTGTACTTTTCAATTCTTTTCGAAGAGCTGGTTTCAATCGTTCACACTATTGCACAGTGGGCTCATAAAGCGATTTTTTGGCCAAAACTCCTGTTTTTATGATAATGGCTCGAAAATTATTTATTTATTTATTTTATTCATTTACTTTCCACACATACAATTTCAAAATACCAATTTGATTGTTAATAGTTCATAGGCGTACGTCATTCCAGAAATCATCCTGAAAAAGAAGGAAAGCCTATAGTTTTATAAAATCCAAAGCGTTTCGTTGCTCCAGTGATAAATATTGAATCGCAATTGCATTACAAGTATTAGTAAAACATAATTTCATAATTAATAGCCAGTGCCGTAGAATAATAAGTGAACGAAATGATGTTCAAATTAGTTAATATGGTTTTTACCACATATTCAAATATTGAATCACAAACTCTAGCAAAATAAAAATTAATTTAAACTACAAAAACTGTCGAAAGTGTTATTCATTTTCCGAAAACAACAATCTAGTGCTTTCGGAAAAAACACACGCCTTCGTCGTTTTGGCAAGGTTTTAAGACTTGAAATATGATACAAGAGATGATACAAGGAATATATTCACAAGATATTGAATTGTGTTGATACGAGAGATTTTTCTCGGAAAAAACTCTCTGTAGTATTTCAAGTTTCTATTCCATGAATATTGGGCTTCCTCCAAAAGCATTCCTATTAAAAAGGTAGAACAGTGCCTATTATCAGCGCTATCATACAATTGCATAGCAACACTGATATATATAAAGAAAACGTGTACTCTTTTAAGTTTGTCCTAGCTTTCGGAAAGATATATTTCCATCTTCAGGGATACTACAATGGAGAACAATAACTAGATATGTACTTAAGGTAGATGATATGTAACTTACATCTTAGTTGAGGTTAGTTTCTACGATGATGAGATGAATTTCTTCATTGATATGAGGTGAATTATGTTTGAACATTTTGAAGTTGAATACATTTAAAAATAATTGTACAATTAATACACTCAACATTGGTAAAATAGAACTTGTTACTTGTCACATACTCCCTTTTTTTTAAATTAATAAAATTTGAGGCACACGTGTCACATGTTGCCGGTCATGGAGTAAAGTTGAGAGGTTAAAATGATGGGTGATAAGAATTTACAGATATTAATTTTGACAGACAGTTGACAGTATTGACAGCCTGCGATGTCAACTGTTGGTTGATACCGGCTTTTTTTGGATTTTGTTGGTTGTACAGTGGTACCAACCAACCGTTGGAGCGCATGTTGCCAACAATGAAACTTTGACATTTGTATAAATACTTGAATTTAGGAAAGATTGAGTGATTTGAACCGCGTTGAGAGTTTATAACTCGACGTTTCGGCTCCTGCTTTGGAGCCATTTTCAAGAGAGTGACTTCGAGGTCTCTATCTGCCTACTCCTCGAGTCGTGGTCTGATGAGGTAACAAGGTCTCTATCTGCCTACTCCTTGATCTCAAAAGACGATCTGATGTTGGTTGCACTGCGGTATTTAATGGTACTTGGGTACCTGAAAGTGGGCGTGTCTTGCGGGTTTTCTCGTTCGTCCTACCTGTGTCATATATCATTCTCTGACTTGCCCATCTTTTTGTGATACCCCAGAGGCCAGTGCCCAGTTACCAATTTCAAATCTTTTTTTTCCAACTCGAGAAGCTGTTTAGCTTTCCTTCGCGATAGGCTCACTAGCCTTTTCGCTTGTCTTTTTCCTGGCACTTTATTCCAGTAAGATTTCATTGCATCGGGTTCCCAGGGTCGGAACTCTACCTTTAGGTGGGCTTTGGAGGGTCCATAGAAGGGTTCTGGGCCGGGAAATGGTGTGTTTGCCCCTTCTTTAGCAAGGCAGTCTGCTTCCACGTTGCCTTTGATGCCCCTATAACCTGGCACTCACATTAGGGTTACCTGATTGTTTACTGCTATTTGCCTCCGGGTTTTTTTATAATCCCAAGTCAGCTTGGACTCACAAGTGTGTGACTTCAGAGCTTTTAATGCTGCTTGGCTAACTAATTGTATAACGATTTCTGCCCTTTGGGTGCCCCTTTCAAGGCATTCCTGGGCACAGACCTCTATAGCATGAACTTCTGCTTGGAATATGGTTGGGGTCTTGCCAAGGGGTTTTGAGAGCCTGAAATTTGGCACTGTAACGCCCACTCCAACTCCTCCATCCATCTTGGATCCATCTGTGTACCACACTGAGGCATCCGTTGCCAATACAGGTCCGTTCTCTGTACAAACCTGGTGGTTGTTTATGACCCCTTCAAACTGCACTTCCAAGTCAGATCAGATTTTCTTCTTTTAAGTTTTTTATCTGGTACAGTCTTAAGGCACTATTTGCTGCTTCTTTCATTACACATAAGTGCAATGGCAGACGGTTTAGCATTACCTCTATAGCTGCAGTAGGGCATGTAAATATTGCCCCTGTGGTTCCCAGACAAGCTAGCCGCTGTACTTTCTGCAGCTTGACTTGTGCTGAAGTTTGTTGCATTTTTAGCCACCATACCAATGAGGCGTGGGTGAACATAGGTTTTATGATTGTTTGGTATGACCAATAAATCATTTTTGGTTTCAGATCCCATGTCTTTCCAAAAACTCATGTCCAGCAGCACGTCCAGCTTGCAGCCAAAGCCCTGGAAAGGATGTGGTTGATTTGGCTGTTCCATATCAGTTTTTGGTCGATTATAACGCCCAGGTATTTTACTTTTTTGGAAAATCTTAGCTGGGTCCCATTCAGGGTTGGGGCTTTGAGTTTATACTTTCGCCTCCTGGTGAATGCGACCAGCACTGTTTTGCTAGGATTGACATTAAGTCCTTCCTTTGCACACCAGCTTTTTATTGTATTTAGGGCTACTTGCATGCGGCCGAAGATTACTCCGTCATGTCTGCCTCAAATTGCAACGAGCAGGTCATCGGCGTAACCTTGAGTCGTGAACCCAGATTCTTGTAGCTTTACTAGTAGGTCATCGACAACCAGTGACCATAGTAAAGGCGATAGAACTCCCCCTTGCGAGCAACCTTTTTCCACTGTCATCCTGATTGTCTTTCCCCCCAGGGACACTACAATAATTATGTTTTTCTTTGCTAATGAAGTAAGTTATTGATATTCCTTTCCTCTAGTGATTTAGTTATGGTGGCGTGTGAGGTGTTATCAAAAGCATACTCTATGTCAATGAAGGCACAAAGAACCATTTCTTTTGCCACGAATATCTTTTCAATGCTTTCAACCAAGCATTGTAGAGCATTAATTATGGATTTACCTGATTGATAAGCAAACTGTTTCTTGTGGAACGGTCGTAGGGGGTAGTAGTTATTTTCTGTTGGAGACTTGCCATTGTATACAGTGCGGCTTTAAATAGCCGCCCCCCTTGTTATCTTTGAAACAGTTTGACTTAGAAACTTAAAAAAACGTTTGGAGGGTATAACCGATACTACGTTTTGGAATGAAACGCATTGTAATTGCTTCAAACATCAACTTAAAAATTTAAAAAATCATGGGGGTTCAAGTGTCACGAAATTCTAAAAAATTTAAATGGTTGAAAAGAGAATTGAATTATCTTTCTTGACCCCCCTATGCCATTTAAAATTTTCAAGTTGATGTGCCCCCCGCGCCATCTACCGAGCAATCACAATGTGTTTTATTTCAAAAAATAGTATTAGTGATACCCTCCAAACGGTTTTTTTATGTGACTATTAAAAGTCACACTGTATAGTTGTAACATTTAAATAAGCTGATATACAATCATTATATTTGCAAGAATATTTCTGCAATGTTACATTATGTAACATTACTATTAAAATCCTCACTGTATATACCTCTATTGTATAGGTTGAAGCGAAAGACTAGATTACATAATTCATTTTCATTATTAGTATAATGGGTCACCCTGTTCTCGATATACCTACCAAGGAAACCTATCAGTAATATATTATGTACAAGTTAAAGCTATATGAATAACCTTGTAACGTGAGTATACGCAGCCCGTTTTGCATGAATATTCTCGGTGGTCACCACCAGCAAGGGACATCGCGAGGACGACCGACAGCCCACGATTGATGCGTTGAAGGTTGAAGGTCGTTCGACACTGCAGTGCAGTGGCAGTTGTCATTTAAATTCAAACGTTATCTAATTTTGTTAACAGTATAGTGCCAGGTCATCCTGGTGTTAGCGAGACCAGCTAAAGCTATCCGTTACCTGTCCAGGTAGGTGTTGGTGATAAACTTATAGATGGTGGATTGGCTGGTAGGTTACATGGCAGTCATATTTAAATACTGTTATATTTTAGGTTCATTGAGGTTTTAACAAAATCTGTAATAAATAGCGTTGAATATATCGAGTCGTAATTGGCTGTGTCCTAGCCGAATCCCATACGAACCCCCTGAGAAATCCATTCCGTTACAACTTGGCGCCCAACGTGGGGCTGGAGGCAATACGTCACGATGGGAATAGATCATACTCCATACAATCCCCGAAACAGACAACATAGTCAGCCTAATCAATCACCGAAAAATACTGTAATTCAACAAGCTGCAGCCGTAGCAAATTTGGGAGTGGCTAACACCATACCACAGGTCACGGAAACCGTGGAATTCATGAACAGGTTTGATTCAGATGTATAAGGTAGGGCAAACTTTTCAATTAACCAACGTCCAACGTCTGTGAGAACTGCTTTATTCACCGACGACACCTATCGTCGAAGGAGTGTGCCTCCCTCGTTTGTACCTTTATCAAACCTACTCTTCAATTCAAGACCACCTTTTTTGAATCGAGAAATGAAATTCCGACATTGAAAAGGTTGCCTCACATAGGCATAAATCAGACAAGTGAAGCCAACCGTGGAAATCAAGCTAGAAATGATAATGTACCAACATGAAGTTTTCCAAATGATGATTTGTTCATGCCGAACCTAGCTTGCCAGCCACCTCCCGTTCTAAAACAAAGTTCTTTATCATCTGTGAAAGCATCTGATATTTTATTTTGCCCATTTTTGACAATAGCACTCACCCTGTAAATTTTATAAATGAATTGGAACAAGCAATAAATAACTTTATCGTTCCTTTTGCTCAGGTTCCTTTGTGGTGCAACAATTTATTAAAAAATGTAGAATTTGGGCAGATGCTTTACTGGATTCATTCAATAATTTTTCTGAAATGAAAACAGCTTTTATTAATCATTTTTGGGGACCTACACAACAATAATTATCCTTGCGTTTGCAGTTAGAAACTAGTAGATACCATCAATCTGACAGTACATACGCTGACTATATTCTGCAGATATTTTCAAGGGGTAAATATTTACATCCGCCCTAACCAGAACCAATGCTCATTTCTGTGATTGGTAGACATATTCCACCTCAGATCGCAGCGTCTCTAATAGGTGCATATACACTATCAGATGCAATTGCCCGTCTTCGGCAAGCCGATTACGTAACGCGTCCGGTATATAGTCAGAGATCAGATTTCAGAGAATCTGCAGAAGAAAATTCATTTCGGCGCGAGAACAAAAATGTAAAGTTTCGAAATGACGAAAAGTTCAAAAAAATGTTAGTCCAACAACTTTGACGGTTTGTGAAGAGGACCTCTCGGAAAACGCTTGAGCGGTTATCAAAATAGTCCGGTGATAGCTGTTATCGAAGGGACTACTCCAAATAATTTTTGTAATATTTCCACCTCCAACAATTACCCAATGGACGACTTACTCATTGAAGAATACGACTTTCCACATGAAAAAATTAAAATAAGTAAATTTTTGTAATAAAGCACCAAGGTAAACGATTAAATTTCCACAAAACTTTATTCTTTAATCCAAAATTTTTGTAATATTTCCACCTCCAACAATTACCCAATGGACGACTTACTCACTGAAGAATGCGACTTTCCACATGAAAAAATTAAAGTGAGATCTCCCCTCATAAAAATGTCTATATGTAATCTTGAATTCCCTGCACTAGTCGATACCGGAAGTGAAATTTGTTGCCTTTCGCTTGAAACATATCAACAAATTTCACTCATACTGAAAGATCTGCCACATTTTAACGTCAGTGGAATAAGAATCACAGATACTTTTGAGGCTTGACAAAAAAGGGTATTGAAACAAGTTTTTGTACCGTTCGCTTTGAACGAATTTAACTATCAGTTTGAGTTTTGAGTAATACAAGAACTTGTTTATCCTGTGATAATTGGTATCGATTTGTTGCGAGTTTGTCAGGCAAAAATCGATCTGGAAAACGAAATATTTTTCAGTTCGGAGAGTTCTGTAATCGGGATACCGGAAATAAATTTGAATCACAAATTAGCCACAGGACCCTCAGGTTTTTTGAAACTGTATGCGGTAAATTCGTCACAGCCCAGTTCTGCTCCAACTACTACAGGGTGTTCCCAAAACTTGGACCACGCATCACAATCGTGTGCTTTATCGGAAGAACAGATTTCTATATTTCACGATTTATTGGAAAAACATAGGACACTGTTTTCCGATAAACCTGGGTTGACTACCGAATATGAGCATTCTATTTCACTCTCGAATAAAAAACCGTTCGACATTAAGCCGTATCCGATCCCAGTGGCGCATAGGGCCGCAGTTCAGGCATAAATAGAAAGAATGAAAAAATGGGGAGTCATACAAAGAAGCCCTATTTCTTACGACAGCCCCCTCATGATCGCTATCAAAAGAGATGGTTCCGTACGAGTGTGCCTCGACGCCCGACATTTGAATAGCGTCATGGAAAATGATTTAGAAATGATCTGACCTGTGCTTATTGGCCCATGAAAGCCGAGCACAGACGCTATACAGGGTTTAGGTTTGGGTCAAAAAATTACATTTTCAGGGTTCTACCATACGGGTTGAAGACCGCTGTCGCTAGTTTCACAAGGTGTATGGACAGGGTTTTGGGGCCATACTTCAAATCCTTCGTACATGTCTACCTTGATGACTTATTAGTGATATCAAGTTCCTTCCAAGAACACATTAGGCACCTTGACTCTTCATTTACCCGTTTGAGAGAAGCTGGTTTTACTATAAAAGAAAAAAAATGTTGTTTATTCCAGAAAGAGATGAAATTTCTGGGATACATTCCGACTTCCGAGGGGCTTCGTGCCGATTCCTCAAGAACACAGGCTAGGCTATACGAGATTTCCCGGCTCCTAAAAATGTCAAAGAGCTCCAAGCCTGCTTGGGACTCTGCAACTATGACCGGGCATTTTGTGAAGACTTCTCATCTATGAGTGAGCCCCTGACTGCCTTATTACGTAAAAAAACTAAATGTGTGGGGCAAACACAAAACGATACGTTTCTGAAACTGAAAGATCTTCTTTGTCAAGAAGTTCTGTTGTTTCGCACTGATTATAAAGAGACATTTTTTGTCTACACAGATGCGAGCGATGTTGCTGTAGCTGCGGCGCTTTTCCAGGTATCTGATGGCAATAAACGAATTATCGCTTACGCCAGTCGTCTACTTTTAGAAAGAAAGAGACGATATGCTATACCGGAGATGAACTTATGGGAATATTGTTTGCTCTACAAAGATGGAGAGTCTATCATTTGGTAAGAGATTTTGAGATTTACTCTGATCACCAAGCACTGTCTTACCTAAATACGTGCCGCTTGTTGTCAGCTAGAATCACTCGCTGGGTTCTAGCATTGCAATAGTTTTCTTTCAGTGTTGAACATATTCCGGGAAAGAAGAATATCATTCCAAATATTTTATCTCGGCACCCCTCAGTTAGGCTCCCCACTCCACAAAACGGGTGTTTTCGAATCTTAGCTATGTGCAATTCTTCAAAAGGTATTGCTGCCATTATGAAATGTATGAGGGAGGCGCAACTTGCCGACTCGAAATTATCAATTAAGTTCGCGGAACTGGACAGAGGCGGACCAACCCAATTTTTCCTGCGGAAGGGATTATTATTTTTTCAGAATAATGAGAATAATTTATTATGTTCCCGAAGCCAAAGTCCCTCTTTTTATTGAATACTATCACGAGTTCTATGGCCACTTTGGAATTTATAAAACTTGGTGTGCTTTGAGGGCGGATGTTTGGATTCCAAAGCTTCACTCACAGGTGAAGCGGGCGTTGAGGGCTTGTGAAATATGCCAGCAGGCAAAAATTTCGAAAATGTCAAAACCAAATTTGGACTTTATTAAATCGGAGAGACCGAATGATTTAATAGCGGTCGACCTTTTCGGTCCCTTGTCTAGGTCTAGGGAGGGAGTCACTTTCCTTTTCGTGATCTTAGATGTTTTTCCAAACTTGTCACTCTTTATTCACTCAAGAAAGCAACCACTGAAAGTTTACTGAAACACCTAACTGAGAACTATTTTCAAAAGGTAGGGCGTTCTTTGCGCATTCTTAGTGAGAACAATGCGCGAGTTAGGTAGGCTTTTTAGGACATATTGTCATCACCGACATACCCGCTGGGCTCTTGAAGTTGCTCGAGTAGCAACGTTTTTCAATATCATTACTCACGAGTCCACAGGTTTTCCACCGGTTGAGCACTTTGGGACCGCAGCAGTTTCCCCATTAAGGAACTGCTTCAAAGACAAGGTTACCACGAACTTAGATTCTCATGTGAAAATTTTCTTTGCACGCAAAAATTTACAAAAACGAGCTGACAGGCTAGCGGCGTTTTACCCTTCCCGGCCTTATGAATCATTTGAGGAAGGAGAGTTAGTACTCCTCAGAGCTAACCCCGTTTCCTCTATCATTTTGCATGAGACAAAAAAACATTATTTCTCTTGTTTGAGGGCCCTTACAGAGTGAAAAAGGTCCTCAGCTCTAAAACGTATGTTCTCGCGGATTGTGATTCTGAGGTGGAAAGAAGTACCTTTCACGTGCGTCATTTGAAGAAGTTTGTGTCTACATTTCAAGACTCTCTACCTGCTGAAGATCTTCAGTTGCCTCGAGATCTTGAGGGGGGGGCAGATGTAACGTGAATAAAGGCAGCCCGTTTTGCATGAATATTCTCGGTGGTCACCACCAGCAAGGGAAATCGCGAGGACGACCGACGGCCCACGATTGATGCGTTGAAGGTTGAAGGTCGTACGACACTGCAGAACAATTGTGGCAGTTGTCATTTAAATTCAAACGTTATCTGATTTTGTTAACAATACAGGCCGTTTCTTTTATCATGTGGTAACATTGCTATATTCTAAACCGTAATAGATACAAAGACGATTAAATGGAAAAAAATTTATCTATTGTGGTGAGCAGTACATTGGTCAGAGAAAATCTACGGGGATTATCGCACTTCCCGACTTAAACAGGGAAAACTAAAAATGCTATTTTCGGTTTTTTACGAATAGAATGGTTATTTGTATTTTGAATACAATAAAACTTTCCTTTTTAATTTTTTTATATTTTCTGAAATAACAATTCTATTCGTAAAAAACCGAAAATAGCATTTTCAGTTTTCCCTGTATAAGTTGGAAAGGGTGACAATCCCCGTAAATTTTCTATGACCAATTTACTGCTCACCACAATAGTTACCTTTTTTCCCATTTAATCGTCTTTGTATCTATTACGGTTTAGAATATGGCAATGTTACCACATGATACAAGAAACGGCCTGTATAGTGCGCCTGGTCATCCTGGTATTAACGAGACCAGCTAAAGCTATCCGTTACCTGTCCAGGTAGGTGTTGGTGATAAACTTATAGATGGTGGATTGGCTGGTAGGTTACATGGTAGTCATACTTAAATAATGTTATATTTTAGGTTCATTAAGGTTGTAACAAAATCTGTAATAAATACTGTTGAATATATCGAGTCATAGTTGGCTGTGTCCCAGCCAAATCCCATACGAACCCCCTGAGAAATCGATTCCGTTATAACCTATTCATGTAATATTGAAAATATAGCAATGAAACTTATCAAAATCAAACATTAATCAGAAAATATTAAAGCAATTTTACTCTAAAAACGAATGTAATGTTCAATATATGATACAGTTGTATAGCTGTAACTTTGAAGAAAGCTGATACCTACCTATAGAATTATATCATTATATTTTATGCTTTCAAGAATATTTCTGCAATAGTACGTTATGTATCAATACTTTGTGTAACATTAGTGTCCGGCAGTTTCACTAGTCGCAGATGCTACTACATTACAGCTACACCTTACTTTGAATGATTACTGTTATATAGTAGATTCGTAGATTCTTGAATCTTAGATGTTAAGGGCGAGGGGGAAGCATCTACTTTAATTTGAGTGATTGTGACTATGATAATGACAAGTTCACAAGTTGCATAAATTGGCCCTTAAATGTTTCGAGTCTTGTACACATTTTAACTAGATGTTTCCCCCTCAGTTAAATGAATCAATTTATAAAAATATTTAACATTTAAGATTTAATAAGCTATGAAAGTTGTGATTGACCCCCTTGAATGATATAGCACGATTCAACCAATAACCAATGGGCTCAATAGATTCTTAAATCTCAAGTGAAATATCGGAGTTAAATTTTGATTTCATTGAAAATATGAACAGGATAAATAAATATAAACTGACCATCTGTATTAAAAAAACTCACTTGTTCAAGCACAGCTTGTTCCTCTTTTGAATCTTCCTCATCAGTGCTATATTCTTCTAAAACTCCATCACAAAAGTGCAGTACTCTTTTGGGAAATTTTACATCAACCGATGTCGTCAGTTGGCCATCAGAATCAGATGCACCATTCGAAGGTTTCCTATCTTCAGGCCGAACAAGTACCATCTTGTCAAAAAACTACCCAGCTTTATAAAATAAACAAGTACTTGGAATCCACGAATCTACCACTTTACATTTACAGTACAGATACTACAAAATAGGCAGACTTTTACAGAAGTATCAGCCCAGAATTCGGGGTCGCCACCGAGTGGGCGACATCTACATTTTGAAATCTGTACGTCAAACTCCGGGAAAACAAACATTCTCCCTGACGTTTACAGTTGTGGCCCCTCCGCTCCAGATGCGGACCATATGGTCGTGGTTAGGACCAAAATGTTTAGTTAAAGATTGTTTAAAGAATATTTTTGTCACTGATCGTAAATTTTCCACCATAATTTGATCGACTTGTAACTAACTCAAATTTTGCTGAAGATGAAGGATTAATCCTTCGAAACATGTCCTTCCAGTCTTCTGACTACATGATATCAACGTGATGTTAGTCTTCGGACTACATGACAGCTACAATAAAGAATATTTTTGGTTAGACTGTAAATTTTTTCACTTTCCTATTCTCCAAGAAGATCTAGTGTTAATAAATTGTTGATTATTTCTTTGTCGTTCTCTATTTGGTTCGATTTTTTTGGTTTAATCAAAGAATATCTTCATTACTGAACAAGAAGCAACACTTATGTCGGCCCCTTTGATGTTCAGCAGGTAATTTCTGGTGACCTCCGCCATTTTGTTAGTAAGCTAAAGGTGGGGACACAGAATAAAGAATTCATTATTCAACGACAGAACTTCTTTATTGAACGACAGACGCTTCATTCGCTGAAAATGTAAACAGAATTTAACAGATTATTATTAATGATTATCTGATTCATTTATCACGTTATCGTAGGAGTAAGAGTCAATTTTTTTTAAACACAGAATTTGTTAGATATTTTTCTGTTACCATTTCGAAAGAATGTATATATTATCGGAAGATTTTTTTCATTGATCGATTAAACTTGCAGAGATAAATTTTTATTTTTGATCGATAACGAATCAGAAAAAAAAAAGCTCATAAGAAGTGTTTCCTTTTTGGTTCTAGCTCTAGTACCCACTAAACATGATACATAAAAAAAAAAATTCCAGATATAACTTTTGTGCAATTTTGTGATATTGGCAAACTAACATTATATTAATGTCATCTTGACGTTTCCAACACAGTGTTTTCAACTATTTGTTTATGTAACATCAAAATAATATAACCAATAATATTCATTAGATAATACATATAATGTTGATTATATGTTGCCCAGATATGTCTTAGACAGAGTAGTTATGATATTTCTTCGATATTTTTGTCTAACCTTCTCAAAACGTTACTGACATGTGTACAGGGAGCCTTGAAATTAATATTATCTTAAAGGTTTCTTAAATGTAATTTTTGGGTAATGACCACGTCATGACGTCATTCATCTACGTATATTCTACGTTATATTTTTATACTGTTAATTATTAATGATGTAACTGTCTTGTTTTATAACGCTTTATCCATGAGATTTTAATCATTGACAATAAAGTTTTTTGATTGATTGGTATGTTTTACATCATTACCCCCTTATATACCTATTTTATTTCTTAGTATACAGGGTGGAGCTTATACTCATTGTTTACCAGCACTTATTTTTCTACACTTAAAGTTGTATTTCTGGAATTTCAATCGCCACTCTTTGGTAGATGAATAACTTTATTAATTGCTATTGTTGTTATTCATCTACTGAAAAGTGACTACTGAAACTCCAGAAATACAACTTTAAGCGTAGAAAAATAAGTGTTGGTAAACAATGAGTATATGCTCCACCCTGATGTTACAATGTTACATTTTACTAATGTTGCATAGATGATTCGAGTAACATTATATGTATGTAATAAAGTCACATTAAAGTTGCGCAAAATATGATACATTTATGTAATGTTAAGTAATTAACATTACATTGTAATATTTAAAAGAGGCACAAAGGCATATGGACGCAACGTATCTGTAACATCAAGCATATCTCTGAATAACATCACCAAGTCACAATGTGATATAACAGTTATGTTTAAGTTATGTTTTTATGTTTACTGGGTAATAACACAAGAAAAATTTAAAATACTATACCAAAATAATTCAGTTTTTCATAATAATTTGAATGTGAACTGTAGTGACTTTCAATTAGATTGAAAGAAGGTTTTTGTATTAACTTATTTTGTAAAATATATTGAGCAAATATGATAATAATGATATGTCAAAAACTGATTGCCGTTTCTAAAGATACAACCACAAAACATTTTAAGTGACAACTTATTCAAAGTATTCATATTCAATGTATATAGTATATAACACCCTTTCCCCAACTTTGATCGACTCTTCAAACGTATTCATCCAAATATGTTGGACGTTTTCTGTTTCGGCAACGTCTGTCTGTATCCGTGGGATGTGCTTTACGACTTTCCATTTCAATGGTCCCGGAATGGCTCTCATCATTTCCCGGATCTTCTGGTAGGTCTAAACAACGATTTCTGAGCTGGTCCACATGTCTATTTATATCGTGTGTCCCTCGGCCGTTTCTAATCTATAATAAACGGGACCTAGTGCATGGTGCTTGGATAATCGCTGGATTCCATTTCGGACCATTACCATAATTCCGTGCAAATACGTGATCTCCTGTTTTAAATTGTCTCAGACCACCAATTTATTTGCTGCCTTCCCTTCTCATCACGCAGGACTGGAAGTTATCCAGTCTGGTGAATAGTTTCCTTCCCATTAGTAGTTCTGCTGGACTGCGTCCTGTTGTTGTACTATGGGTGCATGATAGGTTGATTCAGTAGTAATCTGGCTAATTTTACCCTAACATCTCCATCATTCATCGTCTTCAATGTGTGTTTAGTACTCTGCACCATTCTTTCTGCCTGCTCATTCGATGCTGGATGATATGGTGCTATTTGCATGACGAATCATATTTTTCCTCAGGAATTGTTGAAATTCATGAGATATGAAAGCAGTTGCATTATCCGACACAATTACTCGAGGAATGCCATGCGTTGCGAATATCTCTCTCAGAACATACATAGCTGATTGAGACGATGTGGATGGTACTATTCGAACTTCCAACCATTTCGAATGGGAATCTACTATTATTAGAAAATAATATCCTTGTGTCGGTCCTGCAAAATCTATATGTAGACTTATCCATGCTTCACCTCTATCTTCCCAAGGATGTACAGGTGCTCGAATAGACATGTTTCTGTTCTCCTGGCATATCGAACAAGATCCAATTATTTGTTCTATTTCCACATCTAATCCTGGCCACCACAGATATGATCTGGCTAATGCATTCATTCGAACAACTCCAGGGTGTGTAGCATGCAAAACTTGTAATGCTTGACTCCTCCCATTGGATGGAATGATAACCTTACTTCCCCATAAAAGACATCCCTTATAAATGCCAGTATGACCGTATCTCTTCTGGAAGTTTACTGTCATCTTCTGGCCACCCTCATTGTGTCCAGTATAAAACTTTCGATAAAGTTTCATCTTCTTCAGTTTCCTTTGCAACATCCATTGCGGAAACTGCTTTTTCTGGTGCATTTTCTATCATTAAAACTTCATGTATTATGGGTGGTTCCTCATCAGAATGTTTCAGAGGAAGGCGGCTCAGTGCATCTACATGTGGTATATTTTTTCCAGAAACATATACCAGCTTTTATAGTTATAGGTTGATAAAATCAAAACCCATCTCAGCATACGTGGTGATAAAATAGCTGGAATTGATTTTTGCTCTCCGAAAATTCCAAGAGGCTTATTGTGATCACTTCGGATCTCAACCATCCTTCTATAAACATAGTTGTGGAATTTTTTGATACCCACTATTATTGCCAGAGCTCCTCTCTCAAGCTGAGCAAATCGTCTTTCTGCACTTGAGAGTGTTCTACTGTGAAAAGCGACTCTGGTACTTCATTTCCATCGGAATAAAATTGACTGAGCATCGCTCTAAAGCCGTAAGGACTGGCATCACAGGTTAATACCAAGTACTTTTCTTCATCGTAATGTGCCAAACATGTATTCGAAAATTGAATTTTTTTCAGTTCTTCGAATGCTTCTTGTTCGCGTTCGCTCCATTTCCAGGATGTATTTTTATGGAGTAACTGATGTAACGGCTCTGCAATTGCTGCTTTGTTCTTCAAGAATATATGAAAAAATCATATCATTCCAAGAAATGCTTGAAGTTCTTGCTTTGAAGAAGGTGGTGGAGCTTCTTGTATTGCTTTGACTTTATTATTGGTTGGATGTATTCCATCTTTTGTTATAAGGAAACCCAAAAACTCTACTTCATCTACAAAAAATTGACATTTTTCCTTCCGGAGACGCAATCCATCCCCTTTGAATCGTGTCAATACTGTTTTCAGACGCATCTCCAATTCATCCATAGATTCAGCAACTATCAGAACATCGTCAAAATATGGAATAACTCCCGGTATTCCTGCCAGTCTGTTATCCATGAATCTTTGAAAAATTTGTGGAGCGGTAGCTACTCCAAATTGTAACCGTCTTACTTTGAAAGCTTCTTTATGAGTAATCAACGTCTGTGCCTCTGCGCTTGCATCATCAACCCATAATTGTTGATATGCTTGTTTCATATCCAATCTCGAAAATATTTTTCCTCCTGCCAGCGTATAAGCTAAGATCTGCTGCACAGAAGGAACCGGATAGACATCTTTAATCAATGCCTTATTTATGGTTATTCTGTATATAGTCTCCACACACTCGAATACTTCTATCCGGTTTCATAACTGATGGTACGATTGGTGTTGCCCATCTACTATGCTTCACTGGTTCAAGATGCCTTGTTCAACCAATTTGTTCAATTCAATTTCCACCAATGATTTTAGTGCGAAAGGAAGATTTCGGGCTTTGGATAATACAGGATTGACATTCTGGTCAATATTCAGAGAAATAGGAGAACCTTTGAATTCTCCCAAGCTATCATCGAACATTTCTTGGAATTCCAACAAAATCTGCGCTTTTTTATCTTCTACGGAAATATTTACTACATGTATCCCAGTGTGATATTTTCAACGGATCAAATCAGTTACCTAATAGGTTTGACGTATTTTTGGTTCCTATAACCAAAGGCAGCTTCTCTTTTATTTTCCCAAATTCCACATTTACATGACAAAGTCCCAAAGTTTCGATTTTATTCCGCTGACAATTTCCCTCATATTATATAATTTTCTCATTTCAAACCAATGAAAACAGGACTTTTTGAAAACACCCTCCAGCCCGTGGTATTTTTAAAACGGTGTTTCGCTTCTAGCTTGTGTATACATTTCCATAGTTATGACAATCACGGTAAATATAGAAACGTCAGTTTGACGGTTCAACTCTTCAACTGACATTGATTACACAAGATGACCCGTTCTTGCAATACGCATTTAGTCCATAATATAATGTATTCGTGAAATTTTCTGATCGAATATCCTTTCAAAATGCAGAATTTTCGAAAAATACTTTCTCCTTGCCAGGCACTCAAACTGTGTCGAGCAAGCTCTCGTGGGGTTTCTAAGCAACACAGTTTTCGTGCCAGCAAAGCGAAAGTATTTCTCGAAAATTCTGCATTTTGTCGGGATATTACTACTGATAATCCCGTAGGACAAAATTTGTATCTTCCATAATTGTTTTTTCATCACCAAATATTTCATTGGAACTATCACGTCCAACCATTAAATAAGCAGCACCACTATCTACATCCATGATCACAGGTTTCTCATTTAGGTTTACAGTCACTTTAAAATCTCCAGTTCGAAATTTAGCAGATTCTTGGTTTACTGTGTAGTTGCGATGTTCATTGTTCATTGGACATTTGGAATGTTGGGTCACCGTATATAAACATAGTTCGTATATGTCACTTTGACAACTTCCCGTTTCTGACATTTCTGCCATTCCTGACATTCCTGAACAATCAGCATCAATGACATGTATTCCGGCAAGCTTAACGTAGATGGCGCAGTTGTTAGTGGAGGTCAGATTGGAGTAGTTGATAAGTGCATAACGGACATAAGATAAGATAAGATAAGATAAGATAAGATCTTTATTTTCCAGTAGACAACACAAACATTGTATAGGAATAGTCAAAATATCACTTAAATCTAGGTAAATATAAAAATATGAGAATTTAAAAATATAAAAATATGAAAATATGAAAAATTCAGAATTAAAAGTTTTACACATGAAACCAAAAATCTGAAACTGAAGGTTTCAAATGAACAGTATCAACCTCAATAAGAATTGTCCTAAAATATTCTATAGCAAGCATGCCTACATCTCCGGATAAAAACTTACAAACAAAACAATACGATTCTACGACATGAACTCTTCAACACTATATAAACATTTTTCTAGTAAATATCATCGCAATTGTTTCTTGAATATTTTCATACATTTAATTCCTTTTATATAATTTGGCAGTTTATTGAATACCCTAGGCGCCATAGAGGAAGGAGAGTTGAAAGACACTGTGAATTTATTGAAAGGTACGTGAAGGTCATTTTTGGTTCTGGTATCAAATTGATGTCTGTCTTTATTGGTAGTGAATAAAGTACATCTGTTCTCAAATGAGTAGACAGAAAGTTCAAAAATGTATAATGAAGGCAATGTTGAAATTTTATGGTTTTTGAAAACATCTCTGCAACTTGTACGACCCGATATGCCAACGAGAGAACGCAAAACCCGCTTTTGAGAAATGAAAACATCACGCGAGGAAACAGACAAACCCCATAGACATATTCCATATCGCAATCTACTGTCAGCTTGTGCATAATAAGTACAATGCATGTAGCTGATTTATTTCCAATACCTTTCTAGTGGTTCTGAATTGATATGACAATGAATTCAATTTTGATATAAGTGATCGACAATTATTTTTCCAGTCCATACACGAATCGATTTGGAAACCTAGAAACGTTATACTGTTAGTTACTGGAGACAAATGGCGTTGAAGCATCATCCGAGCCGAATGTGGTTTCTTGACACTGTTCTTGACGGTTATGAAACCTTATCGATTGTGTTTTTTCAATATTTAGAAACAGTTGATTTGCAGAATACCATTCGTGCAGTCTGCAAAAAACTGTGTTGCATTTATCTGTCAATGCTAGATCGCTTCTATCTGATATGATCACGGATGTGTCATCTGCAAAAGTTAAATGTACCGGTACTGGTAAATTACTCAAATCGTTGATGAAAAGAATAAACAATACTGGACCAAAAACTGAGCCCTGCGGCACACCACGATTAATATTCCTCATTTCAGAATTTTTATTGTTCACAGTGACATATTGTTTTCTATAACTCAAATAATCCGATATCCAATCCAGAGATAACCCTCTGATACCATAT
The DNA here is from genome assembly GCA_958502065.1 of Chrysolina americana. Lineage (NCBI taxonomy): Eukaryota > Metazoa > Arthropoda > Insecta > Coleoptera > Chrysomelidae > Chrysolina > Chrysolina americana. Next base: position 36,480,416 of record OY293418.1, read on the forward strand.
TTATTCAACTTTTCAAGTAATATAGAATGATTGACGCAATCGAATGCCCTGCTAAGATCACAAAAGATCCCTACAGGGCACTCGGGCACTCGCCAGCCTCAATGAATTCGATTATCCTATCATAGTATGAATGAACTGCTGTTGTGGTTGATCTCTTGCTCAGAAATCCATGTTGGCTTTTCGAAAAAATATTGTATTTGTAACAAAATGGAAGAAGTCTGATGTTCAAGAATGCGTATTCAAAGACTTTCGAAAAACTTGATGGTACTGTAACTCGCCTATAGTTCTCTAGTGAATGTTTGTCTTTTTTTTTGAATACTGGTGAAATTTTTCCAATTTTCAAAATATTTGGAAAATTACCAGTGGAGAATGATAAATTCACTAAATGTAAAAGTGGAGTGGATAGAATATGGAGTGTTTTTCTCAGGAGAAACATGGGTACTTCAACGTTACCTGAAGAAAACTTATTCTTCATTTTTAGTAGTAGCAGGTCATATAATTCTGTTTCGTCATACGGAGTAAGGAAAAAAGAGTTACATGATATTTAAATTTTTTTAATAAAGACGTCCGAGTCAGGGCCGTTACAGTTGATTTGGTTAACAATGTTGCTGGGTCCTTCTATAAATAATTGTTGAATGAGTTTGCTACAGTCGATGGTTCATTTACAAAATTTTCTCCCACTTTTATGAAAAGTTTATTCCTATCATAATCGAGTAATGTGAAAGAATAAGATTTATAGCCAGTAAATAAATTTCACCAAATATAGACAAGTTAACCTACAAACTGACGTTTATGCTCCGATTCCATCCACTCATTTTTGTATCAACTGATGTTATTTACGGTCGGAAGTTTTTGCTTTTTTTTTCAATTCATAAATGAGGCTTTTTGCACTTAAAGGGCCGTATTTCTCCATAACAACAACTAATTGAAGTTTTATTGTCTATTATTACTCGTTATTACTGTCACTCATGACCTCCACTCACACTAGCGCTCTCTGGCGGGAGCGATATCGTCCATGCCTGCCATTGATTTCTGTTGAAGGGCTCCCGAAAATTTTACTTGTCGCTTTACCTTGATATCTTTTTTTCAAACAAGCTCTTTCCATGTGGCCAATTTTATTACAAAATCTACAAATAGCATTTTTGAATTCGCAATTCGCAGGTAAGTGGAAATTATTGCATCTGAAACATGTGTTCATGTTTTGATTTGATTTTGGGAAGGACTTTTGTGATGTGTTACGCTGCTCGTCACTTGATGATTGGAACAACTTTCACCAAAAATATTAGTGTTTTCGTTCAGCACACAAACATTATTTGCAGCAGCTTTATATGCAATCGATAATTCTTGAGCTTTTTTGGGTAAATCTTCGGTTAGACTGAGACTCCAAATTTCAAAAAAAAAATTGCAACTTACGTGTGGTTTCCTGAACAAAAAATCCAGATGAAATTTTTGGCAGTCACGACTATTTTCCGAGATAATGGCCCATTTTCTTGTGTCACCATTTGAAAGATTGAATTTCTGTTATGGAAAATACACGAAATTTAATTCTCTTTCAATCAAAACACCACACACACACACTTATTTACTTGGTTTCAGTAGGTACTTTTTACTGGAAAAAACTATTATTTTTTCAAAAAATCATCCTTCTTTGAAACGTAAACATATCATTGGAATCATGAAGTATAAATTTTTATACCGAGAATTAATCAAGAATAAGCGAATTGACTTCTGATAAACTCTGAATAAGAAATGCATAGTTTATACACTCGACATAAATATACTGTCGAAAGTTAAACCGACTCCTATACCCTTGTATAACTCTGATAGTGTATTCGACTGGCTGCACTAATGTGCATTTATTCCAACCTTTATGAGCTTGTGTGTTCGGCTGGATATGCACTGGTACAGTACCAATAATATTCTTGTTCGACTTGGCAACTGATCGGTCCAGTCGAATGCGCTTGTCACTTTACATGTGCCTCGTGCCAGTGATAGTTGTGCTGAATAAATTCGCATTTTTTGCATGTATATAATCAAGAATTCTGTACCAAATCAGAGCAGCGCTCAATACGCTCCTACACCGAATGCGAGCATTTCAGTCGAATGTGCTATGATATAACCAGACAATCACTTGACATTCCTTTTATCAACAATGTTTTTGAGACCAATATATGCTGTTGAGGAAGTGAATGACCTCAAAAGTAATATGCAGAATGTGCGAAAAATTAAGACCCTTTTGACTTTTGAGTCATACAGTGACGAAGAGTTCAGAATGGAATATCGTTTTTCCAAAAATTGTGTTATCTTTTTAGACCAATTGATAGCCCTGTTAATATGATTTAGCTAATCAATTAGATGAAACAGGTTAGTTGTTGAGTATCAGTAGGATTCAACAATAGTAACTCACATATTTTTTTATAGCTAATGAATGCTCTGAAAGTGGCAACTTTTACTGGACGGTTATAGAAAAAAGAGAAATCCCTTGAACGCTTCTTCGGAAAGTAATATCAAAAAGATAAAAATTGGGCATTTATTGATTTGCTGCATTTCTAGAATCTCATATATAAGTGAAAGACACAACGGTTTTGAACACGCTCACAGGAGTAGTTCTTCCCGTTTATTTTTCAAAAATTCAGACGATTTTCTAGAAATTGAAGTAGAAACTACTGTGGCTGTTGTAGAATTTCTGAATACCTAGCATGAAAAGAGAGATATCGGACCATCGGACGAAGAATGCAGGAGAGGTACAAAAACAAAAATTCGGCTAACGACAACAATCGTTCTAACAATCCACTGTTTTGCGACAGTTCGGGTGAATGATATGAAAATATGGTGCTACTAACCTAATTAATTTATTAAAGCAATTCAAAGGACATTCGATAATAGTTTTGAAACTTTTTTCGATCTATGAAATAGCCCTCATGTTCACGATGTAAATATAGTTCGCTAACCCACACACCTTTTCTTATTTTTCGTTTATAAAAGTATTCCACATCACAATTATTTCTTCTTCATTATCACTATACACTGCACTTTATTAAAGGAAAATTGTGATTTCAATTCTTTTTCAATAAATAGACAATTATTCACATAACCTTTCGACCGTCATATCAAAGTTGTTATAGTGTATATTCGACTGGCTGCACTAAATGTGCATTTATTCCAATCTTTATACAGCTTGTGTGTTCGGCTGGATATACACAGCTACGGTAGGTACCAATAATATTCTTATTCGACTTGGCATGTATTACTCGAGGTTAGAGCAAAATCTTTGTTCGACTGGCCTAGGAATTCAAATCTTTCTGCACTGAACTTTGTGGACGGTTCAAAAACGGGTTCTGCTTTTTGATAATTTGATCGGTCCAGTCGAATGCGCTTGTCACTTTACATGTGCCTCGTGCAAGATGCATAGAAACCCTGGTGCGATCTCAGAATCGATTTTGTTTCTACCAAAGTTGTTGATACTGTAATTGCATTGATACCGTTGGCTTCATTCGTCGATGGATGACGCAGAAGTCGAAAATAGCCGAGTTTCCAGTATTCCACGGTGCCTTGATTTGTCATTTGATTGTTTTTGAATGTTGGCATGACACTTGTCGCTTGTCCAACCACAGAATAATGCTCCAACCGTCAATCGTCAATGACAACATAGAGGTTTATTCAGTAAATTGTCGTTAGAATACGATATCGTTGGGCTAACGACATTTTCGCCAACGACATTCCTAACGATAAATTCTTAAAATACATTCAGTATCGATGTCGTTAGAAAAAAATCTGGTAACATAGTATTAAATGGATTTGGTAAATGTTGGTACTGAAGTTTAATGTTTTGTGACCAAAAACGTTTGTCGATACTTGTGCACGCGTTTGAACGAGGTTGTCTGCTGTCAGAATGAAATTTGGTTGCAGTTTGAATAAAATATACTTACATAAATAATAAATAATGATTGTTTTCATCCAGACTTGACTATGACTACAGCCAAATCGATGACAAAGAAGCAGCGGGGTATGAATAAAAGACGACTATAAATTTGAGGCATTTCTCAACGAAATGAGAACTAAATGATTCTGAAAACTGGGTCTAGGTGGAACAATTTTTATATGGGTGCAATCTATACATCCTATGATTCCTGGTATCTCATGTTTCATAAAGAATCTGTAAATTCGTCAATTAGTTTATTTGTTATTATTGAACTTCTGCTACTCATGTTTTGTGTGAAATATTTCATCAGCGGTCTGTGGAAATTTCACATATCTCTGTGCAAGATTATTCACTGTAATATATAGGAGAATTCAATTCTATGAAGCAAATATTTCGTAAAACCGAAAAATGCCTGTCTCTCCACATAATTCCACACACTGGAAATTAAGGCAAATATATGACAGAAAACAACAATTCCTCCTACGGATATTGAATTATATATGTCTTCTATTTGGGCAACGTTCTTCACGGACACATAATTGCAAATGCTACTTGTTATAAAGCCATATCAACGACCTCATGAACAGATCTGCTGACATTAGGTTGAGATGAAGTGTTGTGTCGGTCTGATCCTACAGGCTTCTGGTAGCTGCCATGCACCAGAAATATTGTGCTAAAAAAACTGTGAACATATAAATGACACACTCGAAATATATATGGTATCTATTTTCATCTGATAACAGGGGCTGTTCCTGTGTTTCTTTGTGCTGGAAACATGAACACCATTTCATTGAATAATTATTGTGCTGCCTCTTTATTCGATCTGTCTACATTTGCCGAAAAAGAATATCTGTTAACTCAAACGGATTGCTTGTGTCCCTCAGTATTCTGAGTCGCTGTTGTCTAAAATAGTTTTATAAGTAGAACATTTTTGAACGTTCATATAAGTACTGAGAATATCGTAGTATTCGTGTATTCTACCTGGGCAATAGATCTTCTCTAACTAGCTGTACTATAGTTGTCTATGGATATTAATTTTCTACTGAACAATCGCACCACTTTGAAATAGGCATCCCAAAATTTATGCTAACCACTCTTTCTTTCCTCTTTCCAAATATTCATATTCTAATTCAAATTTCAAATAATCACCTACAAAATATGTTCTGTGAATTAAATTATGTTTCATGTTTGATATCCACCAACGACAATATGAAGAAACTTCCATCAACGTCGTACAAACGATAAATTTTATCGTAGAATAACGATAAAACGATAACGATATTTAGCTACAGAATCGCAAATATCGTTAATTGCCGATTATCGTTTACTAACGACAGAGTTATGCGTTACAGAATAGGCCTCTTAATCTGTAATTTTGCCGCCATCTGTGCTAAAGAATGCAATAAAAATAACATGAATCAAGTAGGCTGTACATCAACACTTCTGTATGTCGGTATCACAGGTATAAGAGATTACACCAGGGTTTTTATGCATCTTGGCCTAGTGTCAGTGATAGTTGTGCTACATGAATTCGTATTTTTTGCATATATATAATCAAGAATTCTCTGTACCAAATCAGAGCAGCACTAATGAATACGCTCCTACACCGAATGCGAGCATTTCAGTCGAATGCGCTGTAAGATTTACAAAATTATGTCGGTCGTGCATGGTCGATCAGTGTGAGCTTGAAAGTTTTCAATTTTTGGTAATTGCTGGACGGTCGATCAGGTCAGAAAAAATCCTACCCGACCATATCTTGGTTTAGTTTTGTGTTATATATACATGCGCATTTCAATCACAACTTTTTCCTATTTTTTAGCTTTACGTATGAATGTTCCTTCCTTATTTTTTGATGAAGACCTATAGAAAGAAATGCGCGAGCACGCGCATTTACATCACTATTTTTCCCAAGTTTTTCAACTTTACGTACGAACATTCCTCCCTTATTTCTTGATGGAGACCTATAGAAAGGAAAACGCAAGCGAAGCGAGCGCGCATTCACATCACTACTAAAAAGTAGTAATACAAATGGGCATGTGCCTGCGGCTGCGCATTTCCATTGTCCTTTTGTTCATTTTCTTGATCTTGAGATAAGAAGGTGAGTCTATTGCTCTATAGTCTATAACTCAAGAATTTTTTTTACGAAATCGCAATAGACTTACTTTCCCACTAAACATGATACATAACAAAAATATTTTCCAGATATAACTTTTGTGCAATTTTGTGATATTGGCAAACTAACATTATATTAATGTCATCTTGACGTTTCCAACACAGTGTTTTCAACTATATGTTTATGTAACATCAAAATAATATAACCAATAATATTCATTAGATAATACATATAATGTTGATTTTATGTTGCCCAGATATGTATTAGACAGAGTAGTTATGTTATTTGTTCGATATTGACCACGTCATGACGTCATTCATCTACGTAACTTAAAATAATGATATCCACGTTCAAACAATATTACCCAGTAAATATGAAATAACTATATATCACTGACGCCATCGTTCATTTTATCCTAATAATCATGGCGGTCATGGTATGAGTTTTGAGTTCATAGAATTAAAATATAATTCAAACTACTTGGAATCAATAGGATTGCAAAACTCATAATTTTCATGGTAAGATTATGATTTTCGACTACTCCATCCACTAATTGTTATTTTAGCATTTAGGTTATGTAGTGAATGTAGTGATATCTACTATTGATCAGAGAGTATCTACATATGATACTATGAATAGTAAAAAAGCTATCAGTTGTGGTTCCTGCTAATCAGATAGTGGACAGCATGGAAATGGTTGCTGACATCTGGAGCTGTGTCAAATTATTTAACAATATTAACAATAATGGAGTTGCTTAATTTGTAAGTGAATTCAAAATTATATATTTCATACAGAGTGTTCTGATCTTTCTTAATTTCATTAATCTATGATAATATTAACGTTTCTTGAGATTGTAGTGAAATCACTTGAATTGTTTAATACAAATTATCATTAAACTAACTGCATTTTCTCTTTCTTTTCAGTTTGGTAGTGTCCTTTCACATTCCTCTATCAGTTTTGATGTACAAAAACTGGTACTTATATTGAATGATCAGATTACAATCTATCTATTATCTATCTATCTATTAACCTCATGCCAACATGGCTTCAGAAAGGCGAGATCTACAAATTCAGCTATTGACACACTGACTTCCTACATATATAATATCCTGAACATGAAACAAACACCGACAACAATATTCTTTGACCTGAGCCGTGCTTTCGATACCATAGATCACATTGCACTTATTGAAAAACTTAGTTGCAATGGAATACGAGGTGTTGCAAATGACTGGGTCAAATCCTACCTGACAAATAGAAAACAAGCCGTAATAATTGATAATGTTAAGTCAGAAATGAAAGACATGACTGTTGGTGTACCTCAGGGCTCGATTCTAGGTCCTATCCTATTCATTTTGTTCATAAACGATTTACCAAAATCATGTAGCTCAGCCAATGTAATAGTTAAGTATGCAGATGACACAACTTTTGGTATCAGTGGAAAATCTGATCTAGAATGTCTTGAGAAAGCCAAAAATGGTATTAATGAGTTTTCTGATTACTGCGTGAAGAACGGTCTACTAGTAAATGTCCGCAAGACATTTTACATGTCGTTCCTACCAAAGAACGTAATTCAGGACTATAGTCTGCTTATCAGGATGAATCATCAGTCCATCCAGAAAACAGAAACGTTCAAATTCCTAGGGATATCATTGGATCATAAAATGTCCTGGGAGCATCATATAGACAACCTAACAAGCAAACTCAGCTCAATGTGTTTCTTAGTCAGACAATTGAAACCTACGGTAACCTCAAATATATTAAAGCTGGCATACTTTGGGTTGGTTCAGTCAGCCTTGTCATATGGCCTTCTCTTCTGGGGAACATCGACACATGTGTACAAAGCATTTGTCGCTCAAAAGAAAATTGTCCGGTGTATGATGGGCGTAAATCAACATACTCACTGTCGACCATTATTTGTTGAATTGGAAATACTCACTCTACCTTCACTATATATCTATATACTAATTAATGATTTAAAAAAAAATCATTCTCATTCACCAAGAAATAAGGACATACACCAGTATTACACCTGCGGTAAGAATCATTATTATCAACCATTCTCAAGACTTGCTATATGTCAGAATTCTCATGAATATCAACAAATTATCTGCTATAACAAATTTATAAGTATATTTGGGGAAATAGACAATTTAAAACAGCTGAAAACTACCCTTTTAACATTTTTATTGAAGGAGGCATTTTATTCAGTGAATGACTACCTAGAATTTTAGTTTATTGTATTTTAATGATCTGAATGTAACTGTTTTTGATAACTTTATATAATGAAATTGTATACTAAATTGAGTAAATAAAGTAATGTATTGTATATAAGTTCCATGTGATTTGATTATATTGTATTGCATTGTATTGTATTGTGATCCGACACATGAATGTTTTTTGTTGACTAGTCTGATAACTTGTATATGCAATGGAAATTGTACATTAAGTTGAGTGATGAATAAAAGTATTGTATTGTTGTATTGTACAGTTGTTGTTTCCGAACTAATCGAAGATGAGCCCTTCTGAACTGGGCAAAGAAAAAAATCCAAAAGTTTTGAATTGATAATAATGGACATACTGAAACGTAAGTAATAATTTTTCTTTTACCTCTAGGGGCAACATAGAATTATTAATAATTATTGGATGGTCGTTTTCTTATATCATAAAGATTAATATATGAGTTTTCAGTGACTGTAATGACTATATTTTCAGAATATGTAAAAGATGTTTGCAGTTCAATCACAGATGAAGAGTTTGACTCATAGTGATATTATTCTTTTAATATCACTTAACTTTGGTAGATCTATCAATAAATTTTTCATCTGATTCAGGTGGTAAGTCATATTATTAGGTACTTTGTTCTGTTTATAGTGATTCAAGATTATATTTTTTATACTGCTCATTTTAATTTAATTGTTAATGTAACTGTCTTGTTTTATATAACGTTTTATCCATGAGATTTTTATCATTGACAATAAAGTTTTCTGATTGGTATGTTTTACATCATTACCCCCTTATATACATATTTTATTTCTTAGTATAAAGGGTGGAGCTTATACTCATGAGTTTACCAACACTTATTTTTCTACACTTATTAAAGTTGTATTTCTCGAATTTCAATCGCCACTCTTTGGTAGATGAATAACTTTGTTAATTGCTATCGTTGTTATTCATCTACTGAAAAGTGACTACTGAAATTCCAGAAATATACCTATAAATATAGAAAAAAGTGTTGGTAAACCATGGTATATGCTCCACCCTGATGTTACAATGTTACATTTTACAAATGTATGTATAATAAAGTCACATTAAAGTTACGCAAAATATGATACATTTAGGTAATGTTAAATAATTAACATTGCATTGTAATATTTAAAAGAGGCACATGGACGCAACGTATCTGTAACATCAAGCATATCTCTGAATAACATCACCAAGTCACAATGTGATATAACAGTTATGTTTAAGTTATGTTTTTATGTTTACCTGGTTCCTACCTAAAAATCAAGAAAATGAGGACGGAAATGCGCATGCGCAGGCTCACGCGCCCATTTGCTTCTCTATCCCATGTTTTCAACTTTACGTATGAACATAGAGATGCGCATGCGCATGCACATTTCCATCACTACTTTTCAATAGTGATGTAAATAATGCGCGCTCGCTTTGCTCCCGTTGTTTCTAAGTGTGTGTGTATGGTGTTTTGATTGAAAGAGAATAAAATTTCGTGTATTTTCCATAACAGAAATTCAATCTGTCAAATGGTGAAATTTCACAAGAAAATGGGCTAAAATCTCGGAAAATAGTCGTGACCACCAAAAATTTCATTTGGATATTTTGTTCAGGAGTCCAAACTACGTAAGTTGCAATTTTTTTTTTTAATTTAGATGCTCAGTCGAACCGAAGATTTACCGCCTTTTCGAACGGATTTTTCTGTCAAGTACCTAAAACAAGGGGTCATCAGCCATCACAGCTGAGCAGTACATTTTTCAATAATCCCTCACTTGTCCATGATAGCTTATTTTTCCCGGCAAGTTGATATTAAGGAAAATCAAAAATGAAAAACTAACAAAATTAATTTAAATGGTTACTTATCAATTATGTCATATGTCATGTGTCATATTACCAATGATTTTGGATTTAAGAAGTGGTGACATTGGCGGGAATGATCGGACAAAAACAAAGCTCTCCTATTGGTGGATTTTGACATGTGTCTTAATTTGACCAATCATAGTAATCACAGTAACTCGGGAATAGTTTGCTCACAGACCCAATAATTCAGAGGAATATTGTACTAAATTGAAGAAAATTGTACTTTTGTATTGACCGTTGACTGATTGTACCGAATTCAGTACTATTGTACTAAAATCGCATCTTTGTGCTTGATTTATAGCGAATTCCATTAGTAAAACTAGTGCGCACCGAGTGCACTTTTTGTATTCCATTGGTAAACTGTTGTACAGTTTTGTATTCCATTGGGGATCTGGTGCACCTAGTTTTGAACTCAGTGCAATAATTTTAGCACGAGCTCTTTGAGGTCGTTCGAAGTCAGTGCATTTATAAAAATGGCGGAAAATAAAAAAATTGAAAAACGACAGACTAATCCTAGTAGCAGTTTTGTTAACATCGTTGTCAGGCAGTGATGAAGACATAACACTTTTGTAGAAACTGTCCGTAAATGAAACGAATTGAGAGAAAAAATATATTTATACTCTCATGTGCGCTGGCATTCTTATGGTATGAGACTCTCAAAGTGGATTGGTGTAATGTAAAGACAAGGAGAGAATAATTTGAATTGTATACTAAAATTAATGAAAAATATTCTCCCCTAATGAACTTTATTTTTTTTTAGAAGTATTGATAAAGAATTGATTCCAACCTGACACTTCCGTTAAGTTAGGTACTGCCTGTGAGATATATTTGTTGATTTTGACATTTTTTCATTATTATACGTTCGCAGGAAATAAATCATCTATGTGAGATGGGTCTCAGGTTTGTTATGCCTCAGTCTCAGTTATATTTCGTATTCCTATGAGAATGAACTAGTTCACATTTTGAAGAGAAACACTGCAGTGTAGATGAAACACTGATGCAAAACTGGTACAACACTAGTTCTACCAATGGAATTCGCCATTAGTGACCCTAGGTTGCCACGGAGTGGGCGACATCTACATTTTGTAATGTATACGTCAAACTCCAGGAAAACAAACATTCTGCCATAAGATCAGCTGATTTTGTGTCTAATTTATTGCTTTCGATGAATAGAATCGTACTATGATAAAATTATTCCTTGCAAATGAGGTCTGAGTGGTCATACGGGGGTTAGAAGGTAATTTCAAATTTAATTTTGCTCAGCCCCATCAGACCTCATTTGCAAGGAATAATTTGTTGTTCCAGGGGTTCAAAAACGTTATGTCATGTCCTTACTTTCATTTCAACCCCTGTATCACTCCTCTTGCCTAGGAATAATTTTAAAACGGCGTAATTGTACTCATCTAATAGCAGCTAAGAATTATAGTTCGTCCAAGTTTTGAACAATTTCTTTGAAACATACCCTTATAATTATCAAACGCTGCATAACACCCTGTGAAAAAGATGTATCTATCATTCTTTGTGTACAATTCCTGTATAAAACAGATTACTTCGCAATAATGTGATACACAATTACAACATATTTAATTAAGTTCCAAAAATTCTTCATGGCATATTCACTACAATTTGTTCGATTACTTCCGACGTTCGTATTCATGAAATTATCATCGAGCGAACCGCGAACCCTAAAAAAAGGGGGGAACGCGCGCCACTGATCGCAATAGGTATAAACTACCTCTATATAATACTTTTGAAGTAGCCTCTTCTTTCATTGCAGTGTATAAATTATATAACTGGCATAAAATTTGATATTGCAGTAAACCGGGATAGGTATCTACCTATATATATACCTCTACCTACCTAGATAGGTATAATACTCTATAATAATTTTAATAATTATTGTACTGCAGTTATGTACATTACTCCTATTATTATCATAAGAAGTAATTAATTGTTAATGTATATCTTTGTTAGGAATCAAGCTAGGGCTTGGGTGGCTACTAGCAGCGTCGGCAGGTGACGGATAGCCGGACGGCCTGCGGCGTGCACTGTGCGACCCACAGGCACGTCGTAGGTTACCACCGAATAAAATAAGGTGGCGCTGAGCAACCCTCCAATCCAAGGTGTCACGCGACCCGTGCCCGTGGATGCATGGCGGTGGGAGAGCACCGCCTTGAACGGAGCCTCGTGCATACCAGGCGACCTGCACGAGTACCAGCCTTGCCACGCCGTGCGGGGCTCCGGCGTGGTCGACTCCTAGTTCCCTAGCTATTCGTGGGACCAACATGGATAAAGAAAAAACTAAAAGTGAATCGCGGGAATTCACCGCAACCCAGGATGCTCAAGAGCGTCCTGGCAGCTCCCACTCACCGAAATCACCTCGGGAAGCAGAGGGAGCGAAAAAGAAAAAGGAGGAAAAACCTTCGGAGCAAGCATCCGGCAAAGGTACTTCCCATAAGAAACCTCCCAAGAAAAATCGGAGGAAACAAGATCTGCCACCTCCAGGCAAGCCTGGAGGCATCGATGATCCGCTAAGAAGAGGTCTTAGCGGGGCAGGAGTAAGATGGTACCTTCGCTTCCTTGAACAGGGCCTGACACCTGAGGAAGCAAGAAGGAAAGCCGTCGAGAGGAAAAGGCCTCAGGAGCAACCTCCACAACAGACGGAGAAGAGGGGCCCCAAAACCCAAACACCCCCTCAACGTCCGAATGTTAAGAGGAGGAAGACTGAAGCGGGAAGCAGCACCGCCACTGCTAAGCAAACTGGGCAAGCCACCAGCTATGCTGAAGCAGTGAGCATGATAAAAGTTGCAGTCCTCCCCAAAAACTATCCACGGGAGACGCTGAGTGCTGAGCAACTCACAGCACTTGAAGACGCCATTGTGCAGGAGATGGTGCTGGGTGCAGAGTGTAAACTCCAGTTTGGAGGAATCCACTTTCGCCCAAGCACGCTTGTGGTAGACTGTGTCACCCAAGAGACGGCAGACTGGCTGAGGGCAAATGCCCCCAGTCTGAGCAACTGGAGGGGTACAGAGCTGATGGCGTGCGTGGGAGAGGACATCCCAAGGGCGCACGCCATCACTGTGTTCTTTCCCAGGAGCTCGAACTTTGAAACGGAGAAGTTGCTAGCCCTGGTAAGTACACAAAACATGGGGCTTCACACCCAGTTGTGGAAAGTACTGGGAAGTAAGAAAGAAGGCAACGGCCAGTTACTAAACATTGGCATTGACGACGAGTCCTGCGAGGCCATCAGGAAAATGGGATACACCATTTTCTTCAGGTTCGGGAAAATCCCCGTTCATGGCCTCCGCAAGGACTCAAGCAAGAAGAAGGAGGAAGAAGAGGCGGGCAAGACACCGGACCCTGGGGCTGTAGAAGACCCAGCAGGCGAAACAGAATCGACTGGGAGCGTGGACCAGGACACCACGGTGACTCCCAGCGAAGAAGAGCAAATGCTGCTGGATGATGAGGAGGCAAGCACTCCAACTCACGTGTAGCAATGGCTACCCACGTCAGGGTTGCCCAGGTGAACGCTCATCACGCTAAGGGGGCATCTGCCGCCTTATCGAGGGTGTTCGCCGGGACAAACTTGGGAGTTGTGTTGATCCAAGAACCTTGGGTCAACAGGGGGCAGATCAGAGGACTGCCGAACAAAGAAGGTATGGTGATCTGGGATGTCAGAAGTGACAACCCCAGAGCTTGCATACTGATCAGAAATAATATTAATTATATTTGTCTTTCAGAATTCATGACGAGGGACTTAGTGCCGGTTCGGGCCAAGATCCGCACAAGGCACTCACTCCTCGACATAGTAATAGCCTCAGGATACTTCGCTGGAGATGGGCAAACACCACCAGAAGAAGTACAGAGGCTATCCGACTACTGCAGTAGGAGCAATCTACCCCTCCTGCTGGGCTGCGACGCCAACGCGCACAACACCATCTGGGGCAGCACGGACACCAATCAAAGAGGTGAGCAATTGCTAGAATTCATACTCGCGGCTAACCTAAATGTACTCAATGTGGGATGTGTCCCCACCTTTGTAACTAGGGCTAGGCAAGAAGTATTAGATTTAACGCTCGGCAGCCCGAGCATCAGTAGAATGGTAAGGAACTGGAGGGTCTCAGAAGAACCCTCTCTTTCAGACCATAGAATCATTATGTTCAACGTGGAAGGGCTTGAGACACAAACAACCTTCACCAGAAACCCTAGAAACACAGATTGGGAAAAATACACCACCAATCTAAAATGTAACCTAGAACAGATCAAGTTCAACGGCAACAGTCACGTCGAATTTGAGCAGACCCTAGAGGCGGTAAACGGGGCAATTATGGATGCATACGAATCCAGTTGCCCCATAAAAGAAAAGAAATCCCACAGTGGAACCATTTGGTGGAACGAACACCTGTCAAATCTGAGATCCGAAGTCCGCTGGCTATTTAACAAAGCCAAGCGGGGCGGAGATTGGCAGGGATACACCGAAAGGCTGACAAAATATAATAAAGAGATAAGGAAAGCCAAGAGGAACAGCTTCAGGAGCTTTTGTGAGACAATCACATCAAGCCCTGCAGCATCCAGGTTATACAAAACCATGGCGAGGGGCAGAGAGCAAGGACCTATGTCACTCAGAAGAACAGATGGTAGCTATACAGAGGATGAAGAGCAACGAGCTCTCCTCTTACTGGAGACGCACTTTCCAGGCAGCATACCATTTGAATCCGACAGATCACTGGAAGAACCAGGCAGAGCCAAACGAGAAGACTGGGAAGTAGCAAAGACCATATGCACTCCCCAAAGAGTGAAATGGGCAATTGAATCCTTCCAACCATTCAAGTCACCAGGAGTTGACGGTATATTTCCGGCTCTTCTACAAAAAGGGCAAACGGAACTACTGCCGTACATCATTAAAGCAGCCAGATTTAGTCTGGCACTCGGGTACATACCGAACAACTGGAGAAGAGCACGGGTAACCTTCATTCCCAAAGTGGGAAAGAAGGACCCTACCCTCCCGAAGTCATTCAGACCAATCTGTCTCTCATCCTTCTTACTGAAGACAGTGGAGAAGACGGTAGACAACTACATCAGAACTGAGATACTGGAGAGAGTGCCATTGCACTCCGGGCAGCATGCATATAGGGCGGGCAGATCAACGGAAACCGCTCTGTACGTGCTTACCGAAAGCATCCAGAGATCACTTGAGCACAAAGAAATGGCCATTTGCGCCTTCTTAGACATAGAGGGGGCATTCGACAACACCTCTCATGAAGCAATAAAGAGGGCCCTAATGAACAAGGGAGTGGACAGAACCACATCCAGATGGATGTGCCAAATGCTGGCCACAAGAACAGCTGAAACGAAAGTGGGTGAGAGCAGCTTTCGGATCAGCACAAACAGGGGGTGCCCACAAGGAGGGGTACTATCACCTCTGATGTGGAGTCTCGTAGTAGACGAACTACTCGGAACACTGACCGGGAGCGGAGTCACTTGCCTTGGATATGCGGACGACATAGTCATCATGGCCAAAGGCAAATTCGAAGGAACCCTCTGCGATCTCATAGAAAGAGAGCTAGAGACAACCAGAAGATGGTGCCTCTCTGTGGGGCTGAGAATTAACTCATCAAAAACCACAGTAGTACCATTCACCAGAAGAACAAAGGTTCAGCACCTAAGGACTGTTCGCCTCGACGGAGCAGACTTAGAATGGCAGCAAGAGGTGAAGTATCTAGGACTTACTCTAGACTCAAAACTACTCTGGAACAGACACGTAGAAAAGATCGCTAATAAGGCAAAATCATCACTGATGGTGTGCAGGAACATTGCAGGAAAAACATGGGGATGTAACCCATCAGTACTGCGATGGATGTACACCATGATAGTGAGACCTATGATCACCTACGGGGCAGTAGCATGGCAAGGCAGAACCGAACTCGCCACAACAAAGAAGATCTTGGAAAAAGTGCAAAGACTAGCATGTCTTTGTATAACAGGAGCAATGAGGTCGACTCCAACAGCAGCAATAGAGGTCATTCTGGACCTCACTCCTCTCCACATAATGGTGAAGAGAACTGCTTGGGAGGCAAACCTCAGGTTGGCTAAAGTCGGACTCATAGGGACAGCACACGGCGCGAGGGGCTTAACCCCTACCAACTGTGCACACCTTGCCGACCTCCCAACTGACGAAATTACCAAGAAATTTAGTTTCGAGAAACTTTTTCGAACGGAACTAAACACCAAGCGAGAATGGAACATAGAATCGATTCGAGCACTGGGGAAGAATACCTTAACATGGTATACGGACGGGTCCAAAACTCCCGAAGGAACTGGAGCAGGGGTCTTTGGGCCTCGCACCAAATACTCTGAACCCATGGGCCAGTTCCCCAGCATTTTCCAAGCGGAAATTCACGCCATAGAAAGGTGCATTCAGTTCAACCTCAATAGGAAATACCGGAACCAGGAAATCGTGATCCTCTCCGATAGTCAAGCAGCCATCAAAGCGTTGAGCTCCTGCAACATCAACTCGAAGATGGTTTGGGAATGCCTAGACAAACTTAATGATCTGGGCAGGAACAATAAGGTGACCCTCCTCTGGGTGCCAGGGCACGCCGGAGTAGAGGGCAACGAACAAGCAGATACCCTGGCACGGAAAGGCGCAGCAACGCCACTGATCGGGCCAGAACCATTCTGCGGACTTGGAAAATATTACTTCCGAGAAGAACTCAATAAAGCTGAAGAAGCAATGAGAGCAACATACTGGCTAAGACTTCCAGGGCTGAGGCAGGCCAAAGATCTCCTCGGAAATTTCAACCGAGCAAGATCAAAGACACTGATTAACCTCAGCAAAATTAGTCTAAAGACAATCACGGGATTTCTAACGGGGCATTGCAGACTCAAAGAACACCTGAGGAAGCTAGGCTTAGAGGAGGACAGCACCTGCAGATTATGTGGGGAACACCCAGAAACACCCCACCATATATTGATGGAGTGTTACGCTGTACATCGCAAAAGATTGAATATACTGGGATCACACCAGCTGACCGTGGGAGAAATACCACGAGCAGACCCCCTCAAAATCCTAAAATTCCTGAAGGAATTGGGACTTGAAGGGCTGCTGTAAACAAGAACATCTTGTGACAGCAGAAGAAGATGGGGCACAATAGATCTAATCAGGTCGCAGCGCATCAATCACCATCCATACTCACCAATACCAATACCAATAGGAATCCATTCTCGCATAGTGTTGGTTCCAGTAATTCTGTGTTGCATTTTCTGTTGAAATTTAATTCAAAGGAATACGTACATTTGGTGCATACTTATTTGTATATCATTATAGGTACCTACATCCTATTCCTTGAACTCGTTAATAATATTGATATTTTTTAAAAATATTGCATCAGTTGTAATGGTACCTTGTAATAAAAATAAAAAAATTGTTAAAATTGTTACCGTCAACCAGCTGTACCTTTACGAGCACAACCCTCAGAAATCCTCAAAAGAATTCCCCATTTTTTTCAACAGGGTAATCTATTCGCCACTTAGCCATGCCTTTTTCCCCATGAAATTCATTATCAACTCCCAGTAAACTTTTGGGTTGCTCTGAAAGCCATTCTGAATAAAAAATCCCTACTGCAGAAGTATGGATCTTAGGTAAATAACGGGATGAAAACAAATACACAAGCAATAATGACCACTAAAAAAAGAGCAACACATATATCAGACCAAGAAAATAGTTGTCAACTAATCGTAAAAAGTAGTCAATTTGCAACACATTTACGATCGTCATATAACTTCGGAATCATCAAAATCGTCTAGACGACACCATTAAGGCCTAATCGTCACTTCGGAATCCACTTTTCGTCAACTAATCGTCAAAATCGTCAACACATATACGATCGGCATTTAGGGTCAGTTTATCAATGTCGTGTTAGCGTACGTTGACTCCCGGTTAAATTTGACTCGTGGTTGGAATGAATATGACATTTGTTAAATGAAGAAATCGACTCACATTCTAAACATGAGTTAAATTTAGCTCGAAGTTAAAGTACATTGAAAAAACGGCCCTTAGGCTAGGAATCGTCAAATTCGTATAAACGACACGATTCATGCTCGATCGTGACTTCGGAATCCCGGCCTTGTTTTCCCTGTGTTTTGGAGCGCCACCTGGTGCCATAGGCGACCGCGAATAAAAGTAAAGAAGAAGAAGAAGAATCAGAGGCAGACTCTGCAGAACAGCAGAACTGATTTACTTGTTCAAGATTGTTTAAGAGGTTTAACTTGTTTTGTTATCGTTTTCAGTTGCAGGTTGCAGTTGTGTAGTTACTACAATTACAAATTACAGTATATGATATGATTACAAAACAATAACAGATAAAGTTCCAAACTCCGAAGTTATGATGTATGTTTGAAAATTATTTCCTGAAATTGGAATTTCCAATGGAATCGATTGATTCGTTAGGAATTCAACAGTTTCCTTTTTCCTTACTCAATTTTGTTTATCAAATATTCGAATAAAATACAGTCAAAGGAATGTAAAATACAGTTAAAGAAATGTAAAATACCAATGAAATCTGGGAAAAAGTAACGAGGACAAAAATGCCATGTTGTTGGGCTTACAAATGTTTTTTCCGTTCCTGTTTTTGGAAATTTTTTGTGTTATCGAAAATTCCGTTCAAGGTATGTTGAAGATTTTACTACTGTTTATGTGATTATTATTTCGATACCCCCAACGAACAAAGCTGTAACTAAAGTTACAGCTATTTTCAGTTATAGGTGTAGGCGTATTCAGCTTAAAAAACTGATGCTGACGATAAAAAAGCCGTATCTCTAGACCAAGTAGTTACGAAGAAATCTACTTGAAAAAAATTGTATTTCGATTTGAATATTAAAAAAAAAAAATCAGTATTTTGGCTCTCCTGAAATATGATGAAACATGAGTTATGTCTTTGTTCGTTGGGAGTGTCGATTTGTTGAGCAAATGCTGTTGCCTTATATGTCTGCAAACATTTGAATAGTAGTACTAAAATATAGTAAGTAACCTTGATTTAAGAGCAATCAAGAAGTTACAGATATATTAAAGAAATGGCTCAAATGTGTTGATATTTCATAAACCATAATCTCAACTTTACACCACAGTTAAATGACGAGATGTTATTCCCTTGATAGTCATTTGAAAAACAAAATTGTTTTACACTTATTTTGTACATGAGAGCCAGCAACTGTTGTTTTAATTTTTTTTGAAAATATGAACAGGTATAATATCAGACGTGGAACCATCTGCGGCTGAAAGACAAACGTTGGTCGCTATTTTCCATCCTTCAAGATGACCTCTTGGAGGTATTTATGTTTATATTTCTGCAAACTCATTTGAAATTTTGTACTAAAATATACTTACCTCAATTCTAGGAGCAATCAAGAAGTAACAATTTATTGTAGGTATTTACCATTTTCAAAAATATCATATTTTTTCAATTTTGAATTGAGAAAGGCGAATATTCTCAAATAATAATAATTTGTTTTTTATGAAAACAACCCATGATAAAAATGAATATATTTTGTTTTTTGAGTACCTTCCAAGAGGTTTTCTTGAACAGTGGAAAAGTAGATGGTTTATCATTTTAATTTTAAACTGGAAGAGTTTCTGAACCCTTCATGTCATTTGGCAGATTGTTGTAAGCAATGAATTCCTTGAACATTGAAGTTTTAGTACTGTAAGCTTTGATTTTACTAGTTACATGTAAGTTATATTTAATTCTGGTATCGTGTTGGTGGATTTGATTGGTGGGGAAAATATATTATGGATTCTTTAATCACCGAACTAACATCAGATTGTGTTTCAAAACACTCTATTACCTGCAGATCTTAACTCTGAAGTCACTGTAGATGGCAGAGAGTCATCTCCTAAATGATCATCCTGAAAATTGAGAAATTTTGAGAATTTGTGCTCTCATTAATTTTTCCTTGATACATTTATTTATGATATTTGTGGTTTAATTTATTAGTAACTCTCTGACACACTTTTCTATCATTGTTTGAATTCATGCACTTGTTCTTCCGGAGTCTGTGCTGCCAAGGAGTGCTTCTTGCTTTTGAGCTTTGGGTGTTATCGTTCGTTGGGTGGGACAGGATGACTCTAATGTTATCTGACCTATCCTAGCTCTGATGAGAGGTAACAACCTTGAAACATTTCATGTATTCAGATGGTCATTTCCAACCAGGTGGGGAATAGTATTCAATTAGCACTTGCAAAAGTGTCCTGGAGGAACATCGCACAAATAGTTGTAAGATATTGTTATTTGTAGGGAAAAGTAGTTGTTTTCTGACATTTGTCAGAAATTTTCCACTTTGTGGATGTGGCGAAGAGGGGATTTCGACTTCGCCAAAATCATTTGTTTTGTTTAAGAGGGTGTTTAATTGATTTTTCTACTCATACGGACTATTCCTAGACAACCACCAAATCTCTTGGTATAACTATTCTATAGTAATCTGGAAGTGGCTGTACTATAAATCAAGTTTAATAAATATTTTAGAGGGTGTTAACGAATTTTTCTAAATTTTGATAAGTCTAAACTATCCCTAAGCGGTCTTCAAATCAGTCTTCTTTTTTTATATTATCTTTGAGTTATTTTAAAGTGTCTTAATTTAAATTCAAGTTGAGTGAATATGGGTATTAAACGAATATTTTAAAATGTTGAGTAATATAAAGTATCCTCTAGATAGCCCCCAAATTAGTCATCTCTTGGTATATTATTCCTTAGTCATCTGAAAGTGTCTCAACCAAAAATATTTATAAGATATAATTTCACAGTCACGAGAATCTTCAATAATATAATGGGCCGTAGTTGTAATGAACTTTAGAAAAAGCTGGGAATTGAATCAAAATTACTTTTCAGAATTCTATATTTGACATCACATAATTGACATATTTCCTTGGTGATGTACACATATACAAAGTCTTTTATCAAATATCAATACAATACCTATTACATCTCCCTTCTCAGTATACAAAAACTAAATAAATAAAAACAACAACAATAACTGAAATAAATTAGATCTCATATAAAATCTTCAAAATGACTAGGTTTTACTACTAATCTTCCCGACCTAGTTGGATAACGGATCATCCGAACCACTGAAAAATTCTGACGTACCTATTTCCTTCAGATTTTTCTGAACTAACTATATTTGGATATCTGTTTTCTATTAATTCTTCTTCCTCTAATTCTACTTGCTCACTAATCTCATTCATTTCAACTATTTCACTTTCCCTTCTTGTCTCTCTTCTTTAGGTTTGTTGCAGTGATAAACTATCCCAATTTTCAAACAAATCTTTATCATTAATCAAATAGTGACAAATTTTCTTCAAAAAGATTCTGTTTCGCACTCTAACTCTATCATACTCACACCATTTGATTCTGTAAGATGCAGGTCTAGTTTCATCAATCCCTATAACTATAGCTGGCTTCCATTCACCATTATCATTCATAACCATTATCATTTATAACCATTATCAATCAATCAATCAATCAATCAATCAAACTTTTATTAAATAAGTGTTTTTCACAATAAATATCAGAAAAAAAAATCATAACATCATTGCAAAATACTAGCTGATTCAACAGGTCAAACATCGTAATATGAATTTTATATATATAATAAAAGGTGAACTATGCATTGTATTGTAACACTAAAAAACAATTGTATAAATAAAATGAAATATATAATACTGTAACGATTTCGAGACCGGCCTCGAGACCAGCCCTGATCATCCAATTACACTCCACACTCGAAATGTAAACAAGTTCTCTTCTAACAAACACATCACTCATCCGTGGAAGAGACGCGAACGCTCTAACCGAAGATTCTAGGAGCCTCTAAGTAGTCGCCGAACAGACTGGAAAGATCGAAAACTGTAAATGCTACTATATAGCAGATGGCGGAACAGTCAGAATTCAGAGTTAGTTACAGTTCCAGAGTTCGCAGATAGAGACTGACACCGTATAAATAAATTAGTGAAGTAAATGTTTTAGTGAATAATTGTTGTAAATAGTGTTTTAAATAAATTAGAACAATTAGTAAGTGCAGTTTTACTACATTTGTTGTCAGAAGTCGGATGTTTAAAATAAATAAGGGTTTAAGTGTTCGCCGTTTAAAAACTGATTTTCGCGCCTAATTGACAGTTAGTGACCCGTTGAACATTTGAGTGTTTGCAAAGTGGACAGTTTTGCGCGTCGCGGGACAATAAACTGAAAACTTTTTGTGTGAAATAAATAATAGACTAATATTTCGGTTAAAAACAATTAAAGACAAAATGTTTCCGAGGAGAGTTCACCTGGTTGACCTTAAAGTTAGTGAATTGAAGCAAGAGTTAGAGGAGCGGAAGTTAGAAACAACTGGAAAGAAGGCCGTACTCCAGAAAAGACTTGCAGATGGACTCATTGAAGAAGGAGAAGTTTCTGGAATTGATATGAGTGCTATAATGAACAAACTCGAGGAAACTACAAATAGTTTGAAGGAGGAACTTCAACAAAATTGGAAGATAAATTACTTCAAAATTCGAAGAGCCTGGAAGAAAAACTTCTAGAAAACTCGGTCAGCTTGAAAAATATGGAAGAAAAACTTGAAGAAAATTCGAAAAGTCTAGAAGTGAAACTTCAAGAAAAGCTTCAGGAGAACTCGAAAAATCTAGAAGAAAAGCTTCAAGAAAATTCGCAAAATTTAGAAGTGAACCTTCTAGAAAACTCAGAGAATTTGAGAGAAGAGCTTCTAGAAAATTCGATAAGTTCGAAAGAAGAAGTTTGCAGTGTGGCAGTGTGTGGTTGGAAGAAAGAATGGGAACTGTTGAAACAGAGATGGAGAAAATCAAAGATGAAATGGAAGAAGAAATTAAAAAAATTAAGGAAACGCTCCACGATAAGATAAAAGGCGGAATCGAGACAAATCGGCAGAATAAAGTAAACAATCGGTAATCTGAAAAAGCAAATGGATTCTGCTCACACCTCAGAAACTTACAGCAAAAACTCAATGCTGGATAAGAGTATGAACTTGGAGGAAGTTCAGCAGGACATCAAAAATCTCAATGTCAGTGCTGAACCTGGAAAGCTCTCATTAAAACCGCCTCAGTTTGACGGAAATACTCCATGGGCAAACTACCGACGACAATTCGAAGCTGCTGAGAAGGCAAACGGATGGAATGCTGGGGAAAGAGCTTTAGCATTGACACTGGCATTGCGTGGCGAAGCAACAAACATTTTACAGACCCTCACCGCCCAACAACAGGAGGACTATGAACAGCTAGTAAAACATCTAGAACTTCGCTATGGTCAAGCCCACCTTGAACACATGTATCACTCGCAGCTGAAAAACCGATGCCAAAAATCAAGCGAATCATTACAAGAATTCGAAGCAGACATTACACGCTTGGTTCGCCTTGCATATCCAGCTACACCGGATAATGTAATGGAACGACTAGCGGTTCAGGCATTTTTGGATGGGCTTCGCGACCAAGAAACCCGGCAAGCATTAACATTAGCTCGTCCTTTACATCTTGTAGACGCATTGGCGCGGGCTTTTGAAGTTGAGGCTGCAAAACAATCTTGCAAAAGCCAGAGTAGAGTCAGGATGATCGAGGAAGACCCGCAGGAGCCTACTAACATGGAAGCTGTGATGCGAAAAGTGATGAAGGAAGTTATGCCTGAGAAAAGACCGATAAGATGCTGGAATTGCGGAAAAGTTAGGCATGTGCGTAGCAAATGCCCAACATTCAAAGAATCGACGCAGGAAAACTAAAGAAGGTGGATGAGGAGGGGCAGTCGTCGGTTTGTATCCAGCAAGCCCCGATTAACAACAACGCATATGTCGCTGTCCTTCAACGACAGAACAAAGGTGTATTCGTAGACGGTCTCATTAACAACGAGCCTCGCACCATGCTGCTAGATACAGGTGCGACAAGAACAATTTTCGGACCCACTTTTGCCAAAACACCGGCAAGAATTGAACCGTCAAACTGGAAATTACGCACAGCAACAGGGGATCCAGCCACTGTATATGGCGAGTTAACGATCGACTTGGTTTTAGGCAGCACGAAACTAAGACACCGAGCACTGGTCGCGGACTTCGAGGACGATGCAATTATTGGATTTTTTTTTTAATTGTTGTTGTTACAAAATTGTTTTTTCCGTTAAGCAGCTGTCACCCCCCTACGAACGACAGCCCTCAGAAGTCGAAACTTGTGCGAGCTAGGGATTAACGAGGTCTTACCTTTTAACATGCGATTCCTAGGACATAATGAATTCCAGAGGTTTGGAGCTGAACTTCAAAGACGGCGACCTACGTGTCAACGGAGAAGAGCTGGTACTTCACGGGAGAAGCGAAGAAATTATCCGGGTTGTGTTGGCTGAAGATATGAGCATTCCCGAGAGAGCTGAAACCATTCTAGAGGCTCGTATGGTTGGCGGAGTGAGCAACGGAAGCGTGGTGATGTTCGAGCCCGAGCTCCATGATGAAAAAATCGGACGAGGAATTGCCCTTGGGAAGACCTTACTGCGCGCCAATAAACTTATACCAGTAAGGGTCATGAACGTCAATTACCATTCAGTGACGTTGAAGAAAGGAACAACTTTGGGCCACTGCTCGCCAATTTCATCTGTGGTCAGGAATATACGCGGTACCATTAACTAAGCCAACAATCTACCCGCAGAATTAGAAAAGCTAGTTGCCATATTATCGAGAGGCATAAAACCGGCACAGCAGCCCAGATTAAAAGATTTAGTGAGGAGATACCAAGACGTCTTTGACACCGGACAGGGAAAAGGGGGTAGAACGAAGGTAGTCCAGCACAGAATTGATACTGGAGATGCCCGACCAATCCGACAATCAGCGAGGAGACTCCCTCTTGCCAAGAAGGAAGAGGCAGACAAAATAGTCAGCGATATGGGGAAAGAAGGAGTAATTGAACCATCTGACAGCCCCTGGTCATCTCCAGTTGTACTAGTAAAGAAGAAAGACGGATCGACAAGATTCTGCGTAGATTACCGACAACTGAATAACGTGACAAAGAAAGACAGCTACCCACTACCTAGAATAGATGACACCTTAGACACGCTCGCCGGCTCTACAATCTTCTCTACCTTAGACCTGAAGAGCGGATATTGGCAGGTAGAACTGGCTCCAGGAGATCGAGAGAAGACAGCTCAGGGCTGTGGCAATTTACCGTTATGCCATTCGGACTTTGTAACGCTCCAGCCACTTTTGAGAGATTAATGGAGACTGTGTTGAAGGGACTCTCCTGGAAGACTTGCTTGGTATACCTTGATGACAAAATCGTAGTTGGCACAACATTCGAAGACCACGTGAAAAATCTGGAGGAGGTATTTCTGCGTCTGAGGAACTCTGGATTGAAATTGAGCCCTAAAAAATGCCACCTATTTCAGAAAGAAGGCCACTATCTTGGCCACATTGTCTCTAGGGAAGGAGTAGCAGTAGATGACCAGAAAATTAAAGCTGTTAGAGACTGGCCCATCCCCAAAGATATTCATCAGCTTCGGAGTTTTCTTGGCCTATGTACCTACTGTCGTCGGTACGTACTGGGGTTTGCTAACATCGCCAAACCATTGACCAGGCTCACGGAAGGACAGACAAAGTTCCAGTGGTCAAAGCTCTAATTCTAAGTTATCCTCTTCCGAACGGAAAATTCATTCTGGACACGGACGCCAGCAACGTGAGACTTGGAGCTGTCCTGTCTCAGATCCAGGATGGACAGGAAAAAGTCATCGGGTACTTCAGCAAGACCCTCAGTAAACCGGAGCGAAATTACTGTGTCACCCGACGGGAGCTGCTGGCTGTGGTCAAAGGAGTAGAGCACTTTTACAAGTATGTGTATGGCAGGAGATTCCGGCTGAGAACTGACCACGCCGCACTCAAGTGGCTTCTACAGTTCAAAAATCCTGAGGGTCAGGTGGCACGTTGGACTCCAAGAATTCGACTTCGACATAGAACATCGAGCAGGGACCAGCCATAGGTATGCAGATGCCTTATCGCGAAGGCCATGTCCAGATGACTGCTTACATTGCCGACGAGCAGAGGAGAAAGAGGCGACAGTTTGTAGAACAACGGCGGTAGATGATAACTGGAATGAAAGCAAGCTCCAGAAAGACTAAGAGAAAGATCCAGATCTTGGCTTAGTTATCGGCTGGAAGAGGAGTAACCGAAGACCGCCATGGCAGGAAGTAGCAGGATATTCGCCAGCCATCAAGTCCTTCTGGGCTCAATGGAACTCCCTAACTCTGGACAACGGAGTTCTGAAGCGTGTGTTGGAGTCCGAGGATGGTGGAGAAGAAAGACGTCAGACAGTTGTACCCAGAAGCAGAAGACCGGAAGTGCTTCGAGAAATTCATGATGGGGTCGCCGGAGGACATCTGGGAGTGACGAAGACTCTCCAGAAAGTGAGGCAACGGTTTTACTGGGCCAATTGTCAGGCAGACGTTCAAGACTGGTGCAGAAAGTGCGCTGTATGCGCCGCAAGTAATGGACCTCGAACACGACCTAAGGCACCAATGCGTCAGTACAACGTTGGCAGCAACGTTGAAAGAATCGCCATCGATATTGCTGGACCGTTTCCACAATCTGACCACGAGAACAAATCCATCCTCGTGGCAATGGACTACTTCAGCAAGTGGGCTGAAGCCTATGCCCTGCAAAACCAGGAAGCCATAACCGTCGCCGACGTCCTGCTAAAGGAATGGATTTGTCGATTTGGTGTCCCACTTGAACTGCATTCAGACCAAGGCAGAAATTTCGAGTCCAACTTTTTCCAGGAATTGTGTCGAATGCTGAACATCCGGAAGACGCGAACTACGGCTTTATATCCGCAGTCTGATGGAATGGTGGAGCGGATGAACAGGACGATGAAATGGTGGAGCGGATGAACAGGACGATGAACCGCCACTTATCCAATGTAGTCTCTGACCACCAAAGAGACTGGGACCAGTATCTCCATTTGTTCCTGATGGCCTATCGTTCTGCAGTACACGACTCGACCGGCCAAACCCCTGCTAGTATTATTATGGGCCGAGAGCTGCGACTACCATGTGACCTGAAGTTTGGGACGCCACCAGGACAAGACACTGCGGGAGAGGACTATGTCAGCAAACTTCGGCAGAGAATGGAAGACATCCACGAAAGAGTCCGTTTGAACATCCAGAGTGCCAGCGACCGAATGAAGGAGATCTATGACATCAAGGCCGATGCCGGAGGATTTAAGGTTGATGACCTGGTTTGGCTGTACAACCCCAAACGTCGTCGTGGCCTATCACCAAAGTTGCGGAACTCATGGGAAGGCCCTCATAAGATCTTGAAGAGGACAAATGACGTGGTCTACCGAATTAAAAAACCACCTAGAGGAAAACCCAGAGTCGTCCATTTCAATAGGTTGGCCCCTTACGCTGGAAACCACGACCAAGTCCGCACTCTCAGACCACCGGAGGATGCGATGACGTTCCAGAAATTCATGTCCTTGTACTCAAACGGACAGAAAGTTCGACATGGGGTGACTCGAGAAGAACCACGAGACCTTTTTAAGGTGCCTGCGGATTACGCGCTAGCCCACTGTGTAGCAGAAGACCTTCAAATGTCCAAAGGCATCGCTGTGGTGTTCTCCAAGAAGTACGGTCGTTTCCATGTACTACGGCAACCCGGAAGTTGGAGGAGTGCTACAGTTGCGGAAAGGCCAGAGAAGCATCTTCTATCTAGTCACCAAGAAGCAGTCTCGATTCAAACCGTCCTATGAAGACGTATGGAACAGCCTTGAGAAATTAAGGGACATGATGGTGGAGCAGAATCTCGTGGACCTGGCAATCCCAAAATTGTCCTGCGGGCTCGACGGACTGGACTGGAGAGTCATAAGGAGCATGTTGGAGACGATGTTCCAATCCATCGGCGTCAAGATCTTGGTATGCTGTAATCATCGTCCACAACCAAACCTGAAGACCGTAGAGTGCTACTTCTATCAAACAGCAAGGTGCAGATATGGAGAATCATGCAAATATCTCCATACTCCAAAAATGACATTTCGGGACGAAGGGGGCAATGTAACGATTTCGAGACCAGCCTCGAGACCGGCCCTGATCATCCTATTACACTCCACACTCTAAATGTAAACAAGTTCTCTTCTGACAAACACATGACTCATCCGTGGAAGAGACGCAAACGCTCTAACCGAAGATTCTAGGGGGAGTTAGTTACAGTTCCAGAGTTTGCAGATAGAGACTGACACCGTATAAATAAATTAGTGAGGTAAATGTTTTAGTGAATAATTGTTGTAAGTGGTGTTTTAAATAAATTAGAACAATTAGTAAGTGCAGTTTTACTACAATACGCAACAGCACTTCACGAGCAAACGACATGGAAATACTTATAAAAAAACTCAATATCACATCATTCATAACCATCACATTGTCACCTACTTCCAATTCTTTCAAATCTTTTGCATTTCTATCATAATAACACGTTTGTTTGATTTGTTTTTTATATATATAGATGTATATATATAGATGTATATATATATAGATGTATATATATATAGATGTATATATATATAGATGTATATATATATAGATGTATATATATAGATGTATATATATAGATGTATATATATATAGATGTATATATATAGATGTATATATATATATAGATGTATATATATATATAGATGTATATATATATATAGATGTATATATATATAGATGTATATATATATATAGATGTATATATATATAGATGTATATATATATATATATATATATATATATATGTATATATATATATATATATATATATATATATATATATATATATATATATATATATATATATATATATATATATATATATATATATATGTATATATATATATATATATATATATATATATATATATATATATGTATATATATATATATATATATATATATATATATATATATATGTATATATATATATATATATATATATATATATATATATATATATATATATATATATATATATATATATATATATATATATATATATATATATATATATATATATATAGATATATATAGATATATATAGATATATATAGATGTATATATAGATGTATATATAGATGTATATATAGATGTATATATAGATGTATATATAGATGTATATATAGATGTAATCATCGTCCACAACCAAACCTGAAGACCGTAGAGTGCTACTTCTATCAAACAGCAAGGTGCAGATATGGAGAATCATGCAAATATCTCCATACTCCAAAAATGACATTTCGGGACGAAGGGGGCAATGTAACGATTTCGAGACCAGCCTCGAGACCGGCCCTGATCATCCTATTACACTCCACACTCTAAATGTAAACAAGTTCTCTTCTGACAAACACATGACTCATCCGTGGAAGAGACGCAAACGCTCTAACCGAAGATTCTAGGGGGAGTTAGTTACAGTTCCAGAGTTTGCAGATAGAGACTGACACCGTATAAATAAATTAGTGAGGTAAATGTTTTAGTGAATAATTGTTGTAAGTGGTGTTTTAAATAAATTAGAACAATTAGTAAGTGCAGTTTTACTACAATACGCAACAGCACTTCACGAGCAAACGACATGGAAATACTTATAAAAAAACTCAATATCACATCATTCATAACCATCACATTGTCACCTACTTCCAATTCTTTCAAATCTTTTGCATTTCTATCATAATAACACGTTTGTTTGATTTGTTTTTTTCCAATCTTTTGGAAAAATCACCTGTGACTATGCTTAGATATAGCAATTCCTCTTTTACCGGTAAGTAATTGTCCTCTCAACCTAAGGCTGAAAAGTAACTGTGCCGGAGATGGTTCATTTGCGGATAAAGGTGTATTGCGATACTCAAGCAGTGACAAATATATATCCTTTTTATCAATTCAACGTTTTTTAAACAATTTTTTCATTATCTACGTGTCTTTCAATAAATCCATTCGGCTGGCAATAAGTAGGGGCGATGATGTTTTATGTATTATTTCCCATTCCTTCACAAATATTCGACTATAATTGGAAGAAAATTGAGGACCATTATCACTATACCGTGTGACACAGACTCATGGTACACGCCCTTTTCTCCTTTGTGTCTGTAGCTATATTTCAGAAATTTGGAACATTGAATATGCTCACTATAGGGCACTTTTTGACATATTTGAAAAAAAAAATCCAACTTCTGATTTTTCCGGAAATGACATCAACTTTCGAAGTTCAAATAGGACACCCTGTATATTGTTACATTTTTGAAATCTGCATAATTTTCTGAATCCAATGATACCTCATAGTTGATATTTAATTCGTCAGAACACCCATTTTATTTTTCGGTATAGAGAGCCATGAACTCCCTAAAATTATTACAAATAAAAAAAATAATGCTACACTATCGTAATTTTGATTTAAAAAGTATCGTGGTTCGAAATACGTGTCAAAAAAGTAAACCAAAACACTTTTTTACTCAAAACTCTCTTAGGGAGATCGCTTCCGAGTTGAATACCAGTCGTGGAATGGAAGTGTCTGAAGGAATTTGAAAAAACATGAGTATCGATCGTATAAATATCAAATACATCAACATTTGTACGAAGACGATAGTATAAGAAGGATGGAATATTGCAGGTGGGTACTACGCAATAATGTACAGCAAAATAATGAGTTCCTTAAAACAATTGTATTCACCGCTGAGTCAGGATTCTTCAATCTTGGTTTATTTAACAAACAAAATACTCGATATTGGACGCAAGAGAATCAGCATTTATTTATGCAGGAGAATTTCCAAGAACATTTTGGATTCAATGTATGGCTGGGAGTAGTTGGAGATTGAATAATTGGTTCCATAATATTTGATGGACCTTTGAATAGTTGTAGATGTTGGAAGATTATTTAGAAGATTTACCGCTAAATCTGGAAAATCGACTGTTCTTTCAGCAGGATGGTGCACCTCCGCACAATAGTACGATCGTGACGGATTACCTTCATGACCGATTTGGAGAAAAGTGGATCGGAACACATGGTCCTGTTAGGTGGCCTGCAAGATCACCTGACGTAACCCTTTAGATTTTTTTATTTGGGGTCACTTGAAAAACATCGTTTACAAAACCTACCCAACGACTCGCGATGACCTAGAATTACGAGTTAGACAAGCCATTCAAAGTACAACGCCTCAACAATTGAACAATGCTATTCAAAATACCGCCAAACGAGCTCAAAAATGTTTGGATGTTGGTGGTGGTCATTTCGAACAGCTATTATAAGATTTTTCTTTTTTATTTTGTTTCGTT
>OY293418.1:36516865-36659365 GCA_958502065.1 Chrysolina americana
GCACGACATATCACAAGGCATTCATACTATAGTCAAACATTGCATGTCTAACACATACTTTACTTTCCAAAATTCCTTTTACAGACTAATCAAAGGTGCCCCTATGGGATCCCCTCTCTCACCCGCGTTTGCCAACATCTTCATGTAAGATTTCGAAACCAAAGACCTTTCCTCAGCCACTCTTCAACCTTCCTGCTGGTTACGATACGTTGATGACACTTTTGTCATCTGGCCCCACGGTAGAGATGCTCTGAATTCTTTCCTGATTCATCTGAACGAAGTACACCCTCACATCCGCTTCACAATGGAGATAGAGAGCAATTCGACTCTGCCTTTCTTAGATGTACAAATCAAGAAAAAAATCCCCAACAAGGTTTATCATATACTGTTTATAAAAAACCTACCCACACAAACCGATACCTCAAATCAAAGTCCCACCATCATCCGTCGCAACTCAACTCTGTCGTAAATACTCTGATATCCCGCTCCATTCGTCTAACTGATGACCACAGCAGACAATCCGAACTCTCCATAACGTGAAACAAGCTCTCCCACAAAATGGCTACAGATCAGACCACATAGAAAGAATCATCCAAAAACAGCTCCAGAAGTTACCAGAAAACAAAATCGAACCACAAGTTGAAGACCGTCCATCCAAAGATTTCTTCCCTTACATCAAAGGGGTAACAGACAAAATCAGCCGAGTTTTCAGAACAGCCAATATCAAAACCATCTTCACCACAGAGCAAAATCTGCCACACCTCATCAGATCAACGAAGGACAAAATTCCCATTCATATATAGGAGAAACTTGAAAACAGATCCACTTCCGATTTTATCAACACTCCCTTTCCGTTAGAAACCGAGACACCAGCTCCGCATTAGCACTTCATTTCGTCCAAACAGGTGGATATAAAAAAATATGTACATTGTTTTTTTAACATTGAGTGAAAGTAGGTTAGCATCACACCAGTCCTTAATTTTATTGAGATCATCGTCATTATATTTTCCAAATATTCTACGGTTT
This sequence comes from Chrysolina americana, assembly GCA_958502065.1. Classification (NCBI taxonomy): domain Eukaryota; kingdom Metazoa; phylum Arthropoda; class Insecta; order Coleoptera; family Chrysomelidae; genus Chrysolina; species Chrysolina americana. The sequence goes on from OY293418.1 coordinate 36,517,892, forward strand.
TGCTATGCCACATGATGGTTATATCACATTTATATCACATTTATATCACATTTATATCACATTTATATCACATTTATATCACATTAATATCATTAACATATAAAAGAAACAATAATGGTCCTGATACAGATCCTTGTGTAACTCCAAAATTAACTTTCATTTCTTCCGAGTGTGATGTTGTATTCACTATTTGTTTTCGACCAGCTAAATATGAATGAAACCAGCTCAATGTTTTTCCCCTGAAGCCATATTAATGGAGTTTTTCAACAATGTTCCATGATCTACACAATCGAAAGCTTTCGACAGATCACAGAACAGCGACGCGACAAATTCTCTCTTGTTTATTTCAGAATAAACTTCGTACCAAAAAGGAGAAGATAGCATTATGAGTATTTTAACTGGTTTGGAATCCAAACTGATTTTCACTAATTATTTTGCGAAATTAAAAATGCGTTTATTTTTCTTTCCACAATTTTTTCTATAAGTTTTGCTATTGTTGGGATAAGATATACTGTCTAGAGGGATTACAATAGAAGTTTTCAAGAAGTCGGGGAATGTTCCAGTTTGAAACGAAATATTAATAACCATTACTAATATATTCAGAGCATTCTCCGGAAGATTCTCTATGACAGACACTAATATCTCATCAATACCCGCAGTTTTTTATTTTTTAATTCTTGTAGAATCTCTACTACTTCTATAATGTTCGTGTCGTACAAAATTAAATTCTCATCCATTTTAAATGCGTATATATGTTTAAGCTCTCATACAACTTTCCTGCAATAGTACAGTAAAAATCATTCAGTTCATTTGGGTTCAATGGAGTATCAACAATGCATTTTACAGCCTCATGGTCTGATACTCCAGATATTACTGTACAGATAATTTTATCATTGTCTATATTACTACAAATGTAATCTATTCTTGTTGAAGATGATTTAGTGGTTCGTGTGTCAGATGTTACATGCATATTCAAGTTGAAAGAACTCAGCAAATTACTAAGGAGAGTAGTGTCCTGACTATTTATATTATTGTAATCTATATTCAAATCACCAGTTAATATAATAAAGGAATTAACTGGCAAATCAGTTAAAAGTGACTCGAGATTCCATAGCCACCTTGATAAATTATTGTTATTGAACCGAGAAGATACTTAAACTTGTCTAAACTCCATTATCGTGTTCCTATTGGTTATACAGAAAAAAAGTTAATATGGATGGATACTCCATCAATGATTCTTTCGAATGACGTCAGAGTACCGTTACAGTACCATTTGAAAAAACGGAATTTCGATTAAAAAAATGTGTTGGTTTACTTTTTTGGCACGTATTTCGAACCACGATACTTTTTAAATCGAAATTACGATAGTGCAGCATTATTTTGATTATTTGGAATAATTTTAGGGAGTTCATGGCTCTCTAGATCGAAAAATAAAATGGGTGTTCTGACAAACTAAATATCAACTATGATGTATCATTGGATTCGGAAAATTATGCAGATTTCAAAAATGTAATAATATACCCTTTTTCTTCTTCTTTTGGTTGTTGGGGTGGTGGAGGAAATCTTTTATAGAGAAATAAGAGAAATATTGAATCTCCAATCTCAATAAATACTGTGAGGCTCTCCATATTAGGCATACAACCTCCACTTCTGTGTAGGTCCGGTCAGGCTATTGCCTCCGGTGACACCTAGGCCTGTTGTATCTTACCTATGTTGTAATGTCACAGTACCCAATCCAATATATTTGTGCCTTGTACGAGTTTGTAGAAGTTCCATATTGGGTGGCGTATTGGGTAGGAACTGTATAGTTCTGGGTCGTAAGATGGCTGTCCGAAAATTGCCTATCTTTTGCGATCTAGAGCTTCGCAATAGTCCAGTATGTGTTTCACGGTTTCTGGATCCTTACCGCATAGTCTGCGGGTCAGGTCTCCATCGTATTGCCATATTTTTTTGAGGTGCTCCTTCACAGTTGCATGTCCAGTCAGGAGTCCCGTAACGGTTCTCCACTGGCTCCTGTTCATTGTTAACAGGTTTGCCGTTCTCTTGTGACACGGTACTTTGATATATTCTTTCCCATGTTTGTTTCCTGGGACACTGTCCCAGTAGTTTTTGTGCTTGTCCCTAATCCAGTCTTTTACAGACGCTCTTATTGTACACTTCGGTACCCCTAGCATCTGCCCTTGGTATGGGAGCATTTCCGATCCTCTTCGTGCGAGTTCGAATGCTTTCTCATTGCCTGCGATTCCCTGATGACCTGGGACCCATATCAGTTTGACTTGATTCCGGTCTGACAGACTTTTCAGTTCTTCTTTGCAGTCCCATACCAGTTTGAACGTTGCTTTCTTGTTAGACAAGGCTTTCAGTGGCGCTTGACTGTCTGATAGGATGTTGATATGCGCGTTTTCAACGTTTCTATTATTTTTCTTCGCGCATTGAAGGACTCTTGAAAGGCAGAGGTATGGGTGCCCAGTGAGTAGCTGATTCCAATACTCGGATTCCTGGAGAACACTCCTGAGCCCGCTCCATTCTCAGTCTTGGATCCATCTGTGTACCAGATTTTCCTCTGTAGAATGCCCTTGAGCTGTGAGCCGTTCCATTCAGTGCTTTTTGGCATCAGCACTCTCAATTGGATGATGATAATTGAAAAAGAACCAAGGGACTTTGATCATATTCTATGAACGATATTGTAATGTTGGATTTTTTCTATAATGGGCAACTACATTTGCCTTCAAAGTCGCTTGGAACATTGGTCAATAGATGTCGCCAGAATTCTAGTAGGCTCTTAATACTTTCACTGAAGTAACGTTGTCGTTTGGAACCTTTATCTCAGTTTTCGCAATTTAGCGCTTGGTTCCTTTTCAATTATCATCATCCAATTGGTAGTTGAAGGAGTACCGTTTTGGAATGTGGTCCTTTCTCGTTCCTAGCGCGTCCCCGATCACAATTCTAACGATTCTCATGTGTCCCGTTCCATCATTCAGGTTGGGTGCGATCTGCAGTCTGGAGGCACCAAGCCTTGCCTCGCCCTGAACCAGAAAGTGGCAGTCCTAGGAGTGTCTCCATCGTTGCAGTTGGTGTTGATTTGATGGCCCCTGTGATTCCAAGACAAGCAAATCTCTGCACCTTGCTTAGTCTCGTCGCGGCTCCTCTTTGTTGTGTCTTGGGCCACTATACCAAAGAAGCATATGTAATGGAGGGCATAGCCACCGTGCTATACCAGTACAGCATATGTGGTTTAAGTCCCCATTTTTTCCAAAAGTGCGTCTGGCTGTCACTACGCTTTTTTGGTTATTTTTTCGATATGCTGGTTCCAGGTCAGCTTGGAGTCTGATATTTCCAAGATACTTGACTCTCCCCTTTATGTGTATGTTCTCCCCTCGAAGTCGTTTGGGTCCTAGGCCCTCTGTTTTTCGTCTTTGGGTGAATGCTACTATGGTTGCGCCTTGTTAGGATTGAAGTTGAGCCCCTCGCAAGTCCGTCCATCTCGTGACAAGGGTGTTATTTGCCTTTCTGTAGGCCAACCTATTTTTTTAATTTGATTAAGAAGCATTTGCAAAACATTATCACGTTTGGTTTCATTCCTAACAATTTCCAATTTACAATGAACCTTTCAATGGACTATGAGAAAACACTGTAATAAGAAAGTATATATGCTAATATTACTTGGGATTTTTTATTTATTTTTTCTGACCCCCAGTTTTTTTATAACTTGAAAAAAGGGGTTTTGTGACATCACGTTCATGAAAATCAAACTTGGCAACGTCGTATAAGTTGTACACCATGGAATCTCAAATTTTCATTACATCTGGGTAGTTGTCATTTGATATCAGATGGGTTTGTTTGCCTGTTTCACGGAGCAGATCAATAACAATTGTTTTTCTCTGTTTAACTCATTTGCTTACCTTATGTGGTACCAGAAAGATGCTAGTATATCAAATATGTATGCTGGAAACTAACAGACTCTTGAATATTTCATTTTCTGAGGCAAAGCGGTTTCAAATTCAAATTTTTGTTGGTTGTGTTAAGTAATTGCTGTAGTCCTTATACCGTGAAAATGTCTAAAAAGTGCTTTGTACCTGGTTGTCTGAACACCAGTGAAAATTCATATAAACTATGTGTTCTGTGGTAATAACAACTTTTGTTCCATAAGAACTGTTATTATAATTTGCGGTGTTGCCAACAATAGTGTTTCATCAAAAGGCAGGTTCCTTCAGAAAATTTGAAAGTTACAAATAATATAAAAAATTGCTTTTACGTAAATTTTTTTGATATGTTCATCCATTGACAAAGTTTCAATTATTTCTCAATGGCTTATAATCAGCCAGTAGCTATATTTTATGGGAGAACGGTATTCCCTATGTCGGAACGTGGATTATGGTGGGGGATGTCGGATGAACGTGACGTCAGAGGCACACTTTGGAATGTGATATTTTTCTGAAATAAAAAAAGTAGAGTTGATAAATAGACATTTTAGTCTATTAACAATCGATTGAAACAAGTTTTGCAATTCATTTTTTGTACTGTAAGTACTGATAACATTGTCACAGTTAATCAAATCAATATGGGCTTCAATTTCGAAATCGCTATATTCTAAACCGTAATAGATACAAAGACGATTAAATGGGAAAAAATGTAACTATTGTGGTGAGCAGTAAATTGGTCAGAGAAAATTTACGGGGACTCTCGCCCATCCCGACTTATACAGGGAGAACTAAAAATGCTGTTTTCGGTTTTTTACGAATAGAATGGTTATTTCAGAAAATATAAAAAAATTAAAAAGGAAAGTTTTACTGTATTCAAAATGTACTAGAACTACGTAACGATACATTTTTAATCAAACGTTTCGTGTCAACACCGCCATCATCAACTATTTTTTTCAAATACGGACCTGTCTACAAATATTGATAGAGCGATAAAATCACAATTCAGTGGTATATCACACTCGACATTTTTATAACGTTTCATATAAAATGTTTAGCATCATCAGTGACAACAATTTTTGATTACGGTCCTGTCGTTAGTTTGTTTATGAATTCCACAGAATCTAACGCTTCGATATAAAAATTATCAGTGACGTTTTGAATGAATATATCTATGAAAATTGTATTTATACTATAAAAATTCATAAAAGATTTCTGCAGTTTCAGAGATGAACGATAGCAATTTACCCCAGAAATAAACTTACTTAAGAGGAGAAGAAATCAAACAAACAGAAAAACAATTTATTTCATAATGAATTTGTGGAAGAAAATAAAACCAATACAGAAGAAGAATTATACATTAAATGCTCGAATTGACGACCTCTTTGTTGAATGTCCATAAGTTGTCTGTCCATAGAATTTCTGTGGCAATTTTCTAGCATGATGGTTGTACTTCTATTACATGCATCTCTTATTTTCTGTTTGAGATGGTCGATATCGGTACTAGGTGTCGAAAAAACTTTATCCTTTATGTATCCCCAGACAAAAAAATCCAATGGAGTCAGGTCTGGGGATCGAGCTGGCCAGGCAATTGGTCCATTGTTTCCAATCCACTTTGTTGGGAATATTGCATCTAAATGTTCCCTTACTATTGCTGCATTATGGGGAGGGGCACCGTCTTGTTGAAAATATTGTATATCACGGCGGGTGCTTAATGGCAATTTATCTAAGTAGCCATCAAACTCATTGGATAAAAAATTTAAATACATTTCACCATTCAAATGCTCATCGTAAAAGAAAGGACCTAGTATGTTTGTTCCCAAAATTCCCAACCAAACGTTTATTCCGAACCTCTCCTGGAAATTGATTTCTCTATGTAAATGTTCATTCATATTATTCCACCTATAACGGATGGTTCTGTTAAACCAACCATTGTTGGTGAATTTTGATTCGTCCGTCCATATTATTTTTTTACAAATATTACGAACTTCCCTATTTCTACGTCTTAACCATTTCGCAAATCTTGATTAGAAATATTTTTGTAACTGACCAATCCTAGATTTAAAAAAAGACGATATTTTTCACTTTTTAGTCGTTATAAGGTAATATTTTCTTACCCAAAACATTTATTTGGTTCCTTATACTTCCAGTAACAACACATTTTCTAGTTTTATTTCTGTCAAATGCACCACAGTCTCTCAAATTTCTTTCTAGTCGTCTAAACATTTGAATGTTTGGAATGCGACGATTCGGGTATAGCTCACCATACATATTTCTTGCCAAAAGAGGATTTCTATTTGATTTTGCATAAGTAAATAGCATATCAGTCCTTTCGTCATTCGAATACATCTTTAATATGTAACCGAGTGCTTAAATGTCTGACAGTTCTTAACAGATATCAACAACTCATTCATTTTTCCTGCCATAGAAATCAAGCAAAGCCTACGTGTTTAAATATGGTAAAAGAAGTGAGATGCTATTTAATTGTACCAAATTAGACAACACTTGTATTTTGATCAAAAACTGATATTTTCATTACTTCCAGGATTGAGAATTATGAAAATAATCCGTGTAAAAATTGATACAGGAGAAATCAGCTTTGAATCAAGGATTACTGTAATACAAAAATCCCCAAAAAGGAAAAATACGAATGTTCGTTGTGTTGGGGTATCTTCCTATCGAAAGTATTGGGTAATGACTGAAGTATCCTAATAGTTGAATGAGTTTTGAAGAAATCAAAACAATTTACAAAAGAACTAACGACAGGACCGTAATTAAAAATTGTCACTGATGATGCCAGTTATTTTATATGAAACGCTATAAAAATGTCTAGTGTGATATACCACTAAATTGTGATTTCATCGCTTTATCAATATTTGTGATGAAATAGACAGGTCCGTATTTGAAAAAAATAGTAGATGGTGGCCGTGTTGACACGAAACGTTTAATTAAAAATTTATTATTACGTAGTTCTAGTACATTTTGAATACAATGAAACTTTCCTTTTTCGTTTTTTTATATTTTCTGAAATAACCATTATATTCGTAAAAAACCGAAAACAGCACATTTAGTTTTCCCTGTATAAGTCGGGAAGGGCGAGAGTCCCCGTAGATTTTCTCTGACCAATGTACTGCTACCACAATAGTTACATTTTGTCCCATTTATTCGTCTTTGTATCTATTACGGGTTAGAATATAGCAAAGTTACCACATGATAAAAGAAACGGCCTGTAGATACTATCGGGTTCGACTGAATTTCTAAATAATTTTTTGGTTTCCATTCGAGGGTTTCGATCAACTTTAATTATCATTAATTGGCACAAAAAGTTATTGATTCGTTTGTCTGTGATGTGGATGTTCAATATTGGATCTTCTGCACTTGTGTGAACGTTTCATTTTCGTCGTTGTCGTTGGGGTCAATTTGTCCTGCGTTCGATTCGTTATCCAGATTTTGAATATTTCAGGGGTGTTATTTTCGGGGTCTCTGCTTGTGGATGGTCTTTCATTGTCTAGGACAGGATTTTCGTTGAATTCCTGCATATGTCTCAATATGGGGAGTTCATCAGTCTGTCTGACAGTTTCATTTGGGTTGAGTTCGATTCTAGAAAGGGCATCAGCGTTCGTATTGATTTTCCCTTATTTGTAAATAATTTGGTAATCAAACTCTTCAAGTCCAATCTTTCAAAGATATCAACCACTGAAGGGGTTTATGGTCCGTAAAAATTTTGAATTTTTGACCGAAAAGATAGGGCCTAAAATATTTGGCTGCCGAGACGATTGCAAAAAGTTCCTTCTCGATAGTCGAATAATTTTGTTCGGCATTGGAGAGGGTTCTTGATGCGTAGGCGATTGGTTTATCATGTCCTGGGGGGCCCTAGGACAATATAGCACCTAACGCTACGTTACTGGCGTCCGTGGTCAAATTGAACTCTTTTGTAAAATCAGGGTACTGCAATATCGGGTCGTTCGATAGTAAGGTTTTGCAGTCCTCAAATGTCTTGATGTAGGTGGGGTCAGTAATATCGATTTTTGCTCCTTTCTTCAGTCGACTTGTAAAGGGTTTGGTGATTTTGGCAAAGTTATTTATGAATTTTCGATAGTAGCCCAGAAGACCAAGAAATCCATTTATTTCTTTTGTCGTCTTGGGTATCGGATAATTCATGATGGCCTTGACCTTATCGGGATTTGGTTTTATTCCCTCTGTTTTTATCAGATGTCCCAGAAAGGAAACTTCCTTTTTCAGGAATTCTGATTTGTCTAGTTGGACTTTCAGATTGCTCTCGCGCAGTTTCTGAAACACTCTTTTAAGGTTGACCATGTGCTCTTGTAGCGAAGTGGAAAAAACGATGTCGTCCATTACTCTCTGAAAAGTAGCTGGAGCTCCTTTCAAACCAAACGGCATACGAAGGTACTCGTAATGTCCGTTCTCAACGTTGAAAGCTGTTTTCTTTACATCATCAGGGTACATCTCGATCTGATGGAACCCACTTGCCAAATCAAGGGTAGAAAAGTACATATACATCTACCCAATTTGTCAAGGATGTCCGATATAAACTACTTGCCAGATGAAGTGGGACAGCCAAAAAATTGACTAATTTTGACTAGCTATAACTTGTTCATTTCTTGGCCGATGTTGGATTTTCAACCAAAGGTGGATAGCGTTATCCTTGGTCTATGCGTCATTGGCGTCGGGTTTCTTTTTTTGCAATTCGTTCTCTTTGTACAGGGTGAGAATTTAGAGCTGGAAACGTTTCAAATTTTTGACCAATAATTTGGGAAATGTGAGGGACCCTAGAATTTTTTTTCAGATGTTGGGTGAATTGTTGAGCCGATATCTCGAGACATCTTTGAAATAATTTTGATAAATTGCGTTGCTATGGAAATATCGCCATTTTATGAAATTCCGTTTTTATTCCAAAATGTGGACTTTTTTAGTTGAACAATAACAGCCACCATCTAAACTGTAACAAGAGACATTTCTACTGAAGTTAATTAACGCCACTGGCGCGCAAAAAATTCGTTTTTGTTGAAAAAATTCCAGGTTTATTGATCGTTACAGTTCAAAAGGTGCCATACCCCTAATTAGTAAGATGCTGACAAATTCAGAGGCGTGCAAAAGGAGGATTCTGTATTGTAGGCAAATTAAATTTCCAGTTTAATTTTTTTTACATCAATTAACAATGTGCATACATGTAATTGATTTCTTTTCAATGAATTCATAGTACAAAAAAGGATCCATATGTTTACGAACATAAGAAAACGTTATTTAAAAAACTATAAAGATACCTCAAATTAAAACAAGAATATTAATCCTATTCAGTAAGGCGTTGCCCCTCTCTAGCCTGAATAACTGCCTGGCACCGACTTGGCATGCTCGAAATTAATTCGTTGATTAGTTCTATAGGAACTGCCTCCCAGAGGTCCAGAATCATCCGTTCGAGATCGTCAAGAGTTTCTGGCTGACGTTCCCTTCGGGAAAACTCCAACTTTATTCAACTCCAGACGTGCTCAATAGGATTCAAGTCTGGAGATCATCCACAAGAACAAAATCATCGCCATAATTTCGAGGATGCGGAAGAAATTCCTGAATCAGACATTCATTCAGGTAGACTATGCTGTTAACATTTTCTCGAAACACCACAAGAGTTGTCTTTCCGTTGTGTTGAATACCGCCCCAAACTGTCAATCCTCCACCGCCAAATGCAACTTGTGGACGCATGTTTTCTTTTAAGAAACGTTCTCCCCGTCTCCGCCAAGTTAACAATCGGCCATCGGAATTACACAGGTTGAAACGACATTCATCAGCGAAAAGACAGTCTCTCCACCGAAGATACCAATGTATGTGTTCTTCAGACCATCTTTTGCTGTTCGCCCGGTGATTATTTGTTAAAAGTGGACATTTTGCCAGACGACGAGCATTTAATCCATGGGCATGTAGGCGCCTTCTGATAGTGTTTGCTGAAACGTTTAACTGCAGGTGCGCTCTGATTCTTTTGGCGGTCCAAACCCTATTTCTAATTGCAGTGCGTACTATTGATCGGTCCTGACGGGGATTTGTTATTTTTCGACTTCCTCCGCCGTGTCGGTATGCAGCAGTACCGTTGTTAGCTTCTCTTTGTTCCTACAGATGATTTCTTGACATCAAGTAAGTCGGCAATCTCTCTTATTGTATAATTTCTTTGCCGCAATCTTAAAATTTTCACCAAATCTGCGCTGATAAGTCGTGGCATTTAGACGACAACTATAATTGATATTTGTTTTGACTTAAAATGCAATCTAATGTCAAAATATTATTTCCTTGGTGACATTTTTATTTACATCAACATGCAGAAATAAAGTTTAGACATTTAGATTGCATTTTAAGTCGAAAGAAATGTCGCGATTTTCCAATGCAGAATTGATAAATATAGAAGTTAACAAAGGTACTACTACTGCTTACTGACATGCACTACCAGTAGGCCCGTAGATGGTCAGGGATTAAAGGCTCGTCAAAAATATTCACAATTAGGAAATCTTACCGGGCGAACAAATAACAGCAATTAATAAAATTATTAAAAATGTTTCCATATGAATCAAACTTTTTGGATCGCCTTGTATAATGGATACTCTTTTATACGCCAATGAATTACATGGATGCTCATCTTAAATGAGTAAAAGAGTAAAAAAGGTAACGAAACTGGAATTTTAATTTGTCTACATTACATAATCCTCTTTTGCACGCATCTGAATTTGTCAGATTCATGTTGATTAAAGGTAGGGCACCTTTTTAACTATAACGATCAATCAAACTGTCGAATTTAAATAAAAAAACGAATTTTCGTTTCTAAATATCATAAACCTCTTTTTGCACGCCACTGGTGTTAATTATCTTCAGTAGAAATATCCCTTGTTGCGGTTTAGATGGTGGCTGTTATTGTTTCACTTAAAAAGGCCACATTTTAAAATAAAAACAGAATTTCATAAAATGGCGACATTTCTATAGCAACGCAATTTATTAAAATTATTTCAAAGATGTCTCGAGGTATCGGCTCAACAATTCATCCATCATCTAAAAAAAATTCAAGGGTCCCTCACATTTCCCAAATTACTGTTCAAAAATTTGAAATGTTTCCGGCTCTAAATACTCACCCTGCACAAAGAGAACGAATGACAGAAAAAGAAACCTGACGCCAATGACGCATAGACCAAGAATGACGCTTTCCACCTTAGGTTGAAATTCTATCATCGGCCAAGAAACGTCCAAGTTCTAGCTAGTCAAAATTAGGAAATTTTTTGGCTGTCTCACTTCATCTGGTAAGTAGTTTATTTGGAATTGGGTGTCTATCGTCGATGGTTTTCTCGTTGATTTTTCTGTAGTCCACTACTATACGCCATTTCTTCTTGCCAGAGGCATTCGCCTTCTTTGGGACTATCCAAATTGGCGAGGACCAAGGTCGAATAATGCCTTGACGAAGCATATCGTCAATTTGTTTTTCGACTTCCGGTTTATGAATAAACAGATAGCGATAAGATTTTGTAAAAATTGGGACTTCATTGGTGGTCCTAATTTTATGTTTCACCTGGTTCGTGAAAGTCAGCTTCGAATTTTCGCGGTGAAATATGTCTCAAAATGATAGGCTCAATTTATCAATGTGTTGTCTCTCTTCAGAATTCATTTGTTGAGTTCGTATAAGCTGTGTGATGTCTGATTTGAATATATTCGAAGGGGTGTTATGATCGATTGAAGCATGGTACAATTCGAATTGGTCGGGATGAAAAGTTTTTACAGGGACAGGTTCATAAAGGTAAATCTCACCTGTATTATTCCGAATTTCGACAGGGGCATAGCCGTTTCGAGAGGTTGTCAAACCTTCGCGAATTCGGCATTCAAATAATTTTGTTTCGATAATCGTGATGTTCTGTATTGTTACAGGAATTTTGATTGAATCGATTGTAAATGGTTCTATGCGAGCATAAAAGAGTAATTTCTCTTTGCTGTCATAGTGCGCCAGAGGAAGCTCTGATTCAAGTGTTTTTAAACTGCAAATCTAATTGAACATCTAGTTTTTCAATGTATCATAACCAATCAGTCCATCAAAGAAATGATGAAATTTAAACAAATAAAATTTTATAGTTTTCTCAGTGTGGAATTCCTGAAAAGCTGGTATTTCAGCGAAAAATCTTTCGAAGTGGTCTGAAATATTGAGCTGATTGTAAACGGTTTTTTTCTAATAAAATCGGGGAAATAATTTTCGGCAATTTCGGGATTCAAAAAGCTTTTAGTTGCTCCCGTGTCAATCAAAAGTTTCAAAGGTGGGTTTGAAATTTGGATGTCCTTTCGATCGTAAATAGAATGTATTTCTGTGACATTTTTTCGTTATGGTCCATTTCCTGAAAATTTTGGTCTTGTGAGGTCTTGTGATCGATTTGGGTATCGATTGGATATTGATTATCGACATATTCGGGTTGGACTTGGTCATAGTTCATATTTTCGTAAAAATCAAATTCATTGGAGGAACAGAGTTGATTTTGGTAAAAAAAATAATTTTGGGAGTAATATTCATTTTGGAAAGGTATTGATTCTTCCTGATAATGGGGATTATCAAAATTGTAAAGTTCTTCTGCAATGAAATTTGGTCGATTGGGGTTTTGATATGGTCTAGTATTGGGTTGACGAGAATTGGTGGCTTGTGAAATACCACTCATAGGTGTTGGTTTGGGGCGATTGAAATTATTTTGGTTATTTGGTCTCCAAACGTTGGTTGAGCCTCTTGGATTGCCAAAAACTTGACGATTTGTGAAGAATTTTTGGGGTTCTGCCGGTCTCGGCTGAACATTTATTGAGCCACGTGGAAATAAGGGATTATGCATTTGGGGTTTGAAATTCTGAAAATTGTTGTTAGGAGTTGCGTGTTGGCGAAAATTGGACATTTGATTTGGGTGATTGGGTCTTTGAGGGGGCCTATTTTTCGATTGATCACTATTATTCGGTTTTTGGAGATGCCGAATATTATTTTCGGAAATAATATATTGTCTAGCTTCTGCCATAGTCGATAGTTTCATAGCACGAATAGTTGATCTTAAAGGCCCTTTCAGTCCAGCTACGAATATTTTAAGAGCATGAGTGTTGTAAAAAGATTTCTTCACCGTTCTAGTCGCAATTACATTTTCATGTGAATCTAAATAGTTATGAAGAGCACTTACATTTGACATAACCCTTGTATAAAATTGTAATGATGGTTCATTGAACTTTTGTCTCAATTGATCTAAATCAAATAATAATCCATTTTCATCTCTCTGATCACCAAAATGTGCAATTAGAGTATTTTTGACTGATAGCCAATCTTTATCAATGCAAATGCTATAAACTTCGCGAGCTTGACCTATCATTTTGGAATAAATTCCATAAATTATTGTAATATTTTGGACACAACTGATATTTTCGGGTGTTGGGTCCCAGTATGTAGTAATAATTGAATTAGCTGTATCTAAAAATGATGAAAGTTCCAAAGGATTGCCGTCAAATTTTGGAACGATTTCCAAAAGTTTTGATTCAAATTTTGGAACTGGCATTTTGATATTTCTACTTATTGATAGCTTCGAAAGAAGTGCTTCTAATTCTATTGATTCGCGAGAACTATTTTCGAAAATTGAATTAGGTTTCGGCGAATTTTGTTCACTAAAAATTAACTCACAATCACTGTTGAATCAGGACTAGAGGAGAATGAGATAGACAAGATACAAGGAAAAGCAACTTACATTAGTACCACTGAGATGGCTGTTTTCATTTCTTTTCTTCTTTACTTCTTTGGCTTCTGCTTGATCTGCTTCCCAGAGGGACTGTCCAGAAATGGAGGTTCTCTTGAATTTACAGTTGTGTGGAAGATTCGTCTTCTACCAATCTTCGTCACCCCTGATCTAGTACATTATTATAAACTGTGCTGTTTTGTAAAGTTCACTGGACGAGAGATCTAATGATGACGTACCATCAATGTAATATCATTGTCCTCTTCCCCTTGTATCCAGCTTAAGCCGGCATCCCACGGCGCGTGATTCGGCGAGCCTGGCTCGTGGCTTGGGCTCGTCAAGTCTCGTCGAGGCTTGGCTCGTAATCAAGGCTTGGTAATTTGGATGCGATCCCACGACGTGTGTGAATTCGTAGTGAAGGCTCGTGTAGGCTTTGACAAATCTTGTTTTTAGAGTCTTGCCAGTGGTGCCACACAGGGCACATCACCTGAACATGAAAAATCGGCGAAGACGAGAGGCAACTGAAGTAAGAAATTCTTATGCTCAATATTTTGCGACAAATGGGGCAGTACCGTGGCAAAATAACTATTGAATATGTAATTAAAATGTTTACTGTATCTTATGAATGATAGTAAACTAACTTACCTCTATATCTGTTGTTTGATTCGGCATATAAATACCGTGCAAAAACCGGTACATAAATTCATATGCAAACCAATAAGGTTTGTATACGTTTTGAGATCCTGATCCAGTTTTAGTTGATGCTTTCACTTTGTTAAAAAGCTTCCGAAAAGTAGCCATCAGGCTATCCTTTTTTTTCTTCAATTCTGAGATGGCAAGCTTTCTAGACATTTGGCCTTCAATGCGTTTCCACGCATCATGAACCAGGTTCATGTTCTCATGATCTGGGTCCCTAGAGTTCCATATGGCTGGCTCCCCTTCGTAAAGTGATAAGAACTCCAACGCAGCCGCTACTGATACTCGTCTCCGTCGTACGCTTCGATAGTCGTTGGATCGGGTCGAAAGTATACGAGCCGAGCCCGAAGAGGCTCACCTTCCCTTTGGCGCGTGTCAAATTTACCGACAAGAGGCGGGAAAATCCAAGCCGCGCAAAAATGAGGAAAGCCGCGCCAGAATTGGCGAGCGCGCCCATTTCCACGGCGCGTGGTTCGGCGAGTCACGAGCAAGACTCGCCGATCGTTCCCGGCGATAGGTTCGTTAGGACTAATCACACGGTATGAGACCAAGGTCAAACACCGATTGGTGACAGTTGGAACTGACGGATTATTCACGACGAATATCCGTTCAAAATCCTACAACGACTGCGCCACTTTATGTTTTCCGATCACGGAACTTAGTATTCAAAAAAATTATTTACTCAAAAACTTTAATTTACAACAAATAATACTATGAGATGTTTATTGCTCGAAGTCTATGTCTATTCTAAAGGTTTCTTCGTTCCCATGAACCGAAGTTGAATACGTCTCGACGTGTTCCTGGAAATCTGCATAGGCAGCAATGCTTAGTTCAGCTATTCCCACGGGAAGGCACACATAACTAGACATGCATATACAGGGTCATTTGAAAATCGAAGCCAATGTAAAATTTTCTATAATCACAGTGAACTTGCAAATGAAAGGTATAATTGGGGTTGAAGTGAGAAAAAAATATATACACTGATTAAGTGAAATATATAGCGAAGTGGTCGTGGTGTTTGAGCGTTTGCCTCGCATCCAGGTGATTTGGGCTCAATCCGTACCGCCTGCCACTGAGCTAAAGTGGTTCGTAATCCACTTGTTCATAAGCTCTAGGTCCCGGATCTTCCTTGTTCGCACAAGCTCTGCTTTTGAGGAGTTCTCTCCGAAAACATGGTTGATTGGTAAGAACAAATTTTGAACACTTTTATTTTATTAACATAATACCTATATAAAGGGTGAAGAGGATATTGAAAAAAATTGGAATCAGATTGAGTAGTAAATCTAAGAAATAGAAGACGGTACAGTTGATTGAAAATGGAGTATGATGAAAATTACTTGTATACAGGGTGAAGAGGGGAAATCAAGCAAGTTCGAAAACATGAAAGTGAATGGGAAAATTAAGAGTATGACATATGTAGCTGTATACCGAGGCTTAATTATTGAAAATATATAGAATATATTGTGACTTGAAAAACACGATCGAAAAATTAATTTCTCTTATGAGTAGATGATACAAAAGTTCTAATGTGATTTAGGTAATCTACATGAAGACATATCTAGTGAAGTTGCAGAAAAATGCTAAATAAAAGACCGTAATGGGTTGATATAAGAAAAAACATACACTCAATATCAATTAGATAAATTTTATACAGAGTGAGTTGTAAATCTGAGAAAATGAAGACGGTATAGTTCGTTTGAATTGGAGATTGATAGAAAAAAAAAATGTTTTTACATCAGGGAGAAAAGTTGATAAAAAGAAAAAAATTCAAAACATGAAAGTGACTGAAACAATTGAGGTATGTGACATATGTAAGGACAACACGGTCAGAAACTCATTGACAACTGAAAATAAATTAAAGGTTTTAAACAGAAAACTTGAAAATAATTATACTGGTTTACAGAAAAAAAATTGAGAAAAGACTCATAGTTTAGTTCGTAAACGGAACTCTTCAGACTTTTGTGTTATTTTAAAATGACTTGTTTCGATATTCGTTCATTGGTAGTATGAAATAAGGCACTGCGGTTGAGCTTATGGGGTTTCGTTGGGTTCACCTACAGTTGCTGACATAGCAAAAACGCTAACATAAATCAATAATCAGTGCCACGACAAATAATAATAATAGTTGTTCCCTACCTGTATGGACTTAGTCCCTTGAAATTTTTCAATATGATTAAGTATTTGGAAAGAATGCCATTATTTTAGGTTTTCCTACAAACAATAGTTCATCTACCCTGAGCAGATGAATTGAGTAACAAGAGAAAATATCTTTTATGGTGTTGCGTTGAACAAGAAGAATATATAACAACTACTGCATATAAATATACCGAATGTTGTTCCTATTGAGTACCTATATTGTTTTTTTCAGTAACTCATGTCAATACCAATGAGGAAAAAGCAACTCAAACAAGCAGAACGCTGAGCTTACATGCTTGTTGAATATTTATTGCTTTTCTCTTAAATATTGTAACGATTTCGTGACCGGCCCCGAGACCGGCCCTGATCTTATTAATTATGCACCCTCGTTCAACTACAAATGCATATCTGCTGGCGTACGCATCGCCGAGAACAAGCTGGAATAATCGATTGTTCGATACTATTCGAAGAGCCATCTAGATGAAATGTTCTATACTCCTGAATATTCGAGAGCCGTGAATGGAAACTGCTTGGGAGTATATAAGCGGGACAGTCAGAATGGAGAGAGTTACAGTTCCAGAGTTCGCTGATAGATAGCCACAGTAGAAATAAATTGAAATAGTAAATGTTTTAGTGAATAGTTGTTGTAAATAGTGTTTTAATAAATTAGGAAAATTAGTTAGTGCAGTTTTACTACATTTGGTGTCAGAAGTGGGATGTTTAAAATAAATAAGTGTTAAAGTGTTCGTCGCGTTGAAAAACTGATAAACATTTATCGCGCCTAACAGTTAGTGACCCGTTGAACATTTGAGTGCAAAGTGGACAGTTTTGCGCGTCGCGGGACAATAAACTGAAAACTGTGTGTGAAATAAATAATAGACTTATATCTCGGTAAAGACAATAAGAGACAAAATGTTTCCCAGGAGAGTTCACCTAGTTGACCTTAAAGTTAGTGAATTAAAGCAAGAGTTAGAGGAGCGTGAGTTAGAAACAACTGGAAAGAAGGCCGTACTCCAGAAAAGACTTGCAGATGGACTGATTGAAGAAGGAGAAGACCCCGAAACGTTCTTATTCGAAGTTTCTGGAATTGATTTGAGTTCCATAATAAATAAACTCGACGAGACCACGAAATCCTTGGAAGATAAATTTCTGGAAAATTCGAATAGTTTGAAGGAGGAACTTCAACAAAATTCCGTAAGTCTGAAAGAACTTCAACAAAATTCTGTTAGCTGGAAAGAAGAACTTCTCGAAAACTCGAAATATCTAGAAGAAAAGCTTCACAAGAATTCGAAAAATCTGGAAGAATAACTTGAAGAAAATTCGAAATGTCTAGAAGTCAAACTTCAAGAAAAGCTTCTAGAAAACTCTGAAGGCCTAAAAAGAGAACTTTGTGGTGTGGCAAATCGACTGGAAGGAAGAATAGGAGCCATTGAGACAGGTGGATAAAATAAAAGAGGATGAGATGAAAAAGATAAAGGAAACGCTCCACGATGAAATAAAAGATGGAATCGAGACAGAAATCGGCAGGATAAAGGAAAAATTCAGTGAATTAGAAAAGCGAATAGATTCTGCGCACACCCCAGAAACTTACAACAAAAACTCAAGGGTGGACCTGAGTATGAACTTTGACGAAGTTCAGAAGGACATCAAAAATCTCAAGGTCAGTGCTGAACCTGGAAAGCTCTCATTGAAACCGCCTCAGTTCGACGGAAATACTCCATGGTCAAACTACCACCGACAATTCGAAGCTGCTGCCAAAGCAAATGGATGGAATGCTGGGGAAAAAGCTTTAGCATTGACACTGGCATTGCGTGGCGAAGCAACAAATATTTTACAAACGCTCACCGCCCAACAACAGGAAGACTATGAACAGCTGGTAAAACACTTGGAACTTCGCTATGGCCAAGCCCACCTTGAACACGTATATCACTCACAGCTGAAAAACCGATGCCAGAACTCAAGCGAGTCGTTGCAAGAATTTGAAGCAGATATTGCACGCTTGGTTCGTCTTGCGTACCCAGCTACACCGGAAAATGTAATGGAGCGACTAGCGGTCCAAGCATTTTTTGATGGACTTCGTGACCAGGAAACCCGGCAAGCCCTAACACTAGCTCGCCCCGCACATCTCGTGGATGCATTGGCACGCGCTCTGGAATTCGAAGCAGCAAAGCAATCCTGCAAAAGCCAGAGTAGAGTCCGGATGATTGAGGAAGATCCACAGCCACAGGAGCCCACTAATATCGAAGCTGTGATGCGAAAATTGCTGAAGGAAGTTGTGCCTGAGAGAAGACTGATACGATGCCGAAATTGTAGAGAACTTGGGCACGTGCGTAGCAAATGTCCAACATTGAAAAAATCGACATCAACGATGAAGGTCAAGAAGGAGCAATCGTCAGCCCGTATCCAACAAGCCCCAGTTAACAATGCATATGTCGCTGTACTTCAAAGACAAGACAAAGGTGTCTTTGTAGACGGTCTCATTAACAACGAGCCTCGCACCATGCTCCTTGATACGGGTGCGACTAGGACAATCCTTGGACCTACTTTTGCCAAAACACCGGCAAGAATTGAATCGTCGAATTGGAAGCTACGCACAGCAACAGGAGAGCCGGCAACTGTGTATGGTGAACTTCCAATTGAACTGACTTTGGGCAGCACTACAGTGAAACACCGGGCTCTAGTAGCGGATATCGAGGACGAGGTAATAATTGGAATGGACATCATGAATTCTAGAGGATTCGAGCTGAATTTTAAAGACGGCGTCCTTCGTGTGAACGGAGAAGAGCTGGTACTTCATGGGAGAAATGAAGAAATGGTTCGAGTTCTGCTGGCTGAAGACGTAAGCGTACCGGAGAGGGCTGAAACCATTTTGGAGGCTCGCCTGGATGAAGGTGCGAGCAGTGGAAACGTGGTGATGTTCGAGCCCAAGCTACATGATGAGAAAATTGGACGAGGAATTGCACTAGGAAAAACCTTGTTGCGTGCTGACAAATTTGTGCCAGTAAGGGTAATGAATGTCAATTATTACCCGGTGACCTTGAAGAAGGGAACGATTTTGGGGCACTGCTCGTCAATTTCCTCTGCCAAGCCAAGCCAGTAACATGCCAGCAGAATTGGAGAAGTTGGTTGCTATCTCGTCCAAGGACATGGGGCCAGCACAGAAGCCTCAACTGAGAAAACTAGTCAGGAAGTATCAGGACATCTTCGATACCGGAGTAGGCAGAGGCGGTAGAACAAAGGTGGTTCAGCACAAGATAGATACTGGAAATGCCCGACCAATCAGGCAATCAGCCAGAAGACTTCCTCTCGCCAAAAAGGAGGAGGCTGACAAAATAGTCTGCGACATGGAGAAAGACGGAGTCATCGAGCCATCCGACAGTCCCTGGTCCTCTCCAGTCGTGTTGGTGAAGAAGAAATATGGATCAACACGGTTTTGCGTAGACTACCGTCAACTAAACAACGTGACGAAAAAGGACAGCTACTCTCTTCCAAGGATAGACGACACGCTAGACACGCTGGCTGGATCTACGATTTTCTCGACCTTAGATTTGAAGAGCGGATACTGGCAGGTGGAACTGGCCCAGGAAGATCGAGAAAAGACAGCTTTTACCATCGGCTCCGGATTATGGCAGTTTACAGTTATGCCATTCGGCCTCTGCAATGCTCCAGCCACGATCGAAAGATTGATGGAGACGGTTTTAAAAGGACTATCATGGAAGACGTGTCTGGTGTATCTCGACGACATTATTGTGGTTGGCAGGTCATTCGAGGACCATGTAAAAAACTTGGAAGAGGTATTTCAGCGACTGAGAAGCTCCGGACTGAAACTGAGCCCCAAAGAAATGTCATCTGTTTCAAAAAGAAGTACGTTATCTCGGCCACGTTGTCTCTGGGAAAGGAGTGGCAGTAGATGAGCAGAAATCAAAGCTGTTAAGGAATGGCCCGTTCCGAAAGACATTCACCAGCTTCGAAGTTTTCTTGGCTTGTGCACTTACTATCGCCGATACGTGCTGGGATTTGCTAACATCGCAAAACCACTGACCAGGCTCACGGAAGGACAAAGTTCCAGTGGTCAGATAAATGCCAAGATTCATTCAGGAAGTTGAAAAGAGCTTTGATCAACGCACCAATCCTGAGCTACCCCCTTCCAGACGGGAAATTTATTTTGGACACGGACGCCAGTAACGTGGGACTTGGAGCTGTCCTGTCTCAGGTCCAAGAAGGACAAGAGAAGGTCATCGGTTACTTCAGCAAGACCCTCAGTAAACCGGAGCGGAATTACTGTGTCACCAGGCGGGAACTGTTGGCTGTTGTCAAGGGAGTTGAGCACTTCTACAAGTACGTGTATGGACGAAGATTCCTACTGAGAACTGACCATGCAGCTCTCAAATGGCTCCTACAGTTTAAGAACCCCGAGGGTCAAGTGGCACGCTGGATTGAGAGGCTCCAGGAATTCGACTTTGAGATAGAACATCGGGCGGGGACCAGCCATCGGAATGCGGATGCCCTATCGCGAAGACCCTGTCCAGACGACTGTTCGCACTGCCGACGAACAGAGGAAAAGGAGTCGACACTCTGTAGAACCACGACGGTCGATGATAACTGGAATGACCACAAGATCCAGAAAGACCAAGAGAAAGATCCAGATCTTGGTTCAGTCATCGGCTGGAAGAAGAGTGAGCGAAGACCGTCGTGGCAGGAAATAACCAGTTGTTCTCCAGTCATTAAAACTTACTGGGCCCAATGGAACTCTTTCACCTCAGACAATGGAGTCTTGAAGCGTGTGTTGGAGTCGGAGGATGGCGGGGAAGAAAGACGTCAGGTAGTAGTTCCCAGGAGCAGAAGACAGGAAGTGCTCCGAGAAATCCATGATGGGGTCACCGGAGGACATCTGGGAATGACGAAGACCCTTCAGAAAGTTAGGCAACGGTTCTACTGGGCCAATTGTCAAGCTGACGTCAAGGACTGGTGCAGAAAATGTGCTGTATGCGCTGCCAGTAATGGGCCTCGAACAAGACCTAAGGCCCCGATGCGCCAGTACAATGTGGGCAGCCCATTCGAAAGGATCGCCATTGACATCGCTGGACCGTTCCCACAATCTGAACACGGGAACAAGTACATCCTTGTGGCGATGGATTACTTCAGCAAGTGGGCCGAAGCCTATGCCCTGCCCAACCAAGAAGCCATCACCGTTGCCGACGTCTTGGTGAAGGAGTGGATTTGTCGATTCGGTGTCCCGTTAGAACTGCACTCGGATCAAGGCAGGAATTTCGAGTCAAACCTGTTCCAGGAGATGTGTCAGATGCTGAACATCCGGAAAACGAGGACCACAGCTCTACATCCGCAGTCCGATGGAATGGTGGAGCGGATGAATAAGACGATAAACCGCCACCTGTCCAAGGTAGTCTCTGACCACCAGAAGGATTGGGACCAGTACCCCCATCTGTTCCTGATGGCGTATCGTTCCGCAGTTCATGAGTCAACCGGCCAAACCCCTGCAAGTGTTATTATGGGCCGAGAGCTGCGACTTCCATGTGACCTGAAGTTTGGGACGCCACCAGGACAAGACACTGCGGGAGATGACTACGTCAGCAAACTGCGACAGAGAATGGACGACATCCATGGTCGGGTCCGTTTGAACATCCAGAGTACCAGCGACAGAATGAAGGAGACCTACGACATCAAGGCGGATGCTGGTAGATATCAGACAGGTGACCTTGTCTGGCTATACAACCCTAAACGTCGCCGTGGACTATCACCGAAACTTCGGAACTCGTGGGAAGGTCCATATAAGATCATGAAAAGGATAAACGACCTCGTCTACCGCATTTATAAGTCTCCACGAGGAAAACCTAGGGTAGTCCACTTCAATAGGTTGTCCCCTTACGCTGGAAACCACGACCAAGTCCGCACAGTCAGATCACCGGAGGACGAAATGACGTTTCAGAGGTTCATGTCCCTGTACTCAAACGGACAGAGAGTTCAACATGGAGTAACCCGAGAGGAGTCACGAGATCTTTTCAAGGTGCCTGCTGATTACGCGTTAGCTCACTGTGTGGCAGAAGATCTCGAAATGTCCAGAGGCATTGCAGTAGTTTTCTCCAAGAAGTTCGGTCGAATCCAGGAACTGAGAGAACAGAACCCGGAAGTTGGAGGGGTGTTACAGCTGAGGAAAGGCCAGAGAAACATCTACTATGTGGTTACCAAGAAGCGTTCTCGAGATAAGCCGTCTTATGAAGATGTTTGGAAGAGCCTTACGAGATTGAGAGACACGATACTGGACCAGAATATTGTAGACCTGGCAATCTCAAAATTGGCCTGTGGGCTTGATGGGCTGGACTGGAGAGTTATAAGAAGCATGTTGGAGACAATATTCAGATCCAGCGGCATCAACATTCTGGTGTGCTGCAACCATCTTCGTCGACCCAACTTGAAGACTGTGGAGTGCTACTTCCATCGAACGTCCAGGTGCAGATATGGAGAATCTTGCAGATATCTTCACACTCCAAGAATGACGTTTCGGGGCGAAACGTCTTTAAGAAGGGGGCAATGTAACGATTTTGAGACCGGCCCCGAGACCGGCCCTGATCTTATTAATTATGCACCCTCGTTCAACTACAACTGCATATCTGCTGGCGTACGCATCGCCGAGAACAAGCTGGAATAATCGATTGTTCGATACTATTCGAAGAGCCATCTAGATGAAATGTTCTATACTCCTGAATATTCGAGAGCCGTGAATGGAAACTGCTTGGGAGTATATAAGCGGGACAGTCAGAATGGAGAGAGTTACAGTTCCAGAGTTCGCTGATAGATAGCCACAGTAGAAATAAATTGAAATAGTAAATGTTTTAGTGAATAGTTGTTGTAAATAGTGTTTTAAATAAATTAGGAAAATTAGTTAGTGCAGTTTTACTGCAATATTCATCATATTCGTTACACTTCCATCTGTTGGGGGGCATGCAATTTGCCTATTGTATGGTTCACTAGCTCCGAAATTCACCTCGACCTAAAGTTATTATTGAATTTGGTGTGTGTCTGCAAGTCTGTCTGTTAATTATTCATAAAATGTAGTATCAATCGAACTCATAAAAATAACATTTGCAATGGTAAAATTGCTATCACACCGAAGTTACACTTCATCAAGACAGTTGATCTCATGGATTTCATTAGGTTACCCCTTCCTCTTTTTCATAGTTCAACTTATGGGAGAAACTACTATGTAACGACTGCACGCTAGACGTCATTATCTCATTATTATTATCTCAACTAGCTCGTGAAGTGTTCAGACGTGTTTCAACAGCTCCTTATAGGTTTTTTGGTTTTCATAGAAGATTCTGTGTTTTTTAGTGAAATTCTCAGAAGACTTATTTGAGTATTTTTCAAAATGGAAAAGCTTTTGATGATCAAAGACTCAACTGAAATGATTCGCCGTTTTGGACTTCAAGGTAGAACTTTGGAATTCAGAATCGCACCAATACCTAAAGGTGCAGAACCTGTGAGTTGGGTGAAAGACGCCAAATCTCAGGTAGTATTGAAAGGCACGAGTGGTCTGACATCAACTGATTATGTCGGTTTCAATTTTTGCTCCAACGAATTTTCACGGGGACAGGGGTGGATGAGCTTCAAATCTTTAGCTGAAATTGCGATAGATGGTGTTTTCGATAAAATCTCCTAGATTTATCAATCCAATTCCAGCGGTCTGAATACCGATACATTCTGTCTCGGTGTGACATCTGTCAAATTACCAACCGGAAGGGGTAAAAGAAGTTGTCAATATAACACATTCAAAGAAGAGTGTCGAAAAAGACAGTGCATTATCACCATCAATAATACCGATGGTCTATGTCTACCACGGGCGCTCGTCGTCGCGAGAGCTCATGTAGATAAAGACCCTGCTTATAGAGCGGTTCTTAAGGACACTGGGAAAATTCAATATCAAAAGGCGTTACAGTTAATGACGACTGCTAATGTTACTATTGCTACTGAAGGAGCCCGCATACCCGAGCTCAAACAATTTCAAACTCATCTTCGGGGGTATAAAATTGTGGTATACCGGTATGGTAGTAAAGGTAGGGATATTATTTTTGAAGGGGACGGTTTTGGGCCCTCATTGAATCTTCTATTCAATGAGGGGCATTACAATGTAATTACTTCACTCACAGCTGCATTCTGCTGCGGTTATTACTGTAAAAAATTACATGTTCCATACGACTATAAAGCAAAGCATAGGTGTAGTTGTATATGTCTCGGGTGTCGACAATCTCCTGCTTGTGACAAAGGTGAACAAAGTATTGTGTGTGACAAATGTAAAAGATCTTTCTATGGACCTATATGGTTCGATAATCATATTGAAATTAAAATATGCGAGCAGATCCGTAGATGTGAAGATTGTTTCAAAGTCGTCCCTATTGATAGGAATCATACCTGTGGAGAGACCTATTGTAAAATTTGTAATAAACATTAACCCGCAAACCACCTTTGTTACATTCAACCTGATACAAATACTCCAAAAAACAAAGATATTTTGTTTATTTTCTACGACTTGAAGACGAGGCAGGAGAAAGTTCAAGATGATGGCTCCCGCCTACACGAGCCAAATCTGTGTGTGTTTAGGCAATGTTCTGATTGCATTTCAGTCAATGGGTCCTTTTGCAATAGGTATGGAGTTAGACTCCAAATTTTGAAAAATAATCCTATCGACAGATTCATGGAATACGTGATGGGGCAAAGACAAATTTTTATAAATATTGTCATCCTCGCGCATAATGGTGGTGGATTTGATCTTCAATTCGTTCTAAACTATGTTTTAATGAAAACCGGTTTGATGCCCGATCTCATCATGAGAGGAACCAAATTGATTGTTTTACGCATCAAAGAGATGAACCCCTACATGATGACTCATCTGAGACTATGAACCGCAGGTATGATGCAACTAATGCCAAAATCGAAATGCTAAAATCTCTAGGATATGAAGTCATTGAGATGTGGGAATGTAGTTTTAAACGTATTTTATCGAATAACGTAACTACACAAAAATATCACCCTCTTGTCGTACAATCGCCTCTTAATCCTCGTGATGCTTTTTACGGAGGTCGAACGGGTAATATTGTCGAATATTACAAAATCAAAGATAAGGAAAAGGTAAGGTACGTTGATGTCTGCTCGCTTTACCCCTGGGTGTATAAATACGGAAAGTTTTCTGTTGGACACCACAAAATATTGGTTGGTGCTGAATGCTGGATTGATCAAATGTAAAGTACGTCCTTCTAAAAATTTGTTTCACCTCAAAAATCGAACATCAAACTCATGTTTGTTCTATGTAGATCTTGTGGTGAGACCATAACTAAAAGCGAATGTCATCATTCTAACGAACAGTGGGCTCTCTCTGGCACCTGGGTAATTGAGGAAGTAGTTAAGGCTATTGAAATGGGTTACAAGTTGCTGGAAACTTATGAAATATGGTCATACGACACCATTCAATTCAGCGAAGGAGTATCTGTTCTGTTTACCGAAATGATGAATAAATTTATCAAAATCAAACAGCAGGCGTCAGGATGGCCCCAGCGTTGCAACACCGACGAGAAAAAAGACAGATGCATCGAGGAGTTTTTACAATGCGAAAATGTCAAACTTGAATTTCCCGAAATTGTTTACAATCCTGGACTTCGATCACTAGCTAAACTCATGTTGAATTCGTTCTGGGGAAAGTTTGGACAGAGGGATAATCAAGCTAAAACTTTCATTGTGAATAACCCCTCAGAGTTCTTCTCAATGATGACGAATCCCTCCATCAATATTAATACCATACTTCCTATCAACGAAGAAACTCTTGTTGTTAATCGGGAATATAAAGATGAATGCTACGTGCCTCTTCCTACAGTGAATGTTGTCATAGCCACCACCCCCGCCCGTTTGAAGCTTTACTCTTATTTAGAACAACTAGGTGATCGAGTCTTATATTACGATACTGATTCAGTGATATATGTAGCAAAACCTGAACAAGTCGATATTTCAACAGGTCAATTTATAGGTGATATGACCGATGAATTGGAAGGTTACGGTCTCAATAGCTATATATTAGAGTTTGTGTCTGGTGGTCCTGAAAACTACGCCTATAAAGTTTGGTCTACCAGAGACAAATAATTCAAAATCACCTGTAAAGTTGAGGGAATATCTTTGAATTATTCGGTGTCACAACTGATCAATTTTGATTCAATTGAAAAGATGATTTTAACCCCTTCTGAACCTATATCTGTGTATAGTAAACAAATTCGCCGAACGAAGGAACATGACGTCATCACTATAGATGTCATGGAAAAGTACCGCCCTGTATCTTTAAAACGACATTTCTCCGATGATCATACTTCACAACCTCACGGATACAAAATCATTAAGTATACCGCTGAAGACAACTTATAAAGAATCTCTCCCAAAATTGAAAAAATTCTACAATTGTTTGATAGACACCAATAGATCGAAAACATATTTAATCAAGACTCACAAACTCTATGTACCCCCATCCTTATAATTAACATTAATTTACGAAAATAATTGATAAAACAGAAAATCCATTCATTCATTCACAGAAATTACTGAACCGAAAGAAAGATGCTATAATAAACTTGTCAAAAAAAGCCATTATCAACAAAAGATGCCAAAATAATATTGTTAAAAAAGAGCCATTATTAACAAAAGATGCCAAAAGTATAACTGTCAAAAAGAGCCATTATCAACCAAATATGCCCAGATAATCCTGTCAAAAAAGAGCCATTATTAACAAAAGATGCCAAAAGTAAAATGGTCAAAAGGAGCCATTATGTACAAAGGATGCCAAAATAATATTGTCAAAAGAGTCATTATTAACAAAAGAAAAATTGTCAAAAGACCCATCATTTATTTAAACAAAACAAAAGAAAGATGCCAACGTTACCGCATTATCTATTTACCGAAATTTATGTTAATTTTCCCCTTTTCCTGGTGAACGTGCGTTTTAACCTCCTCGTGGTGTTTTCTAGACAATACTCTGTATTGACTAATAAAACAAAAATCCTTCACTCCTCATGAACCTTCCCTATTCCTCAGCCCCTTTTTGTGAGTACATTGACGTTGATCGTTATCTCGACACCTTGAGGAAACATTTCTGAATAGAAGACAACACTGGTTAGCTGTTCAACTGACTGATGGCAAGGAAGAGGCAGATGATATGACGTTTGACAGCTGACAACGTGGTGCTATATGACAAATGTAGGTTAGGTTAGGTGACAGATGAGAAGTTACGTTAGGTTACTGATGTTCCGTGACGAATAAGAAGAAGACAATTGACAGGTTACAGGAAATAGTGGTTTTAAATTGCACTCTGATGCATGTAGGCACGTCAAAAAGGTTCGAAACTTGGCTATAGTCGGTAATGCAGATCCAATACTTGTTGGCTGGTGTGAGGTTAGCTCCCAACACCTGTCTGGGTCCAAAGGTCATGTCTGGACGGGTCGTCGCCATCCATATCAAACTATTGGCTGCTTCAATAGAAGAGAATATAACTTTTATCCTATTGATTCCAACTGATTTGATATCAAGAACGTTATTCTTGAATTGGGCGTGAACCATCAGAAAGTGGCCTAGTTTTATGGGTAACAATCTTCCGATACTTTTATTCCTATGCTCAACCAAAACGAAATACGGACCTTTATCCATTGAAAGATATAACTCGGATTTTATCCAAGTCTAGAATAGTGTATCAAAACAACTTTTACGTGGTTTCATATTTCCTTTACAACATAAGTGATATGAATTAGATTCCTTTACGTCAAAAGGGGTATAATCACCCTTTGATTAATTTATATATGTATATCTTGATGATCAAATGTTCTGATTTCAGGAAACACATCACTGAACAGCCCATTATTGTTATACTCTACAGCCAAAGATATTCGATTAGTGAATTCTAGTCGAGCAATTAACAGAGGAAAACCGATTACCATCGTGAAAAATTATACATATGTAGCTGCAATTGAGTACCATTATGAGATGAAAAAGATATTTTGGGCTGACCATGAAAGTCAAACTATTTTTAGTATCGACTATGATGACGGAATGACAACAAATAAGGTAAGTAAAATAAGTATATTAGATAATAGGAACTCATCTTTCTCCAAATTTTATCACAAATTGAAGCAGACATAGCTCATACATTTTCAATATATACAGTATCCGCCAAAAACTTGGAACCATATGGGAAACTTTTAACTAATGGTTTCTCAAAAAATTTTATTCTACATAAAAGTTGGTGCATTCAATTAGACTGAATATGCGTATAACCGATTTTATCAGTGGCGTGCGGTTAAGCGGGAATCGGCCGATAATCTAATTTCACAATGGAGTAAAGTGACATTATTATACAGTTCGATTATGCGTCATCAATTTATGATTGAAGAAATCACACACCCTCTATCGAACATCTCTTTCTAACAACCGCTATGAGCGAATCAAAGTTCGTTAACATTTGTCTTCTAAGCTAAGAATTATGGTATTGTGATGATCGATTATAACTCAAAACAGTGAAAAGAGATAGCCATAAAACCGACAGTCTTACATTTCAACTAAACTTGCCAAACATTGTATTGTGTGTACCATCAATTGCGTCATTGTTTTCTGTCATTGGGGTATTGTTTGTCGCCAGTTTTACTTTGTTTTGCATTCGAGTATATTATAAAAACAGTTTTTTTCAAAGCTAAACGTCTCTTGGAATCATTACTCTCAAAGTAAGTACAATACAATGTGTTTTATTCACAAATAATCTTCAAAATTTTTAACCTCACAATTGACATTTGTGACTATAATTCCTTATTACCGGGATATTAACACAACAATTATTCATAGTATGGAAACCCTATTGAGAGAAAAAAACATTACCTAAATCTATAAATACAGGTCAAAAACATTCATAATATATTTTAATTCTATTTTAGATTATACCGTGAACAATTCTACACTCACAAGCACAACAATTTGTGTTGAACTTGTGCGAGTATTTTGAAAGGGAAAGAGCTAATGGTTGACCTTTTTTACCACTTTCACCTGTTCAAGAGGTAACAATAAAAACCACAAAAGAAATGTCATATTTTTTTTACTGTATTTTAGAGAGGCAGATGCTTTTAAAATATCTCGAAAAACGAAATAAGAAACGAAAATAAACCCATTCCATCAACTCCAGGAAAAAGTAGACGTGGTCTCAAAAAGAAAACAGCTGATTTACCTGAAGGACAGAAAATGGCAGTACGAAATACTTTGTACGATATGCATGAAAAAAGTGAATATATCTCCTTATTACTGGGTGAGGGAAATGATGATATTGATTGTTCATTCTATGGACGTGACACTGACTAGTGAGAAAAATGAAAAGTCAAACTTATTGTCACATCTAGTTTTCTTTTTAATTTGAAACTTCACTTGTATCTCGTTTTTGAAATGCAGTTATAATATCAGTCCTATCGTATGAATTTTGACATGTACCTATATTTATTTGAATTTTTGTCTTCCAGAAAAAAATGTTACCCTTCAATCCTTGAACGATGAACTGAAAAATAAGGAGATTGTTTCGATGTGCAAATCATCTTTGAATGTTTTACTGAAAGAGCTGTGATTTAAATTTAAAAATGATGATAATCGAAGAGCTTTGATTGAAAAGACTCATATTGTTTCACAAAGAGCATATTTTTTACGTAAATACCAAGAAAACTAAAAAAAGTTTATATCCACGAAAATTGTTTTTTTTAGATGAAACATGGATTTATTCTAGAGGAAATAAAACCAACTCTTGGCAGGATGATAATGTCAAAAGGGTACCAAACCCGAAGGACATGATGGTAAACGATTTATTGTTGTGCATGCTGGTTCTGCAAAAGGGTTTGTTCCAGAAGCCAGTTAATTGTTCTGTTCGAAATCTTTGACTCTAGATTATCATGGAGAAATGAATAGTACAATGTTCACCAATTGGATCACTTCACAGTAAATTCCCAGTTTGGAAGAGCCATCTTTGACAATAATGGACAATGCACCATACCACAGTGAAATTTTGAATAAACAGCCTACCACTTCTTCAAGAAAATCGGAAATTGTTTGTTGGCTACAGGAAAATAATATTGATTTTGATGAGAAATTAAAAAAAAAACAGAGTTATTGCAATTGGCTAAGATGAACCGAAAGGAAAACATATATATTATAGATGAACTGGTACAAGAACACGGACATGAAGTATTAAGATTACCACCTTATCACCTAGACTTTAATGCTACAATCATATTGGCAGAGATGGATACAGCGATGAAAAAGTATTGGGTATGTGGAATGAAACATTAGAGAAGTGCAACCTGAATCCTGGACAAAATGTGTAAAACACACCGAATCATTGAAAAAAAGTGATATGGTTATTGAACCCATTATTATAAACATTGGTGACAGTTCTGAATCAGAAAGTGATTATAGTTATTTATGCAACAAGTGCAAAAAGTAAGTGTTTATTGCACTCGACGTGAAAATGTCCGACGAGGCCGTTAGGCCGAGTTGGACAACACGTCGAGTGCAATACACATTTTTTGCACGAGTTGCATACATTTTTTCTATGTTCATGCAAAGAGCAAAAAATTATTTATTTAGGTGTGGCACAAGGTGAAGGAAAATGAAATACGCAATTTAAATAAATAATTATTACTTTCGGTTTCATCACCATCATCTAGTTTTCCATTAATATTACTCATTTTGAAATTTTCAGTTCTGTAATTGTCAGAATTAAATTTTGACTGACGTTTATATAACCACAGTTGCATTATGAAAATCAAAATCATAGTAGCCATGAACTATGACCACGAGGTGTGGTCATAGCACAGACAGTTTGCTCTATGCAGGTAGACGGTTTAGAACATAGCGGATCGGTTTTGATTATGGAGTTATTCTCGGGAAGGCATTGTTTGTTCAACTCTGACTGCTAACATTAATACAAAATAATATAAAATATGTAGCTGTTTAAAACGTCAATTTCACAGAATATCTGCTAAATGTGTAGTGGGTTTGAACGTTTATGTTCATCATGATGACAGCACGTTGAAGTAGAATGACAGATGAGTGCAATAAAAACGTTATTGTACTAGTGCAATAAAGAACTTCTTTTTCCACTGAATATAGTTCAATAAAGTTTTGCTTTTTGCATGAATGTAGAAAAAATATATAAATTTTGTTTCAACTTTCATAAATGGTACATAGTTCTACATGCTCGCATTACATAAATAAATGTATGAATACATTTTTTGTTAATCATGTGTTGAGTATTTCATTACCAAATATATTTCAACTGGTGTTTTTTATTTCTTAGATATCCATTTATTTATCATTATACAGTGGATCCTCTTGTATCCATGCACGAATAAATAATTGAAAAAGTTTGAATATCTAAGTCTAGAACATTCCTTTTCTGAGTTTTAGTCATGTAAGTATATGTTTATTGTGAGTGGTCGGTGGATCAGCGGTCTAATGCACAGGCCGTTCGAAACTCCAGCATAGCGATAGTCGGTTCGAATCCGATGTAGGTACGAGAATTTTTCTCAACTACTTTATATCGGATCGATAGGCGGCCGCATGCCTTGTTGAAAAGCAAGTGTATTGTTAGTTGTCTAGATGCCAATCTCGTCTAGTGCTAGCTTGGAGTGCACACCGATCACTCAAGGTGGTGCTGTAGGATTTTCCGGGTTTTCCTGTAGCTGAAAAGTGAATACATCACCTAAAACATCATTAAGTCGCCCCGGAGCGCCACGGCAAATAATAATAGCCGTCCTCTACCCGCACAGGCTATGCCTTTGGGTACACTCAATGAGTGTTTATGAGGGAGTATTACTATTATTATTATTGTACATAAGAACAATTTCTTGTTGAATATAATAATAAATTAATAACATGTAATATCACAGCTACAAAATATTTATGATTCTAAAGTACTAAAATACGAAAATATAGCTGACATAATGAATAATCATAGCTAAAAAAGACAATTGTTATCAAATATTTAGTGAAACATTAGAATGTGTCGTCATAAAACTCTGCCATGTTTGAATGGAAACTCATTTTTCAATATCCCCGTATGCGAAGGTTTTGAAAATATTGCACTGCAACTTAGTTTTTTGAACAACTTTTTTCGTCAACTATTACCTAGAGGACTTGCATTAATGTGGATAAAATTAGGATGTGATGGATTTGTGTCAAACGGCTGCGAAGGTACAGTTCGATTATTGTATCTTTACCCATGCGTCATCAATACATGATCGAAGAAATCACACATCCTCTATCGAACATCTCTTTCTAACAACCGCTTTGAGCGAAACAAAATTCTATTACATTTATCTGCTAAGCTAAGAATTATGGTATTGTGATGATGACCGACGGGTAAAGATGAAAGAATCGAACTGTATGGATAAAACAACTTCCTTATATGAGTGTGGCTGAAATTAAAATACAGTAGGGAGGTCAAAAGTTCCAAGTAAACTCACTGCTTCCATGTTTTATTATAGAATAGAATAGAATAGAGCTTTATTTTCAGGAATGACAATCACAGAAACAGTACATCTAAAACATACGCTATTACAGTAACCAAAATTAAAGAAATTAGTGTCAGGTACAGTTTAAAACAATACAAGAACTTAAAGACAAGTATTTGTATATATTAAAATAAATAGAGGTTATACAGGCCGTTTCTTTTATCATGTGGTAACATTGCTATATTCTAAACCGTAATAGATACAAAGACGATTAAATGGGATAAAAGGTAACTATTGTGGTGAGCAGTAAATTAGTCATAGACAATTTACAGGGATTCTTGCCCTTCCCAACTTATACAGGAGTTGGTTTTTACGAATAGAATTGTTATTTCAGAAAATATAAAAAAATGAAAAAAGAAAGTTTTATTGTATTCAAAATGTACTAGAATTACGTAACGATAAATTTTAAATCATACGTTTCGTGTCAACAACGCCATCATCGACTATTTTTTTCAAATACAGACCTGTCTATTTCATCACAAATATTGATAGTACATTTTGAATAAAATAAAACTTTCCTCTTTAATTCACAATAGTTACATTTTTTCCCATTTAATCGTCTTTGTATCTATTACGGTTTAGAATATAGCAATGTTACCACATGATAAAAAAACGGCCTGTATATGTTTGTTTTTTTTTTTAATATGTATGTCCCATTTTCACTACAGGAACATTTCGAAACATTCTCTTCCTAGATATTCTTGAATAGAATAAGGCTCCAGGTCCACTATAATATTGATTATTAACCTTTTGAATACTTTTATGTCAACTTCTCGTTTGACTTCTGTTGGTAATTTATTGAAGAACCTAATACATGCATACTCTGGAGTCTTCTCTGTTGACGACAGTCTATGGATTGGATAATTATAATCCTTATTGTGGTTTCGTGTGTTTAAATTATGTTGTATTCTATGAAAAATTTATTGTGATTATTGAATAGAAACATTAAGCAAGTCCCTGATAGGGTCATTATATTCAATGTTTTAAATTTACCTCTACATGATTCCTTATAGTTGAGGTCTAGTAAAATCCTGATGACTCTTTTTTGTAATATGAAAATACTTTCTGCCTGGCTGCTTCCTCCCCAGAAAATGATGCCAAAGCGCATTATTGAGTGAAAGTTTGCAAAGTAAATGGTTCGCTTTGCTCTGTCGTCCAAATATGTTATATGTTATGTTACCCTGAATGAATAGCAATTGAATGACAGTTTAGTGTTGGTTTCCTTAATGTGTTTTTCAAAATCCAAGTTTGGGCCAGTGTGCACGCCAATAAATTTTGTGTGCTCTGCTAGTGTTATTTTCTGCGTTTGTACTTGAAGAGTCTCGGGTATGTCATTGTTTATTGTTTTAGTCCTGAAGCAGACATAATTCGTTTTATCTTTGTTTAGTATGAGTTTGTTCATGGTGAACCATTCCTGTAACTTTTCCAGTGTTCCATTTGCACCCCACAGAGAACACTGTAAACCAATATTCATTGCATAATGCACAACTTGCCAACTTAATATATTTTCAATGTCTTGCAAGAAACGCACAAGCTATCGACCACTCTCGCTGGGGTTCGGAATGATGTTCGCGGCTACAATACCAGAGGTGCCTTGCAAATAAGAAATCCTAGATTTAAACTTTGTCTCGCATAAAAAATCGTTCAATTTCAACTTATACAACTAACGTCTCCCTAGAATAAAAAACCTCAGCTCCCTCAAATTCAAAAATATAATTAAAAAATATAATGAATATTCACAGTCAAATAAATCACGATGCAATTATAACATTGAAACTTAGAGCAATTTTAGATAATGTAGTTGTTCCATGTTAAGTTCATTACTCTTTGAGTATAAGTGCAGGCATAATCTCCGAAGTATTCTTTATGGATAATTGGGCTCGCACAAATATTTTATGTTGTTACTGAACTTACATTCTTAATATTTTTCATAATACTATAGGTTTTCTCTTTTTTTAAATTTTGTAGTTTTATTTATACTTAGATTTACCATATTCTGACTTGCAACAAATATACAATTTATGTGCTTAGTTAAATAAAATATCTATCTATCTCTATCTACCTATACTAATAGGATTACTGATACAAGTATTTTGAGCAATACGACCACTTGAAATCTTCAAGTTTGATAACGTACTCCTCCAGTCTCCTGCCTTTCGCTTTTCTTTGTACCTCTGTGGACCTTCCACAACATACCTGTTGAATGATCAACTGGCTTCTATTATTAGTTTTTTCAATGAAAAATATTTTTTATACTTTGTGTATTGAATAAGCTTTTTCACAGACCAAATTGTTTATAGCAACAACTGACTTCATCATATGCTGACAGTTGTGTTATCAAATTATAAAATTATGTGGACCGTATTTGCCCGATTGGACTTTATATAAAAAATAAATGTATCAGTCCTAACAATACCATTCTGTAATCTGCAAAATATACACTCCTGCCTAACCTCAGTAAATGTACTGCAAGAGTTCTACGACAATTTCGACAATTATTACTTATAAATATCCTTAAGAGATTCGCAGGTCCAATCTGCAATTTTCAGGTCATTCTCTCTGCTTGGCGTTTATAGTGACTGTCAGCTGTCAACACTGTCGTTTGTCAGTTGTCTCTTCTTCGTCTCCGTCTTCTTCTTCCACTATGGTTAGTAGTGTTGCCCCCACGTCACAGTCCCTAGCGTTGCCTAGGCCGCTTTGCCACATGAAACCCCGGGACCACAGCGTTGCTGGTTGTTAACGTCACAAAAATCCAAAATAAAATTTGAAATTTGAATTTGTGTGTGAAGGGTATCAGAAAAAAAACTATTTGCGCTGCGTAGATTTGAACTCGCAATAAATAAATGAATAAAGGTTTATTTTGCACAGTTTTCAGTTGGTTCTACACTAGATTTGATATGTTCATAACTCCTTCACACTACAGCTCAACTCTTCGCCCGAGGAGTGCTCAGGAGAGGGGAGGATCGGCAGGACGCACGAAGAGCCGCCTTCCTCCAACTATTTCCGGACAGAGGAAGGGGGGAGCGCTTGTGCCAAGAGGTACACAGGGTCCCGGTTAGAAGGCGCTGGTATCCGCCTCCACTGGTGTTGGCGGTGGGTCGAACATTCCAACTCATAGTGGTGGTAGTGCGAATAATACATGACTCCTGCAAAGCTTATGCATGTCGTTTGAGTTGCATTCAATGAAGTTACTGCTTTTGTCTAATTCTGGTAATGCTGTCCTGGAAAAGGCTGATGCTGTCCTGGAAAAGGCTGATGCAAAAAACCGGGTTGATCATGTATTCTGAGCCTGGAAGGTCTCTGGTTAACGAACTTTTGAGGAGGTGAAACCTGTAGAATTTCTCCAACTGGTTTTTACATGTGTCGGAATGGAGTCAACACCAGCAAGGGCGCGTATCGTATCCAGACGAATGTATCGGTCACTCTCAGTGATGATACGAAGTACTTTGTTCTGCATTCTGTACAACCTCATAAACGGAGTCTTTGGCAGGTTGCTGAACGCTGGGCTGGCGTACAACATCAAGCTTCATGTGTGAACCTCTGGCTATCAGCAGATAGGTACGTTTTATCTCAGCCACGGCCCTCTGGATAGCCAGGTTAATATGCTTGTGCCATGTTGTACGCTTGTCCAGCTGTACCCCCAGGTATCTTACCTTGGTCTGGACATCCATGGCTTTGTCCTTGACCTTCAATTTCTGAAGAACTTTAGAGAACTTTAATTTCTTCGATAAATTGATGGCTTCGGACATTCCGGGTTTACAGTTTTGTTCTCTTCGAGATACGGTAAGATTTATCTTTCCAACCGAGATTGGACCTGCATAGCAGCTGCAACGGTGGAGAACAAATGGGCGTATATCGCGGTATCATCCGTGTATATAGCCGTCTTTATTTTCTCGCACATTAGAAAATCGTACGTATGCAAGGAACAAAAATGCTTCGATAGGATACTCTGAGGTTCTTGTTCTGTTAATCCTCACCGCAAAAGTTCGATCAGTCAGATATGAGTTCACCAGTCTTACCATGTATGAAGGCATACCTGCTCTCAGCATTTCACAGATTAGATCTTCAACCCACACGGAGTCGAAGGCTTTCTGCATGATCAACAGGACTATAACGGTATTCATGCCTCGGTGAGCCACCTCTTTCACCTCGTGAACAACCCGGATGATCTGCGAGTTCGTACATGCATGAAAGCCGAACTGCTCAGCGGAGATCATTTTGAGATGCTCCTCGAGGGACAACAAACTTTCAAGGAGAATCTTCTCCTTCTACTTTTGCGACCACGCAGTAACTAAATTGGGCGGTAGCTATCGAGTTGGTGGCCATCCTTGCACGTCTCCAGGATAGGAATTACCAATGCCTTTTTCAGACAATCCGGGTAGTGCTGCCACTTGATTATGGCAGGTTCTTGAGCAGAATGGCGTCTAGGCCATCCGGCCCAGGCACCTTATTCGTCGGAAGTCGTTTATTGACTTCCGTCAGCTCCTCATATGTTGCCATTACTTTGGCGAACCTATGAGGGCCGATAGGGACGGGCATAGATTGTTTGAATTCTTTCGTTATCTTAGATCTTTCTTTATGACCGTCGCTAACGTCCGGCGCCTTTGTATGAACGCTGGCGAAGTGCTCACCGAACAGTTCCGCCTTCTGAGGATCCATCACTGCGCGATCGGGACTCTTCACTACGGGTGGAACAGGTTCGAAGTGCTTTGAGATGCGCTTTGTAATCTGCCATAGCGAATTGTCCCGAACGTCCAGTTTCTCCAGCTTATTCTCCCACACCGTGTCGTTGTGGTCATTAATTAGATCCGAGATCTCTCTTCCTAGCTGGAGCATACCATTTTTATGCTCCGTTGTAACTGCCACTTCTTTCGGAGAGGGTTTTTCAAAGTAATTAACGCCCGAACTTCGGGTGGAACAATATTCCGGTTCCTCCCGATCTCAATTTTTTGATAGCCTGGTCGCGAGCGACCTGAATATCATGAATAAGAGCTAGAGTCACCTCCTCAATTTCATCACGAGCAATGCCGGACTTTATCGCCATATTTGTAATTGTATCGGATAACGGGGGGATATCCCCCCCGCAATACTTCGTACTGGATCGTGATCCGAAGTCATGTCGAGGATGGCCCTGAGTTCACTGCTGAACTAGTATTCCCACAGCGTTCTGCCGTTAGCGTTAGGCTGTGACCCTTCGCCCCACTCAAGACGCCTGGCGTTTAGGTCCCCCACCCAGTACCACCTTGTGGCCAGTATTACACAGATTGTCCAAGTCAGTATGTGTATTGACCGCGAATACGCAGGTTCCATCAGCCAGTTCACTGCCTGAGGGCGGTCAGCCCTGGCAATGGAGAAGCCCTTGAGTTTGAACCGATGGTCCGGTCGAAGCCAAGTCTCCGAAATAAAGTCAATAATAAGCGACAGCAAACATCGCTTGAGTTCATCATGTGTTTTTTCCGATGCCTCGCAGTGTCCGATCAAGTAGTGAGATGCATCGGATAGTTGATGCTGCTCTGCACGGAGACTCCCTTTTCCTTCTGTTATTGTCATTTCAAATGTATACTATCTGACGGCATCTTTCTGACGGCATCTTGAAGTTTTGAGAAAAATTACCATAACCTTTAATATATTTTATATAGCATCACCTGATTTTTACAGTAGAGGAGGTAGTTTTGACAATGTCCAACTAATTTTTTACTTTTGTTTAGCAAGTCCTTACTGAGCTAACTTATTTTTATATTCATTCAACTTCTACTTGCTATGAGTAGTTCTAAACTTGATCAGCTCTCATTTTCTAACATAAGAACAAACGATAAATTTATAATTTAATTCTATTTTATAGGCTGAACTTGTCAATGATGTTAATGCTGATGGTTTAGCGTGTGATTGGGTCACAAATAAAATATACTGGACTGATAGTGAAACTAATCATATTGAAGTAGCTACCATTGAAGGAAACTATAGGAAAGTTTTATTCTGGACTGATATTGATTTACCGCGTGCCATCGCTGTAGTTCCCATGGAAGGGTAAGTTGAATTTAATGTATTAGAAATTGAAGACCTTGAATGGATTTTAATTAAGTATACGTTGAAGTGGAAAAATGTACTCAATGATTTTTTTTATGAAATATTTGAAAAATATGCAAAAATTGCATTTCGTTGCCCTCTTCTTGGTTGAGCTTACCCTTACACTTCCTGGAACCAAAGTTGGAGGGAAACCAAAATCATGATTGATGAAAATATTTGCAACTGCAGATTGAGTGCATATAACCCCCAAGCAAATCGTAGACACGTATTCCGAGCTTTTTGGCTGTAATCAGTACGGTGTACTCAATTGTATGGATAAGGTAGCTTAAAGTTCCTTTGTGATGACGTTGGTTGTTGCTCTGGAAGAGTCTGCTAACCAAAACTACAAATGAGCGGCTGTCTTCTATGGTTCACTCTATTAGTTGATTTTAAGTGCAACCAGTGTTGCTCATCGTTACAATTGGTTACACCGTACTGATTATAGCCAAAAAGCCCAAAACACGTTTGCTTGAGGGCTAAATATTATATACGTTTCACTTTTTGAGGTGGAATAATGAAATTCTCAGGACTGGAGGAAATTATGAAAATGCACGTACTGGTAATGGTGTGAGCCTAAGTGATATACACCACCCGCCAGTCGCGATGGAACAACCCATTTTTATGGTATTAGGGCGCAAAATAGACTCGAAATAGCCTCAGATTCGTGATCAGGAACCTCAACTTACTACAGATACAACTTTTTCTTGAAAAATTTCAGACCTGAAAAATCCGAATTTGTCTCACTTTCAAAGGCCACAGTAAAGAAGCAGAATTGCCATTCTTTATTAAAACTAACGCACTGTAATAAAACTGTACTAAGCTAATTTTGTTAATTTATTTTAAAACTCGTCTTAAACAATAATTTATATCACAGTCAGTATTTTACAAATTTATCTTCACTGACAGTCTCTATCTGCAAACTTTGGAACTATATTTGTAACTCTCTGTGGCTATCTCTCTTACATCTTCCGCCGAGCGACTTATATATATATATATATATCCGCAGTTACAGTTATCGATAAATCGAGTCTATCCGGCGACTTCTTAGATGTCCCTAGAACCTTCCGTTAGAAAATTCGCGTTTCTTCCACGTGATTCATGTGTTAGTGAGCTTAGGAATGTTTTCGTGGGGTGCATACTTAATGAGGTGAATGCGTAATGAGATGATCAGGGCCGGTCTCGAGGCTGGTCTCGAAATCGTTACATTGCCCCCTTCTTAAAGACGTTTCGTTTTGGAGTGTGAAGATATTTGCAAGATTCTCCATATCTGAACCTGGACGTTCGATGGAAGTAGCACTCCACAGTCTTCAAGTTGGGTCGAGGAAGATGGTTGCAGCACACCAGAATCTTGACGCCGCTGGATCTGAATACTGTCTCCAACATGCTCCTTATAACTCTCCAGTCCAGCCCATCAATCCCACAGGCCAATTTTGGGATTGCCAGGTCCACAAGATTTTGGTCCAACATCATATCTCTTAATCTGGTAAGACTCTTCCAGACATCTTCATGAGACGGCTTATCTCGAGAATGGTAACCAGATAGTAGATGTTTCTCTAGCCCTTCCTCAACCGTAGCACCCCTCCAACTTCCGGGTTCTGTTCCCGCAGTTCCTGGAGTCGACCGAACTTCTTGGAGAAAACTACGGCAATGCCTCTGGACATTTGAAGATCTGCCACACAGTGAGCTAACGCGTAATCGGCAGACACCTTGAAAAGATCTCGTGGCTCCTCTCGGGTTACCCCATGTTGAACTTTCTGTCCGTTCGAGTACAGAGACACGAACCTCTGAAACGTCATTTCATCCTCCGGTGGTCTGACGGTGCGGATTTGGTCGTGGTTTCCGGCGTGAGGGGACAACCTATTGAAGTGGACTACCCTAGGTTTTTCCCGTGGTGGCTTATGAATTCGATAGACAAGGTCGTTTATCCTTTTCATGATCTTATATGGACCTTCCCACGAGTTCCGAAGTTTTGGTGATAGTCCACGGTGACGTTTAGGGTTGTACAGCCAGACAAGGTCACCTATCTGATATCCGCTGGCATCGGCCTTGATGTCGTAGGCCTCCTTCATTCTGTCGCCGGCACTTTGGATGTTCAAACGGACTCGTTCATGAATGTCGTACGTTCTATGTCGTAGTTTGCTGACGTAGTCATCTCCCGCAGTGTCTTGTCCTGGTGGTGTCCCAAACTTCAAGTCACAAGGAAGTCTCAGCTCTCGGCCCATAATAACACTAGCAGGGGTTTGGCCGGTTGACTCGTGAACTACGGAACGATAGGCCATCAGGAACAGATGAAGGTACTGGTCCCAATATTTCTGGTGGTCAGAGACTACCTTGGCCAGGTGACGAGTTATCGTCTCATTCATGCGCTCCACCATTCCAACTGACTGCGGATGCAGAGCTGTGGTTCTCGTCTTCCGGATTTCCAGCATCTGACACATCTCCTGGAACAGGTTTGACTCGAAATTCCTGCCTTGATCCGAATGCAGCTCCAACGGAACGCCGAATCGACAAATCCACTCCTTCACCAAGATGTCGGCAACGGTAATGGCTTCTTGGTTGGGCAGGGCATAGGCTTCGGTCCACATGCTGAAGTAATCCATCGCCACAGGGATGTAATTATTCCCGTGATCATATTGGGGAAACGGGCCAGCGATGTCAATGGCGATCCTTTCAAATCGGCTGCCCACATTGTACTAGCGCATCGGGGCCTTAGGTCTTGTTCGGGGCAGCGCAAACAGCACATTTTCTGCACCAGTGCTTGACGTCAGCTTGACAATTTGCCCACTAAAACCGTTGCCTCACTTTTTGGAGAGTCTTCGTCACTCCCAGATGTCCTCCGGTGACTCCATCATGGATTTATCCTTCCTTCCTTCTCCTGCTCCTGGGAACTACTATTTGACGCCTCTCCTTCCCGCCATCCTCCGACTCCAACATACGTTTCAGGATAAGGGAGTTCCATTGGGACAAATAAGACTTGACGACTTGAGAACAATTGGCTATTTCCTGCCGCGACGGTCCTCGATCACTTTTCTTCCAGCCGATGACTAGACCAAGATCTGGATCTTTCTCTTGGTCTTTCTGGATCTTGTTGTCATTCCAGTAATCATCCACCGCCGTAGTTCTACAGAGCGTTGACTCCTTCTCCTCTGCTCGTCGGCAGTGCGAACAGTCTTCTGGACATGGTCATCGCGATAGGGCATCCGCATTCTTATGGCAGGTCCCCGCTCGAAGTTCGATCTCAAAGTCGAATTCCTGGAGCCTCTCAATCCAACGTGCCACTTGACCCTCGGGATTCTTGAACTGTAGGAGCCATTTGAGAGCTGCATCAGCAGGATTCTCCGTCCATACACATATTTGTGGAGGTGCTCTACTCCCTTAACCACGGCCAACAGCTCCCGCCTGCTGACACAGTAATTGCGTTCCGGTTTACTCAAGGTCTTACTGAAATAACCGATGACTTTTTTCTGTCCCTCCTGGATCTGAGACAGGACAGCACCAAGTCCCACGTTACTTGCGTCTGTGTCCAAAATGAATTTCCCGTCCGGAAGGGAGTAGCTCAGGATTGGTGCGTTGATCAAAGCTTCTTTCAACTTCCTGAACGAATCTTGTCATTCATCTGACCACTGGAACTTTGTTTATCCTTCCGTGAGCCTGGTCAGTGGTTTTGCGATGTTAGCAAATCCCAGCACGTATCGGCGGTAGTAGGTGCAGAATCCAAGAAAACTCCTAAGCTGGTGTATGTCTTTCAGAATTAGTAATTCTTTTACAGCTTTGATTTTTTGTTCATCTACCGCTACTCCATTCCCAGAGACAACGTGGTCGAGGTATCGTACTTCCTTCTGGAACAAATGGCATTTCTTGGGGCTCAGTGTCAATCCGGAGGTTCTTAGTCGCTGGAATACCTCCTCCTCCAGATTTTTCACGTGGTTGTTGAACGATTTGCCTACTACAATAATGTCGTCGAGATACACCAGACAGGTCTTCCATGATAGTCCT
Source organism: Chrysolina americana (assembly GCA_958502065.1). Classification (NCBI taxonomy): domain Eukaryota; kingdom Metazoa; phylum Arthropoda; class Insecta; order Coleoptera; family Chrysomelidae; genus Chrysolina; species Chrysolina americana. The sequence goes on from OY293418.1 coordinate 36,561,014, forward strand.
TTCAAAACCGTCTCCATCAATCTTTCAAATGTGGCTGGAGCATTGCAGAGCCCGAATGGCATAACTGTGAACTGCCACAAACCTGAACCGACGGTGAAAGCTGTCTTTTCTCGATCTTTCTGAGCCATTTCTACCTGCCAGTATCCACTCTTTAGATCTAGGGTCGAGAAAATCGTAGATCCAGCCAGCGTGTCTAGCGTGTCGTTTATTCTTGGTAGAGGTTACCTGTCCTTTTTGGTCACGTTGTTGAGTTGACGATAATAAACTCAAAACCGGGTTGAACCAGCTTTCTTCTTTACCAGTACTACTGGAGAAGACCAAGGGCTGTCGCATGGCTCGATGACTCGGTCTTTCTCCATATCACTGACTAGTTTGTCAGCCTCTTTTTTCTTGGCAAGGGGAAGTCTTCTGGCTGATTTATCGGATCGGACGAGCATTCCCAGTGTCGATCTTATGCTGAATCACCTTTGTTTTACCGCCTCTGCCTACTCCGGTATCGAAGATGTCCTGATACTGCTTGACTAATTCTCTTAGTTTGGGCTGCTCTGCTGGTCCCATGTCCTTGGACGAGATGGTGATCAATTTCTCTAATTCTGCTGTCAAGATTTTGGCTTGGGAAACGGTCCCACGTACACTCCTTATCACAGAGGAAATTGACGAACAGTGCCTCAAAATTGTTCTTTTCTTCAATGTCACCGGGTAATAATTGACATTCATTTTCCCTTACCGGCACAAATTTATCAACACGCAACAAGGTCTTCCCTACTGCGATTCCTCGTCCAATTTTCTCATCATGGAGCTTGGGCTCGAAGATCACCACGTTTCCGCTGCTCGCTCCTCCAGGCGAGCCTCCAAAATGGTTTCAGCCCTCTCTGGTACGCTCACATCTTCAGCCAGCAGAACACGAATAATTTCTTCAGTTCTCCCGTGAAGCACCAACTATTTTCCATTCACGCGTAGGAAGCCGTCTCTGCAATTCAACTCAAACCCTCTGGAGTTCATGATGTCCATCCCTATGATTACATCATCCTCGATATCCGCTACTAGAGCCCGGTGTTTCACTTTAGTGCTGCCTAAAGTCAGTTCAAATGGAAGTTCACCATACACAGTTGCTGGCTCTTCTGTTGCTGTGCGTAGCTTCCAATTCGATGATTCAATTCTTGCCGGTGTTTTGGCAAAAGTAGGCCCAAGGATTGTCCTAGTCGCACCTGTATCAAGCAGCATGGTGCGAGGCTCGTTGTTGATGAGACCGTCTACAAAAACACCTTTGTTCTGTCGTTGAAGGACAGCGACATATGCGTTGTTATTTGGGGCTTGCTGGATACAGGCCGACGACTGCCCCTCCTCATCGACCTTCTTTAGTTTTCCTGTGTCGGTGTCGCTTCTTTGAATGTTGGACATTTGCTACGCACATGCCCAATTTTTCCGCAATTCCAGCACCTTATTTATTTTCTCTCAGGCAGGACTTCCTTTATTAATTTTCTCATGACAGCCTCGATATTAGTAGGCTTCTGTGCACCTTCCTCAATCATCCGAACTCTACTCTGGCTTGTCGGGTTTCTTGGTCACGGAGTCCATCCAAAAATGCCTGAACCGCCAGTCGCTCCATAACATTTTCCGGTGTAGCTGGGTACACAATGTCAGCTTCAAATTCTTGCAGGGATTCGCTTGATTTCTGGCATCGATTCCTCAGCTGTGAATGGTACACGTGTTCTAGGTGGGCCTGACCATACCGTAGTTCTAGATGTTTAATCAGCTGTTCACAGTCCTCCTGTTGTTGTGCGGTGAGGGTCTGTAAAATGTTTGTGGCATCGCCACGCAATGCCAGTGTCAATGCTAAAGTTTTGTCCCCAGCATTCCATCAATTCGTTTTGGCAGCAGCTTCAAATTGTCGGCGGTAGTTTGCCTATGGAGTATTTCCGTCGAACTGAGGCGGTTTCAATGAGAGCTTTCCCGAATCCGTACTGACCTTGAAATCTTTTATGTCCCTTTGGACTTCATCCAAGTCCAAACTTTAGTCTGACATTGCATTTTTGTTGATCGTTTCTCTGGAGTGTGCAGAATCAATTTGCTTTTTTAACTTACTGACTGTTTCCTTTATACTGCCGATATCTGTCTCGATTCCACCTTTTATTTCGTCGATATCTGTATCGACATTTCCCATTCTATCTTCTCATCGATTCGATACACCACAAACTTCTTTCAAACTCTTCGAATTTTCCAGAAGCTCTTATCTCAAGTTCTTCGAAACTTCTAGAAATGTATTCTCCAAACTATGCGAGTTTTCTAGAAGCTTCAATTCTAGATTTTTCGAACTTTCTTCAAGCTTCTCTTCTAAATTTCTCGATAGTTCTTCTTTCAGAGTATTCGAATTTTCCAGAAATATATCTTCTATATTTTTCAAGCTGACCGAGTTATCCAGAAGCTTTTCCTCCAGACTCTTTGAATTTTGAAGAAATGTATCCTCCAGACTCACCGAATTTTGTTGAAGTTTCTCCTCCAATGATTTCGTGTTTTCGTCGAGTTTGTTCATTATAGAGCTCAAATCTATTCCAGAAACTTCGAACAAAAATGTTTCAGGGTCTTCTCCTTCTTCAATTAGTCCATCTGAAGGTCTTTTCTGGAGTACGGCCTTCTTTCCAGTTGTTCCTAACTCACGCTCCTCTAACTCTTGCTTTAATTCACTAACTTTAAGGTCAACTAGGTGAACTCTCCTCGGAAACATTTTGTCTCTTATTGTCCTTAACCGAGATATCAGTCTATTATTTATTTCACACTATAAGTTTTCAGTTTATTCCTGCGACGCGCAAACACTAAAATGTTCAACTGGTCTCTAGTGTATTAGGCGCGATAAATGTCTATCAGTTTTCAAACGGCGAACACTTTATAACACTTATTTATTCTGACACCAAATGTAGTAAAACTGCACTTAGCTAATTTTTATCACAGTCACTATTTATACGATCAAACGAACTTACCTGTGAAGTTCGATCGTAATTATATGAAGCGTCCAGTCCGAAGATATCACTCCCCGCCCATCCCCAATAAATAACCTTCAATTGCAATCACGCACATGATCTAAACAATGATGAAGCGTAGTTCTCTGCTTGGTATGTGATCATGCAGGGAAGCAGGGATTGGAGCATTTCTTTTCAAGGCAGCAACCCGAGCAGCCGATGAACTCGGTCTCGTATTCGATACTGAACGGACAAACCCGAACTCTATCAGCGAGTCGGATCCCGTTCAGCAAAAAGCCCACGTAAAAGCTGCGGAGTGTGAGAGGCTCCTGCAGCTACATAAGGATAAGCCGATGCATGGGGTCTTCTTCAAGAACATTGAAGGCCTAGGCTTATCCAGAGACCTGACCTTCTCGTTTCTTAGGTCAAGTGGGCTGAAGTCGGAGACCGAGGGATTCATAATGGCCTGCCAGGATGGTGTCTTTAACACTCTCGTCTACCGCAGTCGCGTGATGGGTATAGAGGTCCCTGACACTAGATGCAGAGCGTGTCGTGGGGCAGCTGAGACCATAATGCATTTGCTGTCAGCTTGTCCAGCTTATGCGGTCTCAGCCTATATCCACAGACATAACGCGGCCCTACGAGTGTTGTACTACCATCTACGACACTCGTACGGTGTAGACGAGACACCGGTGTTGCCTTATGCTCCGGGGGATATTGAGTCCGTAGTGGAGAATGAGAAGTGCCGAATCTATCACAGTAATCACTTACCCCAAAAATTACAGTGTTAATGATACACCAGCGTGCCCTCCGGAAGTGTCGGGGCTCCGGAGACAGGGCCTGTCTGGGTAATTCCTAACGGATGAAAAAAATATAATAATCTCAGGCTACATGACTCTCGGACTCAGTAATCTCTCACCCCACGGACGTGGAAAGTGTTTACTGGGGTTAATGACACACCAGCGCGCCCTCCGGAGGTGTCGGGGCTCCGGAGATAGGGCCTGTCTGGGTAATTCCTAACGGTTTAAAAAAAAGTCCCTCATAAACACTCGTAGAGTGTACCCAAAGGCATAGCCTGTGCGGGTAGAGGATGGCTATTATTATTATTTGCCGTGGCACTCCGGGGCGACTTACTGATTTCAGCTGTAGAAAAACCCGGAAAACCTACAGCACCACCCCGGGTGGTCGGTGCGCACTTCAAGCTAGCACCAGACGTCGGGATTGGCATCCAGGCAACTCACATCACACTTGATTCACAACAAGGCATGTGGCATTGGCATTGGCATCTAGACAAATTTCATTGCCTTACGACTCCTATGAAATTGAGAAACTTTTTCTCGTTTTCCAGTATTCGAACCTGGCCAAATGCGAGCGGAAGTTTAGAAGGTCGGCATCTAATCGCCTTGCTACCGAGCACCCTGTATTTTTAAAACGAAGCATTACCGGATCTATGTTTTTATGAACTTTTCGTCTTAGAATCACTCAAAGAATCACTCCTTCAAGTTCGGCCATGTACTTACATAACACCCTGTATATTTTGCTTCGGCAGTTGATAACGCTACAGTAGATTGTTTTCTCGAACTCCATGAAACTGCATCTCCTTATAATAAAAAGAAATATCCAGAAACCGATTTTCTCTGATCCAAATCAGCTGCATGATCTGAATCAAAAAATCCTGTGAATTTCATATCTGAACTCTTAGTATAACACATTTTAATGTTTATTGTACCTTTTATATACCGTAAACCTAGTTTGAAAGCTACCCAGTAGAGTTTTCCAGGATTTTGATTATATCGACTGAGGATTCACTGCAGGTCGAGACACTTGAGCACAGAATAACAAACTACTAATCAGTTCTTAACAAGGAATTTTCTCCATTTATTTTTTTTCTTCTTCAGATTTAGAACACATTTTCTGATTACAATCCAAAGGAGTTGCACATGATTTGCAATTCATCATTCCAAAACGGTCCAGCATTTAGTTTATATACTGTTGTTGATCTATCCATATTTTTGCTCTTCTTTGTCTCGTGTAATATGCGAACCAAGGAATAAATTTGCAGGTCCGATATCTTTCGTATAAAATTTTGTTGAAAAATCTAACTTCAAATTGTCTAAGACTTGTCAAATTTGAAAGTATCAACAAATCATCAATATATACAGCAACGAATGAAAAATGTCGATTCGAATGTAATAATAATTAGGTACATGGTTCATATTCTGACTTTTTCATTCCAAAATCTTTAAAAGCTTGAACCAACATCATATTCCACATGCGCGAAATTTTACAGCTAATGCTATTAAAAACGAATTAAATCATATCGAACCACTGGTGAATACACCTCATCGATTCCTTTTCGTTGGTTATAATCTTTGGCTACCAAACGAGCTTTATATTTAACGGTTTAGCCATGTCCATTGAGCTTAGTTCAGAAAACCCATTTTGTATACCGGGTGATTCTCCAAGGTGGCTCACCCCTATAACTTTTTTATTATTAAAGATAGAAAAACGAAATTTGGGGGTTGTGTATTATAGTTCAATTTACAGTTTTTGACATATTAACTTGCTTTATCGTACTTCCGGTTCGACCATAACTTTCGATTTTTAAATGGGTCATCCTATATATTGTTATTTATTTCGATCGAGAATGACATTCTAAATCCAACAACACCCCACTTGTCAAAATTTGACAAATAAAGTAATTTTTATTTAAATTTTTATTTTTCGATCTATAATGCCATGGATCGTGTGAATCGCCTCATTCTTGATCAAGTAACATGGGAAAAATACGACTTTGAGGCTTTTGACTTCACAGTCGTTGTAAGAATTATTCAAAAGTCTCAAATATGAATATTTCCAGTTAACTTGAATTTTTCAAATGGAAAGGGGGTGGCTCGTCGGCTTTTTGTGAAAGATCATTTCCTTACGAATAATTTGATACCACACACTTTCACTTTATTTTCACTATTTCTGTGAACGATTGCAAGAAGCGATCATACCGAATAACAAATAATACGTATTCGGTATACTTATGCACTAAGTCCTGTTATTCTAGTTATTCGTGACAAACAATTCAATTCACAGTCGTTTTAAGAATTGTTTAAAAGTCGCAAATATTACCATTAGTCCACTAAGTTTCTAAATTTTCAAAATGACCCCCTCCTTCTGGAATGCCACCCTTACTTTATACTTCAGTTCTTCACGAGTAGCTGATGCTGTATCATAATCCTGATTTTTAATTGTTCCCCAGAGAAAAAATCTAGTGGAGTGAGATCTGGTGATCTAGAATATGAAAAAGAAATAATACATTATGAAAAAATATGACATCTTAAGAATGTACCTCGTTGGCCACTGAATAGGTCAATTGGTTGCCAATCCACTTTTCTGGGAAGGTGTCATTCAGATGTTCTCTTACGACTTGAGAATTGTGAGGTGGCGCTCCATCTTGTTGAAAATAGATATCAACTTGGGTAGCTAGTGGAAATCTTCAATGAAATCATTTATTTGATTTCCAAGGAACTGCAGATATCTTTCCCCAGTAAGTTGTCCGTAGAAAATTATTGGGCTCAAAAGTTTTCCTCCGATAATACCCATCCAGCAATTGCATGAGATGTAAATTTGTTTGCGACCAGTACCTTTTATTATTCCGATTAAACAGACCCAAGTTGGTGAATCGAGTTTCATCTGAATAAATAATTTTAAATGGAAAACGTACATCTTCTCTGAATTTAGTCAAAAACCAGTTGCAATAAGTTAATCTTCGGTTGTGATCGTTATCGTTAAGATGTTGGTGTAGTTGGTACTTGAATGATCGATAATTATATTTGTGAAGAATTCTCCAAACGGACGAATAACTTATATCACACTCAGAAACAATTTGGCGAATTGACGCCGTACAATTCACTTCAACATAGGCCAACATAGAGGGCATAACTCAGCACAGAGCTGAAGCGTGTTTCATGGAACATACAAGGTTGACTGTTGACATTTGACGTGTTTGACGTTGAAATTTGTCAATACTCTCTTCTTCTTTTTCTTGACATATTTTTACCGCCCTTGTGCGTCCCTTGAACCACGTGCGGTCTCAAAGGCGAGTTTTAAAATGATTAACATTTTTCCAAATTTTAATTAAAAGTTTTCCTTCATAACTCATAAAATCATAATGTTTTTTAATCGTGTTCATGTACATGACATAGTTTTATTATTGTTGTTTCATCTCGTTTTGTGTTGTGACATAACCTTACATACATAAGGAATGACCAAGAAGTTTCTCTGCTGTTTTCACAAAATTAATCTCACGTTAGTAAGTTGTTTTACATCATATTAAGAGTGTTCTGTTTGTTCACACGATTAATATTTTCAGATGTCTTGAAAATGAAAATAAATATTTTCGAAAGCTCGACAATTTAACAAAGAGTTGTTCTTTACCAGGCCACTTTTTCTGACTGCAACCCCAAGGGATATTTTCACTGAGAGAATATATATATATATATATATATATATATATATATATATATATATATATATATATATATATATATGTATATATATATATATATGTTCGGGTTGAACCGCGTCTAGAATTTGTTGAATATATATATATATATATATATATATATATATATATATATATATATATATATATATATATATATATGAAGAGTAACTTGTGACATCTACAGTCACTAGTTTGAAACTTAATTCGACAATACTCTATTCACTTTATATATATATATATATATATATATATATATATATATATATATATGTATATATATATATATATGTATATATATATATATATATATATATATATATATATATATATATATATATATATATATATATATATATATATATATATATATATATATATATATATATATATATATCTTGGAAAATATTTGGGTAGCAGTCAGTTGACCAGTAAAAGTTATTTAATCTTCGTTTTTAAGCCGAGGTTTCGAAAATCTTTATTTTCTTTATCAAGACTATAACTAGAATATAATGTATATGAGTATATATGTTAATTCAACAGTTAAGTAATACTTACTAACGTGAAATTGAAAGAAATTTACATCAATGATAAACATAAAGAATATTGAAAACTTCAAAAATACAGACAGAGACAGGAAGATAATGACAGAAAGATGAATGGTATATATAGGATGAGAAAAACATAAAAAATTGTAAAGATGAATAGAATTACAAAAATAATATATTCAAGGAGGATTACTGTTGGAAAATATCTGTATATTTCTGTGTAAAATGTATGTATATATATAGCTCAATTCTTTTATGTCAGTTCTTTTGTTGACTGTATTGGTTGCGTAATTGATGTGAACCATTTCCAAAAAGAGTCTTTTCCGTAAATTACTTTCTACATCAAGAACTTTCGCATTCACATAATCAATCCGATGGTCTTTATCAATGGTATGTTCAGATAATGCACAAGATCTTATATTTCTCCTTGAATCACTCTTATGTGAGGTAATGCGATCTTTTAGCATTCTTTTTGATTGGCCAATATATACTTGATCACAGTCTTTGCATGGAATTTCATAGATAATATTAGATTTGAACATGGTAGGTACTGGAGTTTTCAATTTAGAATGTATTGATTCATCGTATTTGGTATTGGAGGGCAAGTTCTATAAACAGATTTTTGGTACTCCAATGGGCTCTAGCATATCTCCAATATTATCCAGCTATGTTTTAGATGATCTTTTAGATGTATTGGAAATTTTGATTTTGAATTTCCCTTCATTAAAAGATATGTTGATGACCTAATTCTTGCTGTTCCAAAACAAAAAATTCAAGAAGTTCTTTCTGTGTTCAATGGATATGATGAAAATATTCAATTCACAGTGGAGGAGGAGATTAATAATTCAGTACCTTTTCTAGATATGATGTTGATCAGAATGGACGATAATAAAATAAGAACTAAATGGTATGGAAAATCTATTAATAGTAATCGTTTAATAAATTATCACTCTTATCATACCACCAAAATTAAAATCAATATGATCAACAATCAGAAAAGTAGGGTTGAGAAAATGACTCACCCTTCTTTTCGACTTGAATGTTTGAATGAACTCAAAGTCATTTTACTTGAGAATTCGTATCCATATTCTTTAGTAAACAAAATTCTTTTCAGTACACCTTCACAAAACATTTCCTCTCATATTCAGGACACAAGAACCCACGATACCAATAACATGACCTATTATAAGAGCTTACCACATGTCCATGACTTGACTCCAAAATTAATCAATGTTCTCAGAAATGAAAAAATAAAATTTGCAAAAACAAATGTCACCACTATCTCGAATTTACATTCTAAATTGAAAACTCCAGTACCTACCATGTTCAAATCTAATATTATCTATGAAATTCCATGCAAAGACTGTGAAGTTTGTCCAAGCTTTCGGAAATTTAATTAATCGTTTCCATCATCAGGGATACTACAAATTGCATGAGTAAGTAATATATAAAAAATATACATGGATGGTTAACTTACATCTTAGTTGAGGGTGTTTGACGCGATGTTATACAACAAAAGGCGGCACATTGTACAAGATGAATTTCAATATAAAACAGGTAAAATTGGAAAGATGTCATAAAAGTTTTGTTAAAATACGTTACATTTTGAACACATAAGGCCAAATCAATGCTATTGGTTGGGAGAAGACAGACAGTTGACATGGCATATGACTTAGTCAGTGGTACCAATTTGCAGTTACCAACCTATGTTGGAGTCCGTAAATCAGAATTTAGTTGGTTGGGCGACACCTAGTGGCCCATGGAGGAACCTGGCATATAACTGAGTGTCTTTAGTACACTTTCGATCTGGATATTATGTTTTATTTTGTAGTATAACAATGTTAAGTCCTTCTGTGAGCAAAATTCTGGTACAGGTTAAGTATCTGGAGAATTTTAAGTCAAATTTAGGAAAAAAGGTTAAGTTTTCTTTATAAAATTATTTGATCATTTGATAGATTTGAAGAATTAATGAATGGTGGATTCTTATCCAACGTCAGAAGGTAAGAATAAATTTCACTTAGATGATTAATATCTGTTTTTTTATTAATGCAGTTACTATTTTCTGAAATAAAGGCCATTTCGAGAAAAGTTCTTTTGGGTAGACGCGATTCACTAGCTAAGACCTTAGTGGCATCATAATTCATATGGTGGTCAAACTTGTTTACATGTTCAGCTAACGCACACCGTTCTGGATGTAATCTACAGTCACTTTTATGTGAAACGATTCGGGAGCCTAGAGATCTCGAAGTCTGACCAACATACATTTTGATGCACGATTGACACGGAATACTATATATTACATTCGCTTGAGAAAATAGAGAAAGTTTGTCTTTGACTTTAGAGTGAATTGTTCTAATAGTTAGTACTGATTTATTTGCAATTTTCAAATTCGGTAAATCATTAAAAATTCTGGAGAGTTTGGGAGTGATCTCCTTTATGTAGGGTAAAGAACTATAAAAAGCAATTAATGGTGCAATATTGTTTTCAATGTTATTATTATTGCTATTATTTCTGTCAATTCGTGTAATTGTTGAGTTGTTAATTATATCAAAGGAGGATGAAGAATTAAACAAAATATTTTTAATCATAATCGGTGGGTAAGAATTTTCAAGAAATAAATTTAAAAGGATAGCAAGATTTTTTTTGTGAAGTTGACTGTCAGAGATTTTTAACACTCTATCTTTCATTTGTTTTACATAAAGTATTGGTCTTACCACAAACACTCAATGAAAGTGAATCTAGTAAAACAAATGAAAGATAGAGTGTTAAAAATCTCTGACAGTCAATTCCACAAAAAAATCTTGCTATCCTTTTAAATTTATTTCTTGAAAATTCTTACCCACCGATTATGATTAAAAATATTTTGTTTAATTCTTCATCCTCCTTTGATATAATTAACAACTCAACAATTACACGAATTGACAGAAATAATAGCAATAATAATAACATTGAAAACAATATTGCACCATTAATTGCTTTTTATAGTTCTTTACCCTACATAAAGGAGATCACTCCCAAACTCTCCAGAATTTTTAATGATTTACCGAATTTGAAAATTGCAAATAAATCAGTACTAACTATTAGAACAATTCACTCTAAAGTCAAAGACAAACTTTCTCTATTTTCTCAAGCGAATGTAATATATAGTATTCCGTGTCAATCGTGCATCAAAATGTATGTTGGTCAGACTTCGAGATCTCTAGGCTCCCGAATCGTTTCACATAAAAGTGACTGTAGATTACATCCAGAACGGTGTGCGTTAGCTGAAGATGTAAACAAGTTTGACCACCATATGAATTATGATGCCACTAAGGTCTTAGCTAGTGAATCGCGTCTACCCAAAAGGACTTTTCTCGAAATGGCCTTTATTTCAGAAAATAGTAACTGCATTAATAAAAAAACAGATATTAATCATCTAAGTGAAATTTATTCTTACCTTCTGACGTTGGATAAGAATCCACCATTCATTAATTCTTCAAATCTATCAAATGATCAAATAATTTTATAAAGAAAACTTAACCTTTTTTCCTAAATTTGACATAAAATTCTCCAGATACTCAACCTGTACCAGAATTTTGCTCACAGAAGAACTTAACATTGTTATACTACAAAATAAAACATAATATCCAGATCGAAAGTGTACTAAAGACACTCAGTTATATGCCAGATGTACTTAATTCAGGTTCCTCCATGGGCCACTAGGTGTCGCCCAACCAACTAAATTCTGATTTACGGAGTCCAACATAGGTTGGTAACTGCAAATTGGTACCACTGACTAAGTCATATGCCATGTCAACTGCCTGTCTTCTCCCAACCAATAGCATTGATTTGGCCTTATGTGTTCAAAATGTAACGTATTTTAACAAAACTTTTATGACATCTTTCCAATTTTACCTGTTTTATATTGAAATTCATCTTGTACAATGTGCCCCCTTTTGTTGTATAACATCGCGTCAAACACCCTCAACTAAGATGTAAGTTAACCATCCATGTATATTTTTTATATATTACTTACTCATGCAATTTGTAGTATCCCTGAAGATGGAAACGATTAATTAAAAATTTCCGAAAGCTTGGACAAACTTAAAAGAGTACTCTTTGATTTTGCTGCATAGCCCCACTATTTACTAGTTCCATTCCTAACTAGTCAGCAACGACTACCCTTCCTTTATATATTATATATATATATATATATATATTATTATTATTTTATATATATATATATATATATATATATATATATATATATATATATATATATATCAAGCTAGGGAACTTGTTGGGTAAGCAGCATGCAGGAAAGTATACTCTTATAACACTTTATTCCAATATTTCGACAAGTTTTATTGTCATCATCAGGGAAAGCTACAAATCATGATCAAAATATAGTGAAAACAATTGAACAACATGGATTCTAAACCACTTACGTGTTGTTGAGATTGATTGCAATGGATGAAGTAAAAAGACGTGTACAGTTATTGAACATATTCAGAAACAGTTTGTGAGATATACATAAAGATAATCGTCACACATTAAAACATTATTTTGTTATGGATAAAAACTAATTATATTTGAATTTATGTAAAATGGATACCATACCGGTGTCCGTAACGGCCGACGTGAAGAAGAGAAACAATTATATTATTTAAAATTAAGTTGACATGTGAAGTTAGTTTGGGTACGTTCCTGCATGGAACTGTACTAGAATGTAGAATTAATACTTTTTATGCATCTCTTCCTTACATAACGGATATAACTCCAAAACTTACTAGAATCTTCAAATCTTTTAATAATATAAAAATTGCTAATAAAACGAGTTTAACTGTCAACTCTCTCTTCACGAGTGTTAAAGACAAAACTCCAGTAACTTTTCAATCACATGTTGTCTATTGTATTCCTTGCTCCAATTGTTCGAATGAATATATAGGTCAAACTAACAGGTTGTTAAAAGACAGAATTTGTTCACATAAGAGTGACTGTCGATTGCACCCAGAGAGATGTGCACTAAGTGTCCATGTACATCATGAGGGCCACAATATGAACTTTAAGGCAGCAAAAATCTTAGCCAAAGAATCAAACAATTACAAAAGAATCTTTCTGGAGATGGCTTTCATATCACAGTCATCCTCATGTTTAAACAAAAAAACAGATATAAAACATTTAAGCGAAATATATTCATTTTTATTGCACTTGGATAAACAGAAATACAATGTCAGAGAGCTTAACTCTCAATCCATATTATAATTGAACTAAATCCTTCTTTAATAAATAAAAAAATTTAAATAACGGCTGACCACCGTAAACAGGTATAAAACAGTAACTTTTCAAAATTTCTTTTCTCCAAATTTATTTGAATCATAAACTGATAAATTTACAACTGTCATGGGTCATAATCATGAAACAATGTCTAATCTATTGTTCCAAGCTCGTGTTACACTTTTCCAGTTCTGAGTAGGTTCAATCTGTCTAATTCTACATTCTAGTACAGTTCCATGCAGGAACGTACCCAAACTAACTTCACATGTCAACTTAATTTTAAATAATATAATTGTTACTCTTCTTCACGCCGGCCGTTACGGACACCGGTATGGTATCCATTTTACATAAATTCAAATATAATTAGTTTTTATCCATAACAAAATAATGTTTTAATGTGTGACGATTATCTTTATGTATATCTCACAAACTGTTTCTGAATATGTTCAATAACTGTACACGTCTTTTTACTTCATCCATTGCAATCAATCTCAACAACACGTAAGTGGTTTAGAATCCATGTTGTTCAATTGTTTTCACTATATTTTGATCATGATTTGTAGCGTTCCCTGATGATGACAATAAAACTTGTCGAAATATTGGAATAAAGTGTTATAAGAGTATACTTTCCTGCATGCTGCTTACCCAACAAGTTCCCTAGCTTGATCTTAACTAGTCAGCAACGACTACCTCTCTCCTATATATATATATATATATATATATATATATATATATATATATATATATATATATATATATATATATATATATATATATATATATATATATATATATATATATATATATATATATATATATATATATATATATATATATATATATATATATATATATATATATATATATATATATATATATATATATATATATATATATATATATATATATATATACAGTGAGGGGCAATATTATGGAATAAATTCATTTTTACGAGAATAGGCAACTTTTGAGACAAATCCCGAAACACGTCGATTTTTATTTCCAAATTATGATTTTGTGGCAGATATGTCGTACTAGTGACGTCATCCATCTTTGCGTGATGACGTAATCGATGATTTTTTTGAATGAGAATAGGGGTCGTGTGATAGCTCATTTGAAAGGTTATTCAATTCTCTATGCAGTGATATGAACATTAACATAATTATTTATACAGGGTGGCCAAAAAAATATTTAATTTGTAAATGAAATTAATTGTCACAAAAAGAAGTATTATCATTTATTTAATACAAAATTACATTGTACTACTGTCGGAAAACAGAAAAACAAATTAGTTGACAAATAAAAATTGCTTTTCGCTTAAATTAAATGTTCAAATTGCCACCCACCTGCCTCTTGGCAGTAATTGAACGGACGAATACATTCTTCTTGAACATTGTGGATCATTTCTGGAGTTGAATTACGAATTTCCAATGTAATGCTATTTGTCATATCTTGGAAATGTGTGGTCTATCGGCGATCTGGATCATCCTCATTGATTTTGTCTACTATTGAAACACTTGAAACAGTTTATAAATAAATGTTTAGAACTGCTGTGCTTTCTACTACTATGAAGAAACAAAAATAAATTCCGATATTAGGCAAATAAATAATGAGAACTAAAAAGATAGCAAAAAGTATAGTTTTTACAAATCGAGTTGGCTTGGGTCAAATGTAAGTCAGTTCTTGACATTTTCTCATAAGGACTAGTTTATTTCATGAAATAAATAAATAATGGCCCCATTAACTGAAACACAAAGAATCGAAGTATCAATTATGGTTGGATATGGAGATAGAACCAGAACACAACAAGAAGTATGTAATTTATTTACCATAAAATATCCTAATACGCCTATCACACAATCCACTGTTAGTAAAATTGAGAAGAAATTTAGAGAAACTGGACACGTGAAACATGTTGCAAATGCTGGTCGTCCACCAATGAATGAGGATGTGAAACTGTCTGTATTATTAAGTGTGGCAGAGAATCCTCAAATTAATTCTAGGCAAATTGCAGCTGATACAAACATTTCTAAAAGGTCTGTTTTACGTGTGCTGAAAAAAGAGACATATCATCCGTATAAAATTCATAATGTCCACGAAATCAATGAGGATGATCCAGATCGCCGAATGCAGTTTTGTGAAGTAATGCAAGATTTATGTAATCAAAATCCACGCTTCATTCGTGAAATCCTTTTTTCTGATGAAGCAACCTTCTGTTTAAATGGAACAGTGAATCGGCAAAACTGCAGATATTGGAGTCAAGATAATCCCCATTGGATGACTGCGGTACACACTCAGCACCCTCAAAAACTTAACGTGTGGGCAGGGATAGTCGAGGATAGAATTATAGGTCCTTTTTTCTTCGATGGGTCTCTTACGGGGCAAATATATCTTGATTTTTTACAAAATGAACTTATACCCGCCCTTACAGACATGTTTCCAAATGAAAATGATCGTAATTCGCCAAATGAAAACATATGGTTTCAGCAAGACGGTGCACCTCCGCACTTTGCACGTCCTGTTCGTGATTTTTTAAACAGATGTTTCCCTAGGAGATGGATTGGTCGACGAGGAACAATAGAGTGGCCCGCAAGATCTCCAGATCTTACACCACTTGATTTTTTCCTATGGGGTTACTTAAAATCAAAAGTTTACATCGATAGACCACAGAATTTACAAGATTTAAGAAATAGAATTAGATTGGAAATTCGTAATATACCTCCAGAAATGATCCACAATGTTCAAGAAGAATGTATTCGTCGGTTCCATTACTGCCAAGAGGCCGGTGGGTGGCAATTTGAACATTTAATTTAAGCGAAAAGCAATTTTTATTTGTCAAATAATTTTTTTTTCTGTTTTCCGACAGTAGTACAATGTAATTTTGTATTTAATAAATGATAATACTTCTTTTTGTGACAATTAATTTCATTTACAAATTAAATATTGTTTTGGCCACCCTGTATAAATAATTATGTTGATGTTCATATCACTGAATAGAGAATTGAATAACCTTTTAAATGAGCTATCACACGACCCCTATTCTCATTTAAAAAAATCATCGATTACGTCATCACGCAAAGATGGATGACGTCACTAGTATGACATATCTGCCACAAAATCATAATTAGGAAATAAAAATCGACGTGTTTCGGGATTTGTCTCAAAAGTTGCCTATTCTCGTAAAACTGAATTTATTCCATAATATTGCCCCTCACTGTATATATATATATATATATATATATATATATATATATATATATATATATATATATATATATATTATATATATATATATATATATATATATATATATATATATATATATATATATATATATATATATATATATATATATATATATATATATATATATATATATATATATATATATATATAAATTAGACGTTTCGGCTCCGATTTTGGAGCCATTTTAAAGAACTGATAAAGAAAGAAAATTAATAAATGGTTGAAACGTAATTCTACGCTGAGGTCTCAATCTGCCTACTCCTCAGGTATGATTACATTCGGTTTTTGTGACTTGACGTCGGGGTCTCAATCTGCCTACTCCTCATGTCTCGTCACTGGTTCTCTCTAAGGTCTCAATCTGCCTACTCCTTCGAGAGAACTGAGGAATTGTGGGTTGAGGTGAACTATGGGCGGGAACTGAGTTGGCGCTAGATATACCGGGTGTCCCACATTTTATGTGACAGACAATATCTGATTTGTCGGAGGAGATATACAAAAAAATGTTTTATACAAAAGTTTTATGAGTTTATGAGAGCTTTATTTTGATATAATTTTCAAATATACAGGGTGTTTGGTGTAGGTGCTACAGACCAAAATGCCATTTTTTAAAATAGAACCCACTGTATATCATTACATATTCAGATTCTACGCTTGATTCTGATATCATTTCATGTTTAGTTTTTGAAATTCGGTTACGGCGTTGTTGAGTTATTGCACTTAAAACAAGGTTTAATATAAGGTATCAAAAAATCTTCAACGCGTACACGAATCCTGTCTATATCTTTTATTAAATTGAACTGGAATCCTACTGAATAATATTTCGTCATAGAATTCTCGGCTCCTGGTGAAACGAACATCGTCCAAAAAGAGGAACAATAACACGGACTATCAAGATCTATTCTTTGAACTCCACAGGCTTTTTTCATACCATTCTGTTAAAATGGTGTTTCTGATAATAGGAGCCATTGGTGGAATGATCGACACACTGCTCTCGAACTTAAAAAAAATCATTCCGGCTTGCCGTAATATGGCCGGACGAATGCAAAAGGCGTCATCCTTAGTTCACTCCGCCTGCTCAGGGCACTTGATTTTCGGACCTAATAATCACTTACCACACGGCGTCGGGAGTGGTTATTTGTGCAAATGATCGACGAAGAGGCAATTGACTCTGCCGTGTATGACGCCAATGGAAGGCAGCAGAACCCGTATTGCGCTTCACAACAAGCCTCTGGATCCACAACAACTGGCACAAGTGGATGCTCCCGCCGCTCAGACTTGGTTTCTGTTGAGAAAACATTTTGTAATACATCATTTTTGGTTGAACCGAATGAAAGAAAATATAAAAATGGGTTGTTATTATTTTCATAAACTTCAATCATCGTTATAATATATATCAAGTATAATTTTTCTTTCTTTACTGGCTGTTCATATTTCATATTCACTGGCACTCGAATTTCCAAAATGATCATAAGAAGAATTGTCACCGATAAGCTGAAATAAGTGGAGAAAATCATATAAGTAATTTTTTGACCAACAAGAAAAAAATTTCTTGTCAGATTGAAAAGTTTTTGATCAAAAAAGGCATTTTTAGCAAATTTTCAATTATGTCTACTACTACTAGTTATTCTGAAAGCTATAGTTCAGTCCCTTGTTTTGAAAAACTGAGAGGAAGTGAAAATTGTTGTGATTGGTCATTTGCCATGAAGATGTTACTCCGTTATTAGGATCTTTGGACATGCGTTGATGGTTACCCAGGTGTTACTACGAACAAAGCAGTAAAAATCAAGAAAGATAAAAAAACGTTAACCAAAATATGCTTGATTATTCAACCTTGCTGTTATCCACAAGTAACAGTTTGAAAAAGCTGTTGAGGCTTGGAATAATTTTAAAGCAGCTTACGAGGATAAAGGTCTTAATCGACGAATTACTTTGCCAAGAACCTTATACATTATCAGGTTAAAAAAATTAAAAAAATTGAAGATTACGTTGACAAAAACGTTCACAAAAACTTAGTAAGCCCGTCGATGATGAATTGCTAGGAGCTATGATACTTCAAGGATTACCAGAAAGCCATGATCCAATGGTGATGGCAATTGAACACTCTGGTGCTCAAATTACGAGTGATTTGATGAAATCTAAGCTACTCCAAGACACAAAATTGAAGACTGACAAATAAAACTCTAATGAAGCTTTGTGGTCCAAGCAAGAGAACAGTAAAAATGCATTTTTAACTGCCTTGGGCTGTCAAGTGAATCAACAAAAATGGTACGTTGATTCTGGTGCGTCCTCGCACATGACTTCTAATAAGGAATGGCTGATTAAGTATTCGAATGAAAGTATCCGATACTAACAATCAAGTTTTATATAGTGAAGGAATTGGCGATATACCTGTTAATCTAGAAGAAAACTCACAGACTAGGTTTATATCAGAAGTCACCTATGTTCCAAACCTAGCTTCGAACTTATTATCTGTAAGTCAAATGATTTCCAGAGGTTTTTTAGCTGTATTTGATGAAAATGGATGCAAGATACTTGAAAACTGCGTAGTTGGTGTTACAGTGGCTACAGCAACACCAATTGGTGGAGTTAATTGTCTAGATGTCAATACACAGCAAGTCTTTCTTCAAACGAAAAAATGCCTCAAGATGTTTGGCACAAAAGGCTTGGGCATTTGAACAGCATTAGTATGAGACTTTCGTGATGATATGGCTACAGGTATCAATTTTTCAAACAAAGATACTAATGATCCCTGTAAATCCTGTATCAGAGGAAAGCAATTCAGAAAACCATTCAAGAAACATCAAATTGAGTTTTCTACCCATGAGAAGTTGGAACTTATACATACAGATTTGTGTGGACCAATGCTTGTGGAGTCCTGGGGAGGAAGTCGATACTACTTTTGTCCAATAGATATTTCACAAGAACAGTTTTTGTCTATTTTCAAACAAAAAGTGAAGCTATTGATGTTTTTAAAGAACTCAAATAGAAAGTTGAAGACGAAACTAACTTCAAAATTAAAATGATTCGATGTGAAAAAGATGTAGTAAAACTGCACTTAACTAATTTTTATTAATTCATTTACACACGTCTTAATCAATAATTTATATCACAAGTCACTATTTTTATTTATCTTTACTGACACTCTCTATCCGCGAACTCTGTAACTATATTGGTTACTCTCTGTGACTATCTCTGACTATCCCTGCCATCTCCCGCCTGGCGACTTATATATCCGTATTTACAGGTCTCGACCATTCGACCCTTCGGGCGGCTTCCTAGATGTCCCCAGAACCTTCGTCAGAAAGTTCGCGTCTCTTCCACGTGATTCATGTTGTTTGTCAGCGGAGAACTTGTTTACATTTCGAGTTATTTGGATGATCAGGGCCGTACTCGAGGCCGGTCTCGCAATCGTTACATTGCCCCCTTCTTAAAGACGTTTCGTCCCAAAATGTCATTTTTGGAGTGTGGGGATATCTGCAAGATTCTCCATATCTGCACCTGGACGTTCGATGGAAGTAACACTCCACAGTCTTCGAGATGGGTCGAAGAAGATGGTTGCAGCACACCAGAATCTTGACTCCGCTGAATCTGAATATTGTCTCCAACATGCTCCTTATAACTCTCCAGTCCAGCCCATCAATCCCATAGGCCAATTTTGGGATTGCCAGGTCCACAAGATTCTGGTCAAGCATGGTGTCTCTTAATCTGGTAAGGCTCTTCCAGACGTCCTCATGAGACGGTTTATCTTGGGAATGCTTCTTGGTAACCAAATAGTAGATGTTTCTCTGGCCCTTCCTCAGCTACAGCACCCCTACAACTTCCGGGTTCTGTTCCCGCAGTTCCTGGATTCGACCGAACTTCTTGGAGAAAACTACGGCAATGCCTCTGGACATTTGGAGATCTTCTGCCACACAGTGGGCTAACGCGTAATCGGCAGGCACCTTGAAAAGATCTCGTGGCTCCTCTCGGGTTACCCCATGTTGAACCTTCTGTCCGTTTGAGTACAAGGACATGAACCTCTGAAACGTCATTTCATCCTCCGGTGGTCTGACGGTGCGGACTTGGTCGTGGTTTCCGGACTATCCTAGGTTTTCCTCGTGGTGGCTTATGTATTCGGTAGACGAGGTCGTTTTTCCTTTTCACGATCTTATATGGACCTTCCTACGAGTTCCGGAGCTTCGGTGATAGTCCACGGCGACGTTTAGGGTTGTACAGCCAGACTAGGTCACCTGTCTGATATCACCAGTATCGGCCTTGATGTCGTAGGTCTCCTTCATTCCGTCGCTGGCACTCTGGATGTTCAAACGGACTCGTTCGTGGATGTCGTAGTTTGCTGACGTAGTCATCTCCCGCAGTGTCTTGTCCTGGTGGCGTTCCAAACTTCAGGTCACATGGAAGTCGCAGCTCTCGGCCCAACTGGCAGGGATTTGTCCGGTTGACTCATGAACTACAGAACGATAGGCCATCAGGAACAAATAAAGATACTGGTCCCAATCCTTCTGGTGGTGGAGACTACCTTGGATAGGTGGCGGTTTATCGTCATATTCATCCGCTCTATGTGCTTGCAATATGTTTTCAGAAAGTTGTGTTCCTGTAGCAATGATGAAATTCGGATTCTTTAATTATAGCAGATTGATGCTTGCATATTTTTCCAGTAACACCAACTGGGTTCCTGTCAAGGCTGCTACCGGGTTGTGGTCTAGCTGGTTGGGCGCCCTAACTCCTAGCCCCTGCCAAGGGTGTGGCAACTACATTTGGATTGGCTGGGGGGTCTCTGCTCGGGAAAAACGTAAACAGTGGACAGCTGTTTCAAACTTCTTGGTTATCATCGGCACTGTGCATACAAATTACCAATGAATAAAAATTATAAAACTGAGTGCATTTGTATCCGAAAATTATCGCTAACACCAATTAGCTATCTGGGTTCAATCCTCTGTACCTGGTACAAATGTCACAACAACAAACATTGACCCGATTATTATGTAGGCATATCTATTTGATATTTCCATGCAGCCTACTATTTGTAGGTACGAAACAATATTCATCGAAGTTTATCGAAAACACGAAATTGAAAACAGAATTGTGGGACAAGTAGAGTACTAGAGTTCTCGTCTCGAAGACATGTAAGATATAAGAAAAACAAAAATATAATGCTCTCAATTTCACAAATCATACTCACCGAAAAACGTAAACAGTGGACAGCTGTTTCAAACTTCTTGGTTATCATCGGCACTGTGCATACAAATTAACAATGAATAAAAATTATAAAACTGAGAGCATTTGTATCCGAAAATTATCGCTAACACCAATTAGCTATCTGGGTTCAATCCTCTGTACCTGGTACACTGTACCTGGTACAAATGTCACAACAACAAACATTGACCCGATTTTAATGTAGGCATATCTATTTGATATTTCCATACAGCCTACTATTTGTAGGTACGAAACAATATTCATCGAAGTTTATCGAAAACACGAAATTGAAAACAGAATTGTGGGACAAGTAGAGTACTAGAGTTCTCGTCTCGAAGACATGTAAGATATAAGAAAAACAAAAATATAATGCTCTCAATTTCACAAATCATACTCACCGAAAAACGTAAACAGTGGACAGCTGTTTCAAACTTCTTGGTTATCATCGGCACTGTGCATACAAATTAACAATGAATAAAAATTATAAAACTGAGAGCATTTGTATCCGAAAATTATCGCTAACACCAATTAGCTATCTGGGTTCAATCCTCTGTACCTGGTACACTGTACCTGGTACAAATGTCACAAAAACAAACATTGGCCCGATTTTAATGTAGGCATATCTATTTGATATTTCTATACAGCCTACTATTTGTAGGTACGAAACAATATTCATCGAAGTTTATCGAAAACACGAAATTGAAAACAGAATTGTGGGACAAGTAGAGTACTAGAGTTCTCGTCTCGAAGACATGTAAGATATAAGAAAAACAAAAATATAATGCTCTCAATTTCACAAATCATACTCAACGAAAAACGTAAACAGTGGACAGCTGTTTCAAACTTCTTGGTTATCATCGGCACTGTGCATACAAATTAACAATGAATAAAAATTATAAAACTGAGAGCATTTGTATCCGAAAATTATCGCTAACACCAATTAGCTATCTGGGTTCAATCCTCTGTACCTGGTACACTGTACCTGGTACAAATGTCACAACAACAAACATTGACCCGATTTTAATGTAGGCATATCTATTTGATATTTCCATACAGCCTACTATTTGTAGGTACGAAACAATATTCATCGAAGTTTATCGAAAACACGAAATTGAAAACAGAATTGTGGGACAAGTAGAGTACTAGAGTTCTCGTCTCGAAGACATGTAAGATATAAGAAAAACAAAAATATAATGCTCTCAATTTCACAAATCATACTCACCGAAAAACGTAAACAGTGGACAGCTGTTTCAAACTTCTTGGTTATCATCGGCACTGTACATACAAATTAACAATGAATAAAAATTATAAAACTGAGAGCATTTGTATCCGAAAATTATCGCTAACACCAATTAGCTATCTGGGTTCAATCCTCTGTACCTGGTACACTGTACCTGGTACAAATGTCACAACAACGCCCGTGTAGGGGGCGCTTCTGTGGATCGTGTATATGGTATATTGCATTTTATCGACTAATACAAACCCAAGATTTGGCAACCGCGCTGTTTGAGTAGTAAGGGAGTTTCAGCGTCGAATTTGAACCTTACTGTCGAGGTATCGTGATTTTATATTTTTTGGGGATATCTATCATAGTTCGATGGAAATATGTAGAAGCATCAGATTGTTAGATTTTGCCCAATTAATTCAGAAATATGATTCTACTAATACAAGTCAAACAATGAACTATTATCAAAAATGGTTTCATTATAGTTCAGTTCATTTATTTTGGAATTAAAAGGATATGATTCGAACAATTTCAGTTTATGTATTTTGGAATTAATAGATTCGAACGAATACTGGTATTTGAGAAAACATTCTTAAAAGTTTATTACTTTTATGCAACAATCAACAATCAGTAAATTATTAGATACTTGATGAAATACTGTAAAACTCTGAAAAGTAATCCATGTAAATTTTTCACTTAGATCACTCGATACACAACAAAACTCAAATATTGATATGTGTGTCAAACTAGTGATTTTCAAATTATAAGGTAATATTTTCAGTATGTACAAAACATTTATATTTTTTTATTATAAAATGGTAAAAAGAAGGTCTTCGGGCCCAGTAATACAATCACTTATGAGCAAAGAATACTAGATTCCCATTGGTTAATAAAAATCCCAGCACTCAAGCAAAAGAATAAACTACACTTCTAATGAAATCTCATGGATAATGATTATTGAAAACTTGAATAATAACATAGTCAAAAAGGGTGATGACCCGCAGAAAATTATTTAAAAGGAAGAACATACTTTTCGAGTATATGCAAAAATCAAGTTATAGAAGAATCTAATGTATCTACAACTTCTATTGATGTTCTCCAGGGATCTGTTTTGGGCGACTTAATCGTTCTCCTTTTCGTAAAATTTTACTTTGAAGAAGATTATGTACTTGCACTACAATGTTGGGGAACTTTTGGTGTAGTAATATACGAAACCGCCATTTTTACTACGTGACACGTGTTTTGGTTTGAATATTTTCCACCGGAAGACGCTCACTTGGTGACTGAAACACGTGTCGAGGTTATGAGATAGCAGTTTGGTGATAGAATAAAGCTCCAGTACATTTATTGAAGAAGATGTAAAATGGCATACTCCGACGGGGTCACGTGACTTGAGCAATCTCTCGAAAAAAATTTTTTTTTCAAAATAATCCCTTGAAACAAGCTTATTCTCTTCAATTTCAAAAATTATTAAAGAAAGTTATTTGTATTTAGATTCAACATATGTCCTGAATTCGAATGTTCTATTAGTTTTTCACGTTTATTTAATATCTACGAATCTTCTGTTAAATAAAAAATGTAACTTGGAGAAAAGCGTTTCGTTCCACTAATAACTTCATCATGCTACTAACTTTCAATTACTGAGTAATGAAAAGGTACAAAATTGATGTATCGTTAAGCATTTAGTATAGAAATTAATTTCAATTGATTTTCGTCAGTACTGTAATGATGCCAAAAACTCATTGGACAAAAAATCATTGAACAACTGTACATAACCAAACTTTTTGAATTTTTTTAAATAACAAATTTCAAACGGTTATTCAAACAAAAAATTATTTTCGACAAAGTGGAAGTCACATCATCTAGTCCGAGCAATACATTTTTCATCTTTTTCAAAGCTACAAAATCCAAGTCCGATTTGGGTATATATTATTATTGAAAGTTTTTTCCATATTTCTAAATGATAATACTCCCTCATTAACAGTCGTAGAATGTACCCAAAAGAACCTGTGTAGGTAGAGGACGGCTATCATTATTATTCGACGTGGCGCTCCCGTCAATTTTTGGTGGCGTATCATCTATAATGTTCAGAGAACATCGTGAGAGCCAAGGGAAAGATGATAGGATTTGGTTTTCTTCTTAAACTTCTGCAGGCTGTAAGCTCCAGGCAACATCTCCAGAGGCTGAGTTTCAGAGCTTTGCCGTCCGCTGGAAAAAAGAGCACTGGGAAAGAAATGTTTTGCATGTCTCTGAAGTGACGAAAAAGGGATGTGAATACTGAATTAGAAGGGCCAGTGTCTATGAGACGGCCAGCGGTGGAACGATTAATGCTAGTTCAGAAGAGCATCGTCTCCATGAAAATATCTGAACCAGAGACAGATCGCCATCCTTTCCGAAGTGTTCCAGAAAAGCAAGTGAGCTGGTGGAAAAAGCATTACCGAATGTTTTTTTTTTTGGACTGAATCTAAAATTTTCTGATTGAGGGTCAAAATGAGACTTTACGGTTAACTTGTATCCACAAACATTTCGTTATCGATCTACAGGGCGTTGAAATTTCAAGGTTTTATTATTTTTTCAATAGCTCTCTCAGTTTCTAAGATATTGAGATCAAATTTTAAACAAAGATTACGTTTCAGGGCTTACATCATCCAACAGCCGAGTAATTGTGAGAATCTACAGGGAGATATCTTTTCAGGGGTCAAGCGTTTTCGTGATGCGTCACTGGTGGATTCTAATACATGAAATTAATTCTTTGTTTCCTTTAGACATTTCTTTGGATTCGTGTAAATTTTACGCATCTACGGCCATTATCGAGAAAAAAATTAAAATAACCTTTTGTGATACGTTGGATTTAGTTGATATTTCTCAACGAATCAATAAAATAAAGATTCAGTGGGCTTTGACTGCTGTTTTCATTTTGATGTTGAGATTATTTTGAAGTATTTGACATTATTTGAAAGTTGGTTTGTGTCTGATAGTGTATTTCTTTATTTTATTCAATTTGTTCAACATTGAAATGGAAAATGAAGCATATTCATTTGAAAATGTGGCTAACATCCATTTTGCTTATTGTCTGGCTAATGGTAACGGACTTGAAGCTTAGAGGTTGTACGCGCTAAAATTTCCTAATCGGCGCCGGCTTCCCAACTATAGAACTCTCATAAATTCCCATCATCACTTTCGGGAATACGACAAATTTCAGACTCCAAGACACAATGCTGGCAGACTGCCATAAACATGTAACACAGTAAAAGATGAAGAGTTTTTAAATGTTATCAAAAATCCTGGTATGACTACTGGACATATTGGGATTTGGATGTTTCCCCTTAAACTATCTGGAAATATGTTATTCTCATATCATATCCAGAGAGTCCAAGGTTTACTTTCTAGAGATTTTATACGACGCTTGCAGTTCTCCGAATGGATACTACGCAAATGTAGTAGGGTTCCTGAATTGTTATCCTGTATCATTTTTACCGCTACGCTCAATTTACACGCGACGGAGTAGTAGATTGCCACAACGTTAATATTTGGGCACTAGAAAATCCACACATCATCAGATAATCTTGACACCAAGAACACTTCAGCGTAATCATATGGACAGGAACAGTGGGAGATACCTAAAGATTTTACCGCGAATTTTAAATGGTGACACATATTTGAACTTTTTACAGTACGAATTGCCTGTCCCTCATTTTCGAGTCACCGTCCGCTATTATATGAATAAAGTGTTTCCCAATCGGCGGATTGGCAGAGCAGGTCCAATTGCTTGGCCCCCACGGTCCCCACATTTCAACCCGCTGGACTTTTTTATGGGGACATGTAATGGGCCTAGTTTATGGCGCAGAAACAGTTCTTCCATCGAAGTTCTTACTGAACGATTCATGTGTGCCTTCCAAACCGTAAAAAACACTCTCGAAATTTCAGAACGCGTGCGGCAGTCTATGAGAAGAGAGAAAAATAGATAGAAAAGTCAAGGTTCGTTAGGTTTTTTATTTTTTGGTATTGTTGAAGAAAACTTGTAATTTAGATTAAAAAACAAATAAATAGAGTTTTTTATTTTAATTTTGATATGACAATAATAGGTTTTCACCTTTTGTTTAAAACTTTAATAGAATGTAGCGAATTACAAAAAATATTGAAATTTTTTCTCGATATCAGGTCCAGATGTGTCAAAATTACAAGAGATCAAAAATTTTATGAATAAAACAAAAATTCCATTCCGTATTTCAAAATCCGTCAGCAACGTATCACAAAAAGTTTATAATATCTCCCTGTAGATCCTCGCTATCACTCACACGTTAAGAAAACTCAAGTAAACTAAAAGAAATAAATCGAAATACAACGCTTTTCAAAAGTTGGAAGAGTACGAAGCTGATACTAATTCGACAACAATTTTTTTTCGCTTTTCATTGCCCCTCATTACTTACGTGTTGTTGAGATTGATTGCAATGGATGAAGTAAAAAGACGTGTACAGTTATTGAACATATTCAGAAACAGTTTGTGAGATATACATAAAGATAATCGTCACACATTAAAACATTATTTTGTTATGGATAAAAACTAATTATATTTGAATTTATGTAAAATGGATACCATACCGGTGTCCGTAACGGCCGGCGTGAAGAAGAGAAACAATTATATTATTTAAAATTAAGTTGACATGTGAAGTTAGTTCGGGTACGTTCCTGCATGGAACTGTACTAGAATGTAGATTTAGACAGATTGAACCTACTCAGAACTGGAAAAGTGTAACACAAGCTTGGAACAATAGATTAGACATTGTTTCATGATTATGACACATGACAGTTGTAAATTTATCAGTTTATGATTCAAATAAATTTGGAGAAAAGAATTTTGAAAAGTTACTGTTTTATACCTGTTTACGGTGGTCAGCCGTTGTTTAAAAATTGTATTTATTAAAAAAGGATTTAGTTCAATTATAATATGGATTGAGAGTTAAGCTCTCTGACATTGTATTTCTGTTTATCCAAGTGCAATAAAAATGAATATATTTCGCTTAAATGTTTTATATCCGTTTTTTTGTTTAAACATGAGGATGACTGTGATATGAAAGCCATCTCCAGAAAGATTCTTTTGTAATTGTTTGATTCTCTGGCTAAGATTTTTGCTGCCTCAAAGTTCATATTGTGGCCCTCATGATGTACATGGACACTTAGTGCACATCTCTCTGGGTGCAATCGACAGTCACTCTTATGTGAACAAATCCTGTCTTTTAACAACCTGTTAGTTTGACCTATATATTCATTCGAACAATTGGAGCAATGAATACAATAGACAACATGTGATTGAAAAGTTACTGGAGTTTTGTCTTTAACACTCGTGAAGAGAGAGTTGACAGTTAAACTCGTTTTATTAGCAATTTTTATATTATTAAAAGATTTGAAGATTCTAGTAAGTTTTGGAGTTATATCCGTTATGTAAGGAAGAGATGCATAAAAAGTATTAATTGCCTGGACCGCATTATCACTAACTGCGACATCCAAAATACCTGTATTGTTAATGTTATCTGGGCGAGCCTCCATTGTTGAGCTATATAAAGTTTTTTTCAAGAGACAATGAGGATATGAATTGTTGCGAAATAAATTGTTATTGATAGTACCCTCTGGAACAAGAACTTGGGTATCTTGTACAATTTATTTCGAGCCCGATGTAGGTACAAGATATTTTTTCTCAAATACTTTATATCGGATCGATAGGCGACCGCATGCCTTGTTGAAAAGCTAGTGTATTGTGAGTTGTCTAGATGCCAACCTCGTCTGGAGTGCACACCGACAACCCGAGGTGGTGCTGTAGGTGAAAAGTGAATACGCCACCAAAAATCAGTAAGTCGCCTCGGAGTGCCACGGCAAATAATAACAATAGCCGTCCTCTACCCGCACAGGCTGTGCCTTTGGGTACACTCAACGAGGAAGTATTATTTTTTTTTTTCGTTAGGAATTACCCCGTCAGGCCTTGTCTCCGGAGCTCCGACACTTCCGGAGGGCGCGCTGGCGTGTCATTAACCCCAGTAAACACTCCCCACGTCCATGGGGTAAGTGATTACTGGGTCCGAGAATCATGTGCCCTGAGTAGGCGGAGTGAACCAAGAATTATGGCCTTCTGCATTCGCCCGGCTAGGATTTCTGCCATGTCACGGCAAGCCGGTATGATTTTTAGGTTTGAGAGCAGTGTGTCCATCATTCCACCAAGGACCCCTATTATCAGAACCACCAATTTGACAGAATGGTTTGGGTAAAGCCTGCGGAGTTCAAAGAGAAGATCTCGATATTTAGTCCGTTTTTCCTCCTCTTTTCGGACGATGTTCGTTTCGCCAGGAGCTGAAAACTCAATGACGAAAATCGTCCTACTTTGATGGTCGAGGAGTACTACATCAGGTTTATTGGCTTGTATTTGCCTGAGGGTGGGGAATGAATAGTTCCAATAGATTCGGCACTTCTCATTCACCATCACGGACTCAATATCCCCCGGAGCATAAGGCAACACTGGTGTCTCGTCTACACCGTACGAGTGTCGTAGATGGTAGTACAACACTCGTAGGGCCGCGTTATGTCTGTGGATATAGGCTGAGACCGCATAAGCTGGACAAGCTGACAGCAAATGCATTATGGTCTCAGCTGCCCCACGACACGCTCTGCATCTAGTGTCAGGGACCTCTATACCCATCACGCGACTGCGGTAGACGAGAGTGTTGAAGACACCATCCTGGCAGGCCATTATGAATCCCTCGGTCTCCGACTTCAGCCCACTTGACCTGAGAAACGAGAAGGTCAGGTCTCTGGATAAGCCTAGGTCTTCAATGTTCTTGAAGAAGACCCCATGCATCGGCTTATCCTTATGTAGCTGCAGGAGCCTCTCACACTCCGCAGCTTTTTCGTGGGCTTTTTGCTGAACGGGTTCCAACTCGGTGATAGAGTTTGGGTTTGTCCGTTCAGTGTCGAATACGAGATCGAGTTCATCGGCTGCACGGGTTGCTGCCTTGAAAAGAAATGCTCCAATCCCTGCCTTTTCATGATCACATACCAAGCAGAGAAGGGGATCTGAACTCCTGATGACTTTACAGGCTCCATCCAGTACCATTCTGTTATGTAGACACTCCAAACTCAAAAGTCCACGGCCTCCCCGTTGTCTGGGGAAGTATAACCGTGGAACAGACGATTTAGGATGCAAGCTTCTATGAAGATGCATCATTTTGCGAGTTTTTACGTCGAGTTGTCGCAGCTCTTCCTGAGTCCATTTCATTACTCCAAAGGAGTAAAGTAGAATCGGAACGGCAAGCATATTAGTTGCAGCAACTTTGTTCTTCCCCGACAATTCTGAAGACCAGATCTGTCGGAGTTTGTGCTGATAGTTGCCGCGGAGAGAGCTTTTGACAGTAGCTACCTCTTGGGTGTGGCGTTGTTCCACCCCTAGGTAGGTATACGTCTCTCCGGCATCCAGATGATGTAGGATGCTTCCGTCTACGAGCTGAACGTCCTCTCCGTATTCCTCGCATCGTCCTCTTTTGAGATGAACCGTGGCAAATTTGTCTATCCCAAACTCCATTCCGACAGCATGCGTGTACTCTTGCACCACCCTTATTATTATTATTATTATTTTTTTTTTTTTTTTCGTTAGGAATTACCCAGTCAGGCCCTGTCTCCGGAGCTCCGACACTTCCGGAGGGCGCGCTGGCGTGTCATTAACCCCAGTAAACACTCCCCACGTCCATGGGGTAAGTGATTACTGGGTCCGAGAATCATGTGCCCTGAGTAGGCGGAGTGAACCAAGAATTACGGCCTTCTGCATTCGCCCGGCTAGGATTTCTGCCATGTCACGGCAAGCCGGTATGATTTTTAGGTTTGAGAGCAGTGTGTCCATCATTCCACCAAGGACCCCTATTATCAGAACCACCATCTTGACAGAATGGTTTGGGTAAAGCCTGCGGAGTTCAAAGAGAAGATCTCGATATTTAGTCCGTTTTTCCTCCTCTTTTCGGACGATGTTCGTTTCGCCAGGAGCTGAAAACTCAATGACGAAAATCGTCCTACTTTGATGGTCGAGGAGTACTACATCAGGCTTATTGGCTTGTATTTGCCTGAGGGTGGGGAATGAATAGTTCCAATAGATTCGGCACTTCTCATTCACCACCACGGACTCAATATCCCCCGGAGCATAAGGCAACACTGGTGTCTCGTCTACACCGTACGAGTGTCGTAGATGGTAGTACAACACTCGTAGGGCCGCGTTATGTCTGTGGATATAGGCTGAGACCGCATAAGCTGGACAAGCTGACAGCAAATGCATTATGGTCTCAGCTGCCCCACGACACGCTCTGCATCTAGTGTCAGGGACCTCTATACCCATCACGCGACTGCGGTAGACGAGAGTGTTGAAGACACCATCCTGGCAGGCCATTATGAATCCCTCGGTCTCCGACTTCAGCCCACTTGACCTGAGAAACGAGAAGGTCAGGTCTCTAGATAAGCCTAGGTCTTCAATGTTCTTGAAGAAGACCCCATGCATCGGCTTATCCTTATGTAGCTGCAGGAGCCTCTCACACTCCGCAGCTTTTACGTGGGCTTTTTGCTGAACGGGTTCCAACTCGGTGATAGAGTTTGGGATTGTCCGTTCAGTGTCGAATACGAGATCGAGTTCATCGGCTGCACGGGTTGCTGCCTTGAAAAGAAATGCTCCAATCCCTGCCTTTTCATGATCACATACCAAGCAGAGAAGGGGATCTGAACTCCTGATGACTTTACAGGCTCCATCCAGTACCATTCTGTTATGTAGACACTCCAAACTCAAAAGTCCACGGCCTCCCCGTTGTCTGGGGAAGTATAACCGTGGAACAGACGATTTAGGATGCAAGCTTCTATGAAGATGCATCATTTTGCGAGTTTTTACGTCGAGTTGTCGCAGCTCTTCCTGAGTCCATTTCATTACTCCAAAGGAGTAAAGTAGAATCGGAACGGCAAGCATATTAGTTGCAGCAACTTTGTTCTTCCCCGACAGTTCTGAAGACCAGATCTGTCGGAGTTTGTGCTGATACTTGCCGCGGAGAGAGCTTTTGATAGTAGCTACCTCTTGGGTGTGGTGTTGTTCCACCCCTAGGTAGGTATACGTCTCTCCGGCATCCAGATGGTGTAGGATGCTTCCGTCTACGAGCTGAACGTCCTCTCCGTATTCCTCGCATCGTCCTCTTTTGAGATGAACCGTGGCACATTTGTCTATCCCAAACTCCATTCCGACAGCATGCGTGTACTCTTGCACCACCCTTAAGGACTGGTGAAGGTCCTTTTCTCCGGAGGCATAAAGTTTAAGGTCATCCATGTAAAACAGATGGGTGACCTTATGCCTCCGGTTGCTGGGGGTGCCGCAGTTGTATCCGCGGGTTTTCCGTAGTGCAACGGACAATGGCAGTAGTGAGATGCAGAAGAGAAGAGGGCTGAGGGAGTCTCCTTGAAACACGCCTCTTCTAAAGATAACCTGCTCTGTTTGGACTCTGACTTGACCAGATGTTATGGTAAATCGAGTCCTCCAGAGCGGCATCAGCTGTTCAATGCATCTCACTATTATTATTATTATTATTATTATTATTATTATTATTATTATTATTATTATTATTATTATTATTACAATTACATGAATGTGAATAAAAACATATTTTCTTTGGACTTTCATTTAGGGCTAGTGGAGTTTGAATTGGGGAACGAATCAGATCTAAATCTTTCTGTATATTCAATAGCGATTATTTCAATCCTATTGGTTTTTATCCGTTTTGGTAAAATATTGTTTATTATCTCACAGTGGCCAATTATTAGGTACGTTGTATCTTTCTTTCAAGATAAGTGGCGTTACTTTATGTGTTACATCAATAACTTTCTTTCAAGATAAGTGGCGTCACTTTATGTGTTACATTAATAACTTTCATGCAGAAAATAATTTACACGGTCAATTATCAGTTGTAGATTACTGAAATACGATAAATTAAGTTTGAGAATATAGTGCAGAAGAATCACCATTTCTATTTCCGCGAAATATCCTGAGACTAACCGTTTCATCGCAATTGATGAGATCTTTAATGGGTATCTTTTTATGAGAGGAATTTTCCTATTTGGCGTATTTTTTGTTTAACTATACTGGTGTTTCAGCTTCATGTTCTGGACTGATTGGGGTGAATCACCAAAAATAGAAAGAGCTAGTATGGATGGAAATCCTCGAACGAGAAAAGTAATTGTTTCGGATAATATATTCTGGCCAAATGGACTTACCATCGATTTTAATTCAAAAACTGTGTTTTGGGTAGATGCCCATTTGAAATTCATCAGCAGAATGGACTTTGAAGGGAAAAAAATGAGAACTGTTTTAGATAGAGGATTCGACTATCCATATGCGTTAACACAGTTTGAAACAAAACTGTTTTGGACAGATTGGAAAACTGGGTAAGCGTAAGCCAACGATAACTGTTTTAATAAATTGTGAAAGGCATTCGCGGCCGTCATTGTTTGAATGATGGTTTTCCGGGTTTTCAGGCCGACGTTTATTGAGCGATGTATTCTCTATTGATAATGCCAACCACACGTTTTGGCGAAACGTCGAGTACATCGCTCAATAAACATCGGCCTAAGAACCCGGAAAACCATCATTAAAACTGTTTTAATGTTCAATTCCATATATAATGCTAATTATTTTAGAAGAGAAAAAGTATGAATGAAATTATTCAATAACCCCTCTCCATGATAAATTTTGTAAAATTATTGAACATTATGTTTGTAAAAAATAGTTATATAATTACATTCACGATTCGATATATGCTGACCTCATTTGAAGGAGTTTGTTGCATTAGAGTTAATTGGATTATGCATAAATAAGTAAAAACTGAATTTTCAAGAAAAAATATTTGAATTCAAACATTTTTATTTTGTTGTGAATCTATAACATATAGGTACTGAAGAATACAATTAAAGATTACAAGACCGGTGAAGTATGAAGTAGTTGATGTATTTCTTTACTACTATTATACTTTAAGGCATGAAATGAAAAATGTCATCAGTAGGAATTATTACTTTCATTCAGTTCCTTGTTCGTAACCACAAATTAATATTACGTTTCTTTCATAAAGATTGTATAAGTATAATCGTATTAGTTTGGCATGGCAAATAATAATAATAATCCCACACAGGTTGAGCCTTTGTGTAGACTCTACGAGTGTTTATGGGGGCGTGTTATTATTATTATGTCTTTGTTGAGCAGAATAATGAATAAACATTCAACTTTTTGTTTCTATGCTTTTTTAGGGCTATCCATTATTTTGAAACATCTAATCAACAGCAGCACCCTCTAGAGTTATTATCCGCCCAGCATCCAATGGATATTCGTATATGGAATGAACAACGCCAACCAAAACAGAACCACCCATGCCAAAACAATAACGGGGGCTGCTCTCATTTGTGTCTTATTTCTCAAGAAGTCTCTCGCTTCACTTGTGCTTGTCCAATAGGAATAAAGCTAATGGACAACGCAACATGTTTTGGTGGACCACAAGAACTGCTATTATTAGCTAAGCGAACTGAAATTTGTGTTATCTATCTAGATTCTCCGGAATATAGCATAAAATCTATACCTCTTGGTGATGTTAAGTATTCTATTGCAGTAGATTTCGATCCAATTGAAAACTTCATCTACTGGTCTGATGATGAGGTGAAAAAAATACAGCGAGCTAAACTAGAGGGTAATTATCAACAAGATGTGATCCAGACGGAAATTCAGGATCCAGATGGTATTGCTTTGGATTGGATATCTCGTAATATGTATTGGACAGATGCAGGATCAAATAGGATAGAGGTTGCCAGACTCTCTGGAGGGTATCGTAAAGTTGTTGTCATGGATAAACTACTAGATCCCAGAGGTAATATTTTATTGTCTACCTGCAATCAGTTGATCAGTCTCTAACTTACTGAAATCATCACACACACAATAACAAAACAATTTTACTCAAACGATGTAATTGTTCAATTGCATAGTGGACCCCTCACGAATACATATGAGAAATTGGCTCTCTGTCAAATTGGCTGAAATTGTATTATGTTGTAGTAGCATGAGTCGTTAGAAAAATGTGATATAAGCAGTCAAAGTTCGTAAAAACATCGTAGTTGGGTGTGATTGACATAAAAAAAACTGTTCAGGATGAAAATGTATTTATCTCGTTAGTCATAATTTATTCTTGAGTTTGCGTTTATTGTTTGAGTATATACTACCAAACAATTGATTTCTAAAAGTTATGTAATAGAATTTCATTTATCAATAGGTCCCCTAAAGTTTTGTTCAATCGATAGTGAGAATTCTATATATCGTAAACTTCAAATTTGCATATCTTGAAAACGCAACATACAAAGTTGAAAAAACTTCCATAGATGAAAGTCGAAATTTTCAAAATGGTACGAATAAAATTAGGTTCAAATTAACAGTTTTTGAAATATTCAATAAGAACATTATGAATGACCTAAAAAAACAATTGAAGCATCCTGTATCTGAATGAAAGGTAATAGAGATGAGCTCTGTGCAGGAACTGAGTTGGGGCCAAATGAAGGAAGGCGGAAAATCAGAGGTTTCCAGGTATTAGGAAGTCTACGTCCGTCGTCGCAGGTATTGAGGCAGTTGGGGCGCTTCTCTATCTCCAGGATCTTACGGATGATCCTTGTTTGAATATTTTTCTCGGTCGCAATTGTCTTGGTGTTTTTAAAGTCAATTTTGTGGCCTGTATCTTCACGATGTCTATAGAGTGCGGACGTAGATTCTGGAAGTTACTTGTCTGTTAGTTTGACCAACATAACTTCTTGGCCACTTGGAACATGGTATTTCATATATGGATATCTGGTTATTGGCCGTGAATATTGTTTTTATTTCGTGTTTTCTCAAGATGTTGCAAATTTTGTCTGTCACCCCTTTGATTTATGGTAGAAAGGCTTTGTGAGACTGAATACGGTCTGTCTGATCATCGGATTTCGGAGGACGGGTTAGTTGATGAGGAGTTCAACACAAAGTTGGTTTGTGCTGGATGGTGATGGAAATGTGCGTGTAGATATGTGACCATGTTCCAGAGTGTCCAAGAAGTTATATTGGCCAAAATTATAGACGAGTAACCTCCAGAATCTACGAACATGAACTCGCAGTTCGACAAGCATCCTCCTCGTAAGCACTCTCTAAACATCGTGAAGACACTGGACCCAAAATTGACTTCAGAAACACCAAGACAATTGCGACCGAGAAAACTCTTCAAACAAGGATCATCCGTGAAGCCCTGGAGATAGAGAAGCGCCCCAACTGCCTCAATACCAGCGACGACAGACGTAGACTTCCCAATAGTTGTTGACA
The DNA here is from genome assembly GCA_958502065.1 of Chrysolina americana. Classification (NCBI taxonomy): domain Eukaryota; kingdom Metazoa; phylum Arthropoda; class Insecta; order Coleoptera; family Chrysomelidae; genus Chrysolina; species Chrysolina americana. Next base: position 36,597,312 of record OY293418.1, read on the forward strand.
GAAATGAAAACTATTTCCAAACATAACTACCAACATGAATATGTGACTTTTCAAAAATGCTTTTCAATCGGAACACCCTATATATATTCATTCACTTATTTTGGAAGACTGTTTCTCAAGAATGGCTTGTATGGGTTTATATCAGGTGGATTAGAAGTTATATGGTGGGATTTATGTCACAAAATGGGTTAATTCAACATAACATAATTTTTCCGAACGCTTTCACCATACAGTGTCAACCAACCGACAGAACACTTCTTTCTCAGTTTTCTCAACAGATACACCCTGTAAAAAAGCAATACAAGAATATTCCACACTACGAGGTTGCAGAGGTTTGCCGACATGATTTTCATAGAAAATGTATCTGATTCTTGAGGAAACATGAAAAAGTCTTGAACCAAATGAACAATATGAAAACTCTTGAACTCACAGCATATGTTCAATCTCCCATTTTGTGCTTTGCACGTATTTTAAATATTTCTACAATTGTTCTTCGAAATTCAATTTAAACAGATCTTGTAATAGACAGAAAACTTCAAATATATTATTTATGTCATCCGGTGTCGTTGGTTCTTCGCGGTACACCTATCCATCAACATATCCCCAGAAACAAAAATCAAGAAGCTTGAGTTTTGGGAACTATTCATTTCTGCAACATCTATTTAAAAACCTTCCTATCCGATTGATATTGTGGAGAGATATTGGTATTATAATTGTGTCTGGTGTCAATCGGTACATGCTCCAAAAAATTTGGTGAATCTTGGAGAATATTTCTATTGATTTCTTCATTCAGCGACCTATCCAAAATTATAGTTCTATGACCAAATATCCAAATATGCTCCCTCCAAATATTTATCGACCATCTGTTTTGGTTATCAACGTCTCTGACTAAATAGGGATTCTCTGTCGATTAGTAGGGGCCATTTTGTCTGTTTACATTGCTTTACCTTCTGGCTCGACTCGTTGATTTCCTTGTTATAGTTCTATTGATACCTTTTATCCACTGAAACAGCTGTCTGTAGTCTGTTTTGGCAGTCTCTTTGTGCGTGAACTTTTACGCATATTTTCTGGCTCGACTCATTGATTTCCTTTCCCGTCTTTAATTTGAACAATACTTTAATTATCTACACCACGCTTCCAGAATATTCGACCACAGAAAGTAATACAATTCAACTACAATCATAGACCACATATGAATAATATAAAAATTGGAACCCTTTAGTGAACTACTCCGTAGAGAACATATTATGGTAATGAAGGTTAATGAAAATTGCTATTCTCAACAATTGTAGATACTATTCCCATCTAGTTGATAAAGACCACCTGTATACACGAAATGTTTCAAGGTTGTTTTCTCTCATCTAGGATAGGTCAAACAACAATAGAGTTGTCCGGTCCCACCCATCGAATGATAACAATCAAAGCTCAAAAGCAAAAAGTACTCCCCTGTAGCACAGACTCCGGGAAGAGCAGATGTCTAAATTCGAACTAAAAGTGTGTCAGAGAGTTTCAAATAAATGAAACAAAAAATTTACACATATACACAATTATAGAATTAAAAACATGAGAAAACTTATTGGATTAGTAATAGAAGAAAAATACAAACTTTGGTCTTGTACAAATTAAATGTTTAAAAGACAGTGCACATGTATAAATGAAAACGCCTAATAAAAAATACTCTGCGAACTAAAAAATTTGTCGCTAATGTTACGTTTCCAAAGTTTCAATTCATCATACTGTACCACTAAAAATATTTCAATATTAGAAACGTATCAGAAACGTATTATGGATAACTGAAACCTTTCCACTTGAGTAAAAATAATAAAAATAATAATGGCCTGCCAGGATGGTGTCTTCAACACCCTCGTCTATAGTAGTCGCGTGATGTGTATAGAGGTCCCTGACACTAGATGCAGAGCGTGTCGTGGGGCAGCTGAGACCATAATGCATTTGCTGTCAGCTTGTCCAGCTTATGCGGTCTCAGCCTATATCCACAGGTATAACGCGGCCCTACGAGTGTTGTACTACTATCTACGACACTCGTACGGTGTAAACGAGACACCGGTGTTGCCTTATGCTCCGGGGGACATTGAGTCCGTTGTGGAGAATGAGAAGTGCCGAATCTATTGGAACTACTCATTCCTCATTCCCCACCCTCAGGCAAATTCCTCATTCCCCACCCTCAGGCAAATACAAGCCAATAAGCCTGATCTAGTTCTCCTCGACCATCAAAGTAGGACGATTTTCGTCATTGAGTTTTCAGCTCCTGGCGAAACGAACATCGTCCGAAAAGAGGAGGAAAAACAGACTAAATATCCAGATCTTCTCTTTGAACTCCGCAGGCTTTATCCAAACCATTCTGACAAAATGGTGGTTCTGATAATAGGGGTCCTTGGTGGAATGATGGACACGCTGTTCTCAAATCTGAAAATCATACCGGCATGCCGTGATGCGGCAGAAAACCTAGCCGGAAGAATGCAGAAGTCCGTAATTCTTGGTTCACTCCGTTTACTCAGGGCACATGATTCTCGGACCCAGTAATCACTCACCCCACGGACGTGGGGAGTGTTTGCTGGGGTTAATGATACACCAGCGCACCCTCCGGTAGTATCGGAGCTCCGGAGACAGGGCCTGACTGGTACATTCTGTATGGAAAAAAAAATTAGACAAATTAACATTGTATGGGAATTGTCGATACATTAAAATAAGGAGAATAGAATTTGAGGGGAGGAAAAGTAGAGATCAGAGATCAAGACAACATAAAATATGGTAAAATAATATCAAGACATTTTAAAATCAGTTGAAGTATTCTGGTATCGTATAATAAGATTTTTCTAATAAATATTATTTCAGCGCTTCTTTGAACACGGACAGCTGTTCTATATCCTTAAGATATTCCAGAAGTTTATTGAATAAACTTGGACCAATGTAATCAAGTGCACACGAACTTACTCTCATTTTGGCTAATGGTAAATGAAAATGACGTTTTATTCTTGTACGATAATGATGAAAATTCTCATTCATTGAAAAGAATGATTTGTTTTTGAATATATACATGCACAGTTCAAATATATAAACTGATGTTAATGTTAAAATTTTATATTCTTTGAATAGTTTTATACAAGTTTCTCTAGATGAAATGTTTGCTATGCATCGCAGAATTCGCTTTTGTGCAACAAATACATTTTGAGTAGAGGTTGAACCACCCCAAAAACAGACACCATATCTTAATCTGGATTCCACTTGAGCAAAATAGATTTGGATCTACTGACCTTTAGTTAAAACTGATCTTAAATTAATGAAAAGAAACTTCAGAGAGTTGAGTTTCGATGTTAATTGGTGACAGTGAGCCTTCCAGTTCAGAAACTCATCGATAAAAATACCTAGAAATCTGATACTTTCATAAGCATTTGTTAAAGTCATGTTGTTGACCGTGAAACAAATGTTTTCATTTTGAACGTTGTGGATACGAATAACCTCCGTTTTGTCAGTATTGAAGAATAGGTCATGCATGTTAAAATAATGTGATACCTGATTTATTGTCATAGCACATTTATTTTCTAAGGTTTTTGTATCTGGAGCTGAAATAATGAAAAATCATCTGCATATGCAGTGTAATGACCTCCTGTAATGACAGAATCTATACTATTCACATAGAGGATGAACAGAATGGGGCCCAATATTGAGCCTGTGGGACACCCATATTTACGAGTGAGGTATATGATTTGATATTGAAAATTTCGTTATTCCTGTTCACTTGTAGAGATACAAATTGTTTTCGATTATCGAGAAATGTCGCTAACCAACTTAAGGCAGCACCTCTATTGCCATATTCTTCTAATTTTTATATAAGTGTTTGATGGTTGACACAATCAAACGCTCTGCTTAAATCACAAAGAATGACCGCCGGGCACTCACCTGCTTCAACAAATTTAATAGTTTCATCTAGTAATGAAAACAAATTATATTTGAATAGATTCAATAGAATATACAAAATCGGTAGTTAACCTGGAAAATGCTGTCAATTCGAGAAGTGGTAAGTTGTACTAAGTAAATCACCCCACCTGTAAGTTACTCTATTTGGTAAATGTACTTTTATAATTAAAAAACGGGGTTGAAACAAAATGCAAAAAAAACTCAAGTTACGAACTTTATGATTGTAATATTATAAATACGAAACGCAGAAGAATTCATTACATGCTATTGAAGAATTGATATTTTTTGGCTTTACCTGCTTTAAAATGTCTACTAATTTCAGATTTGAACTAGTTTGAAAATAGTGTACTAGATCAGCACCTCCTCTTGTGAATATCCCGTGGCTGATTCCTGGATAACCTACAGATTGTGCTCCATTGCATCTTTGGACCATCCTAGTTCGGGTACGAACGGAAGAGATGCCACTAATATTTTATTTCTTATGTCATCTTCGTATGTTGGTCCATTTTGCTCTTGTGAACTGGAGGTATCAGTAGATCTTAAATGACTCAGTGGCAATACCCTAAGCTTAGAACTACCTGAGTTCAGAAAAAAAAAGTGTAATGACTTTAAGCATATATCCAATGTAGATACTTTATAGTGATTTTTGCACGATCTGTTCATTTGACGGATGTATTGGTTTGATTGAAAGACAAGATGCCTTCTAATCGGTAAGTAATAGTTCTTACCGATAAGAGATTTGTAAACAAACCTACTTTCTTTCAATCAAACCAGTAAATACGTTAAACTGAGGGATTGTGGAAAAAAATGTTTTACCTATAGGTACCTAATAGTAGGTTTTCTGATTAGTTTGCTAATCGTATTTTTGTTCGTTCATCTATTCAGTGCAAATGTTACAATTAATTTCTAATTAACTTCCCGATGTTCTAGAGAATTTTGAACATAAATCAGATTTAGTTGGCAATGACTCAAAACAGAATGTTTATTTAAAAACGATTGGAGGCGATCTAAAAACGCATTTTTTTCAGAAACGTCCCAGAGAATGTAAATGTCATACTTCGGTAAAATTTAAACTAAAAAAAAACCTCCAAAACACGTTTCAATAAAACCGTCCCAAACACGTCCCCAACACGTTTCAACAAAACCGTCCCAGTCAAGTTTCACGTTTTAACAAAATCATCCCGAACACGTTCAAATAAAATCATCCCGGACAAGTTTCAACAAAACCGTCCTGGACACGTTTCAACAAAACCTTCCGAGACGTTTCAACAACACATTCTTGGACACGTTTCAACAAAACTGTCTTGTGGTTGGATTCCTTGTACCATAGAATTCTATTGTTGACAGGTATGAAGTCATCCATAATATCATATCACTTTTTGTTTATTGGCATATTAAAAATTTTCCAGATTTAGACTAGTTTTGGATACCCAGTGATATCTAATCCCAATTATCAAATGTCGAACTCTTGGAACCGGTTCAAAGTACTGCAACACCAGTCTTTTCCTACAATGACTGGGGGTGGAGGAGGCATCTTTATAAAATCTCCATCGAGACTTACTCAAAAATTATTGAAATTAAATAAATTACCTGAAATATGATAAAATGTAATGTTAAAATAAGACTCACTTGTACTATCTGTTGAAGTCTTACTCCGTATATCTTCATCAATGGTGGGTAGTTTTGGAGGTCTGGCAATAGACCAGTCAGAAAAAATTTCCCCATAATCTTCTGCAAAATCACAATTTTTAAGAATTTTCCTTTTTCTTCCCTGTCACTCAAATAATTAACCAACTCATTTTCTGAATCAGTGATTTTTTCTTTTTTCAAAAACTCTACTGCATCCTCGTATTTTTCTACAAGATGTGAATGAAGGTTGTTTGATTCTCGAAATTAGTTTCAAAGCCCACATTTGAATCTGATTGTGTAATAACAACCGCCATATTGATTACCAGACTGACGAATAATTCTTCGTAAGTGTCTCTTTGATTTCAATGAATTATTATGACTTACCTTCATAATTAATAACACTTTGATTAACCTTTGCCAATGAAGAATAGTTTAGTAAACTCTACAACATAGAAGAATTATATTATTTAAATTTGAAAATAAAACTAAAATTGAAAATAAACGAGATTGCGAACTCAGTACCATTGGTCATAAGACAAGAGTGCAAGAGTTGAAGTTTAAGAGTTGTACAGCACATAACACAAAACTAACATAACTAACATAACTGACAACTGATGAACTGATACTGAAACGGTTCAAAAGAATCTTTCGTATATCTTCGTCAGTAAATTACGATAGTGCCCTCGCAGCCTTTGGTTTGGAAAGCACTACTCGATTTTTGGGAACAGAAATTAACTTAGTTCTCTTCTTCTTGAATTACTCTAGGTTCCAGAGAAGCAAAGCAGGCAACAAGTGTGAAGAATACTTTATTAAAACTGAACTAGTCAATCATAGTTACATATCATTTTATACAGTTTCCTGACAAAGAATAAACATTTGAAACAAAGAGTTCTAACATGATTTCTATGTAACTGATAATATTTGGTATAAGAGATAAAGTACGGTAGAATGCATAGTAAGTATATACTTCGCTGAAACAGGTAATTTCATAGTTATAAAATAGCAAATTGTTAAAGAGATAAGATTCGGTACAATGGTAAAAATCGGTGCGTACAAATGTGGAATCATCAGCGCCACGGCAAATAATAATAATAGCCGTCCTCTACCCGCACAGGCTATGCCTTTGGGTACACTCAACGAGTGTTTATGAGGGAGTATTATTATTATCATTATTATCAGATAGAAGATAACAATCAGTATGAAGATAAGAAGCGGTGTGAGTATGTGGGCCGGCTCCAGGACGGGTCTGCATACGTAACTAGTATTTTAAATCTACGTACAGTGTCAAAAATTGAGCCATCTCATATTCAAAACAATTATTAGTTTTATCTAACGAATATTTAATTCCAGATCTATTATGAACCATCAACCTCTATCCTTTATTCAGAGCAATGAGCAATTATGAAAGTGTAATGATCATAATGATAATTGAAAAAATAAGAAAAAAAAAAACGTGGCGGCTGCTCGTTAGATTTAGTATACCATATGTACCAATATATCATATGAGAGAAAAAAAAAACACGGTGTGTGCTCGTCGAATTTAGTATACCAGGTGCATCATTATATCATTTAAGAAAAAAAAATGGCGGCTGCTCATTAGATTTAGTTAGTATACCAGATGTACCAACACATCATTTAAGAGAAAAACACATGGTGGGTGCTTGTCGAATTTAGTATACCAGGTGTATCAATATATCATTTAAGAGAATATAAAAAACATGGCAGCTGCTCGTTAGATTTATTATACCAGGTGTACCAACATACCATTTTAGAGAAAAAAATCATGGTGAGTGCTGTAGAATTTAGTATACAGGGTGTCTCAAAACGTATCATTTAAGGGGGGAAAAACATGTCGGCTGCTCGTTAGATTTAGTCTCAAAACGCATAATTTCAGAAAAAATCATATTATTTGAGATAAAAAAAAACATTGCTGCTTGGGACAGAAAAAAACGTATCATTGGGGATATGGGGATTTAAAATACGAATCATGAAAAAACTGCTGGTTGAAAAAATTTAGATAGAAGGAAAGTAATAGTGAATTCGGATTGCCACATCGAGGAGAATTTAAATTTGCAATAAAATGGTCACTACTGGTTTCTACCGGAAGTGACCACTTCCGGTTGTAAGATTTCGATCATTTTGACATCATTGGCTTCGTCTTGATGTCAAGAAACATTTTTAAACATTTTCTGAGTCCAAAAGGGTATAGGAGGCTATCTTGGTTATTAATGAAGGTACAGAAACGTGCGGGTACTCTATCTAGACAAATGTCATTATAGATTGAGGAAATGAGGGAATTTTGCCATTAGAAGCAATCATTACGTTTATAGAGATGATTATTCTCGATAACGTGCGTTTTACATGCATTTCGAGTTTTTGTGCGAACGTTTCAACCGTTTTGCGTGCGTTTCAAGCGTGAAACCGATTTCGTGCAACCGCTTTCGTTTAACCGTTTTAGTATGCAACCGTTTTCGTGTATCCGTTTTCGTGCAGTCATTTTCGTGCAACCGTTTTCGTTTACGCTTGGCGCAGTATAGTTAGGTATGGCGCGGTATGTTACGGTTGTACTTAGCGCGGTATGATACGGTTACGCTCAGCGCAGTATGGTTAGGTATGGTGCGGTATGTTACGGTTACGCTTAGCGCAGTATGGTTAGGTATGGTGCGGTATGCTACGGTTAGTTCAGTATGTTACGGTTATGTATATAGAGACCCAGTGGAATGTAAAAAATTCGGTTGTATTTGTTATGTTGCATAGCACGCAGTTAAAAACAATCGAGTGTAATACTCATAGACTCCCTTGTTGAACAGCATCTGAGAACAAAAAATTGAATGTCCAACGTTACAGTGTTCAAATAAAAAAACATTGGTAGATAGCGATTCAGGTGCGAATATTGATATGTATCACAATAAAACATATGGAATGATAATATTTCCAGCATCGTTAGATATCAGAAATATAAATGATGATTGTTGAATAAGTTATATTTTGATGCAAATCAGCATGAAGAAAAAAATTAACACTCAAGCATCATTAATGTTCAATATAAAATATGTTTGAATTTAAAATTATATTAATTTGAAACAGATTCAAAATATTTTGAAATTCAGCGTTGGTTGAATATTGCTATCACTCCGTTTCTACATCACCCAGGAGGTAGAAGTACCAATGCGTTACCCTTTTTTTATTGTGGAAGACTTCCGAGCAGGCATAGCATAACCATAAATCATGAAAAAATTGTCATCAAAAAATAAATTTTATTTTAGCATATATACAGGGCAATTCAAATTCGACCCACAACCATTGGGATCTCCTAAACTACAGGAGATACGTCGAAGCTTGAATTGGGGCAAAGTTGCGTATTCTGGTGTTTAACAAAATACTGTTTTGAAACTTGGAAAATTCCGAATATTTCCGAAAATATCGGGAAAAAACTGAAAATCTGAATTTTCGTTTTTTCTCTGCCTACTCCTCGAGTCGTGGTCTGATGAGGTAACAAGGTCTCTATCTGACAAATGACAGAAACTGCCATCTTTTTTCCAAAAGCTGTGATGTTTAAATTAAAACGCCCTGTATATATTTTCCCCAATAAATTTGTGAAACGTCCCTTTACAACTATGATGAGCGTTGACCAGCAGCCAAGTTTTTTTTTTCTTTAATGAAAACATACTAAATTTGACAAGCAGTCACCATGTTTTTTTTTCCTTAAATGATACGTTTTGAAACACCCAGTATACTAAATTCTACAAGCACCCACCATGTATTTTTTTCTGTTGAATGTTATGTTGGTACACCTGGTATATTAAATCTAACGAGCAGCCGCCATTTTTTTTTCGGATGATGTGTAACCCATATTTCATGACCCTCCTGCCGCCATCATAACTACGTCATATTCACCTTCTTTACTTAATATCTTTCGTGGTCTAGTGGTTTAGATCTCCGCCTGTCAACCCAGTCAGTGCGAGTTCAAATCTCCGTAGCGAAAATATTTTTTCTGTTCAAATCTCCCGCTCACACCCGAGTACTCCATCTGGTGGGAAGAAGAAGAACTTGATGCTCCGCGACGACGACGACAAGCTCCATGATGATGACGTTAACACGTGACCACGCCAAATTCAAATTTCAAACTCCCGCCTAGGACGGCCGCCATCTTGGAGTCGCTCACAACACTACCCTGGGAACTTTCGATTCGATCACGAACGAACGAACGATCAACGATTCAAACTTCAGACGACAAGAAGTAATCGTCGGGTGTTCTCGGTACTTGATGAAAATGGGGTTAACATGAACGTAGATCTTGGAAAATAAGAAGAAATGAAAAAATTAAGTAGCATTAACGTCTGTAATTGAATTTAAAATCCAGAATAAGTTTTTGGCACAGCAAACGAGAAGATGACAATTAGAAGTGAATTAAAAAAATGTTGACCAACCAGGAAAAAATTACTTTCTATTATATCATTAGAAAGGAATGGTTATGCTGAATAGTACAGGAAAGAAAAAGTTGTATGTTCCTATTTAAGTTATGGACCTACAGAGTATTGTTTTTTTCCTAATTTTTCCAATAGTTTTTTTGGCGGCTTTTTATAACACCGACGAATGAAAATAAAATATCACAGTGGTAGCAACTGTTATCAAGTGACGTATGGTTTCCATAGCCAACTTTTCAATTTTTGGCTTTCATTTTGCTTCCACGGCCTACTACTACTACTACGGAATTTCAATAATAATTTTTTCTGATCTAGTTTCTGGTTAGATACCAACTTGTAATATGTCATTAGAAAGGAAATTGAATGCTGAATAAAGCGAAAATAAAAAAAAATTGGATTTCCATTTAAAATAAGAAAGTTGATGTTACTTCCGGTCAGACCGGAAGTTAACTTCGACATGTCAATATGCTCAAATTCTAGCTCTTATGTCATTATATCGGCGCTCCAAATTTCACAAACCTACTTCATACAATAACTGAGATATTCCGTAGGCAATACTTCCGTAGCCACCCGGTATAATACTTTTGAATTAGCCTCTTCTTTCATTGCAGTGTATAAATTATATTACTGGCATACAATTTGATATTGCAGTAAACCGGGATAGGTACCTATACTTATTTAATACATTTGCAGTTTCAGTACATTACCTCTCCTCTTGTTACTTCTGTTTAGATTCAAGGAATCCTTAGGTACCTACCTATATAAGGTAGAATTAAGCGCAAAACCAAATATTCAAGAAATGAATTTCCTTCACAGAATAAAATGTTCAATCAATACTCTGAACTCCTTCAACTAAAAATGTAAATTTGAAAACACAAAAAACTAGCAGATTGAATAGAAAATATTGAGAATATTGAGATTATGTCAATTATCAATTCAGAATTTTATGTTTAATGTTACCGTTCCATGTTAATTTTATTGTGTTGAGTTATTGAGTACCGAAATCACCCGACGATTTTATTGGGAATCAATTATTATAGTCGAATCGTCCAAGAATGTCATTTAGGTAGGTATTTACAGGAAATTTCCAATCAAACCAAGAGGTCCCGAGTTCGAATCACGGTTGGTCCACACCTTCTTAATTCATTTCTAATTTTCATCTTCCCGTTTGCTATGCCATAAACTTATTCTGGATTTTAAATTCAATTACAGACGTTAATGCTACTCCATTTTTTCATTTCTTCTTATTATCTACGATCATGTTACCTCCATTTTCATCAAGTACCGAGAACACCCGACGATTACTTCTTGTCGTCTGAAGTTCGAATCGATGATCGTTCGTTCGTGATCGAATCGAAAATTCGGAATCCCAGGGCTGATGTTCCGTGACGAAGAAGAAGAAGAGACAAATGACCGGGTAGGTGACAGATGAGAGATTAGGTTAGGTTACTGATGTTCCGTGACGAAGAAAAAGAAGAGATATATGACAGGTGACAGATGAGAGCTTACGTTAGGTTAGTGATGTTCCGTGACGAAGAAGAAGAGACAAATTACCGGGTAGGTGACAGATGAGAGATTAGGTTAGGTTACTGATGTTCCGTGACGAAGAAAAAGAAGAGATATATGACAGGTGACAGATGAGAGCTTACGTTAGGTTAGTTATGTTCCGTGATGATGAAGAAGAGAGTGGTGACAGGATATAATGCGCGTGACCTTGAAAGGAATCAAAATTGCCAGAGTGGAGCTTAGCCTTTTCTTATGGGATTTAACGTGGGGAAATATCCAGATCTCTTGCAGCATATATACTTATTCCCAATACAAAGTTACTCGTGTGTCGCTTCGATCTAAGCCGAAATAACCCAATGTATGTAAACGAAGGCCGCGCTCTGTGATTGGTCACTATTATGGCGGGAAGTCTTATTCAAAGGACATTTTGTATTATCCGCTTTTTGATTGGTGATTATCTATTATGGAGAAAAACTGTCATTGTAGTTTCAATTAACCGTTTCTGGAAGTACAAATTTTTGAAAAACCTGTAAGAAACGTCTGGCAAGAAAGCCTTTGATTTGATTCATGTTCTTTGGAACCGGAAGGTTTTTTAAGGCTATTAATTTGCCGAGATTAGGTTTCACACCGTTAGGGGCCTTTCTCAGGAATTCAGATTTGAGCTGTATTTTGAATTTTGAGTCTGTAAGTGTCTGAAATTCACACCTGAGACATTCCAAGTGTTCCTGGAGTGAAGTTGTGAAAACAATGATATCGTCAAGGTACGCAAGACATTTTTCATTTTGTATAATTCCAAGACCGTTATTCTATTGCTCTTTCGAACGTAGCTGGAGCATTCTACGGACCGAATGGCATACGCAAAAATTCATAATGCCCATTTTCTGTACTGAATGCAGTTTTTTCGAGGTCATTTTCTTCCATTTATACTTGATGGAAGCTACTAGCTAGGTCCAAAGTAGTGAAGTATTGGCATTTGCCTAGTTTGTCGAGTTAGTCATGTATGTTAGGTAGAGGATACTTGTCGTCGATCGTCTTTTCATTAAGCTTTCTATAGTCAATAACAACCCTCCATTTTTGCCTATCAGGTGCGTCGACCTTCTTGGGTACAACACATATAGGTGACGAACACGGTGACTTACTAAGTCTTGTAATTTTTGAATCCAACATTTTACTTATTTCATTCTCAACTTCTTACTCATGGACGAAATGGTACCGATATGATTTAGTTTACCGGGTGTAACAATAACATTGTAAACCCTCCTAATCTCCGTTAGTTTCAAAGGTAATTGATTGACATTTGGGGTATTCCATATACATAATAAGCGGCACTTTTTGACCTAAATTTTTTTTTCACTTCTGGTTTCGCCGGAAGTGAGATCAACTTTCGATTTTCAAATAAAACACTCTGTATATTATTACATTTCTGAAATCTGTATAATTTTCTGAATCCAATGATACCACATAAGTGACAGTTCAATCGTAAAAATTTTTGATATAATTTTTGTTTTCCATTTAAGTGTGCATGATGGTTCCGATTTATTCCAATTGACCCGTCTAATGATAGAAAAATCAAAATCCCATCAAAAAAACAAATTGCGTTTTTTATTAGCAAAATAATGATCATCGTAATCGATTTTGGGATAAAATTCTATTTTTTCAAATGGAACCATATTGGTCCGTGGTACCATTTATTAGTACTATTAATTTTTTGTTATTTTGTTTCAATTTAATACTAAGGTGGCTTAGAAATACAAAAAACTAGCACAAAACACTATAACAATTGTTCAAAATGCACTTCTGCATTGCATTGCTTTACCCCAAAATCGATTACGATTAACTTTATTTGCTCATGAAAAACCCAATTTAGTATATTTGACGGGATTTTGAGTTTTCTAGAATTAGACGGGTCAACTGGAATAAATCGGAACCATCATGGCAGACTTAAAAGGAAAACTGAAAATTAAATGATCAAAAATTTTGACGTTGGAAATGTCACTTTTATGGTATTATTGGATTCTAAAAATTGTGCAAATTTCAGAAATGTCATAATATACAGGGTGTTCCATTTAAAAATCGAGGTTGGTATCATTTCCGGCGAATCCTGAAGTGAAAAAAATCATTTGTCAAAAAGTGCCGCTTATTATGTTTATGGGATATTCCAAATTTCAATAAATCACCTTTAAAACTAACGGAGATAAGAGGGGTTTACCATGATCCTGTTACACCGGGTATATTGGTATTTCGTTGTTCGTAATTTATGCTTTATTTTACTCGTAAATGTCAGTGGAGTATTTTCAAAATTTTTATTCTCTCTTCCTGATTTTTGACTCCTATTTAGTGAAACATGCAAATGATTCAGAACGATTTTTTTGAATTTCGTTTCTGTCGAATTCTATGATAAAATTGTTGTTAACGCATAGCCGCATTTTGCTATCGTAAGACTTTCAGGTATTTCGCAGTTATGAATTTTATAATGAGGTATGTCATTTCGGATTAGATCTGTAAAATATTTAAAAGCAATATAGGGATCGATAAATGACTTCCTAGAGCCAGAGTCAATCAGAAGTTTTAAATTATATTCTGAAAATTTATTGTATGATAATTCGCTTGTATTTGAGGAGTTGAAGAAAATAACGTGAGGATTTGAAATGAATTGTTCCGAAGCCTTTATTGAAAATTTGCATTCAAATTTTTCCTTGGGTTTATTTCGTTGGGAAGGTAATTTTCATCAGGTCGGTTCATGTCAGTAAAATAATTTTCTTCATCAATATTCTGGTCGGTACCATAATATTGGTCACATTGACTGAATTGATCGTTTTCAGTATTGAGAAGTTCTTTGCTGATAAATTTTTTTTGTTGTCCTCTATTTGCAAAATGGGACGTAGATGGTTGAGCAAAATTTGTGTTTTTTTTCAATACTCATTGGAGTGGGTTGGAAATGCGTATTCCTACTTGAAACAATCATGAAAGTAGGTTTTGGTTGAGGTTTATTGAAGTTTCTTTGTTGTCCTCGAATTGCAAAATGGGACGTAGATGGTTGAGCAAAATTTGTGTTTCTTTTTTTAATATTCATTGGAGTGGGTTGGAAATGCGTATTCCTACTTGAAACACTCATAAAAGTAGGTTTAGGTTGAGGTTTATTTTGAGGTCGGAAAACATTTTCACCTGGATTTTCGAAAACTTTGTGAAAAATTGTAGAGGTTGTGATTTCGGGTCTCTGTTGAATATTTATTGGTTGTGATGGAAAATTATTTTGTCTACGGAAAAAATTTGTTGGAGTGTTCGAATTGGAAAAATTATTTTGATTTGGCAATGTGCGATGAGAAATGTTCGCTGGTCTTTGATGCTGGTTTGGTCTTGTGATTTGGGCAGGTTTTGCAATAATTGCAAATTTTGAAAATATTGAAGGTTTTCTTCTTGAATTACATATTGTAATGCTTCACTGAGAGTAGTTAGTTTCATGCATCTTAAAGTGTTACTTCATGGCCCTTTCAGGCGTGATAAAAACGTTTTGAGGGCTAAATTCTGGTGAAGTTTACGTTTAAGTGTTTTAGCAGCGTTCATTATCGAAATATCTTTCAATTCTTGCCAATTTTCAGCACCTCGCATATGCACTAGTATTTTTGCATTTTCTTTCAGTTTGGAAATGATTGAGTTCAAAAAATAAATATTTTGAAAGTTTTTTGTGATCGGCTGTATTATAAAAATTTAAATAATTTAGATTTCCGTCAAATTCTGGCACACAATTCAAGTATAAGTAAGTATATATATATATAAGTAGTAAGAATGATCGTTAATTTGATTATCCAAAATAGGTTCTCTTAGGAGTGAATTTCGATTATTTGGGATTGGTAAAGATTGTGAGTCAGTTTAAGATGTATTAATATTCAAATTGTCCAAAGAATTGATTAAATCTTCGAGCGACATAAAATTGCACTTACATTAATATGAAAACTACTTTGAGTATTTTCTTCTTATCCACTATGAGTGCTGCGTCTGGATTGTCTCCACCAGGTCGTTGCTCCTTACAGAATTGGGCAAAGTTGTTCCCAAATCTCGTTGTATGGGTCTGCGATAGACTGGGTGTTCTGAGTTTTGAGAAGTCACTCCTCAACAAAGTCCACAATAAATAACTAAAGTTCTATTTTTGGTTCGAAAAATCAACAATCGTAAACACGAAAACGGCACGATCGATTCAATACAATTCTAATAATCCTACCGACTCCACCAAAAATATCAACGGTTGTCCAAAATTCGTTTTTAAAAAGATTCATTTAACTCAAAAATACAACTGTTGAATATACGGAACGATGTTCACAGTAAGAGAGCTGGCAACTGACTGTTTAATGAATATAAAATAAATACAAAGGTGATTTCTGCAAGCTTCTTAGAATCTGCTGATTGAGCTTCTCTAGTAGCGGTATGATATAATTCATTCCTCAAATTGTTACTGTTATATATTTGGTTGGTAGGAATTTGCCTACAAGTGATAACAATAATTAAATGCCTAAAATGGTTTCACGATCCATATAGTATTGACTGTTTACAAGTTGACAAGCTAGGTGTCTCATCCTGACATGGTCATGCGCAAGAGAGTTTTATTCACAATAAAGTGTGGATACATTACACATTTCCTCCCTTATTTTTTCAAATCTTAAGTTACGCTAGTATTTACAACTCGGTATATATAAGTATATATAAGGTTTAATGTTTCGTTTAGGTCTATGATCAACAACCGTCAAATCTACCTTTCTAGTAGAGTTTTCATTCTCACGAAGATTATCTTCTGAAATATTTGATGTCTCAAACTGATATTGTTTTAATTGATTGAAATGTCTTTTCCACGTAAGATTACCTAAATCTGAAACTCGAACTATATAAGTAGATTTGCCAATTCTTTTCTCAATAATTGCCTTAATCCACGTACATTTCTATAATCTTTTGCAGTAACTATTTCTCCAATCGCAAATGTTACAAATCTTTTCCCTCTTATGGTAATATTTTTGTTTGGCCTGCTTTGTCAAGACGCGATCGAATACGGTGAAGAGGTTTTCTGAGGTTTCAGATTATCGAAACGTGTCTTTGATTTTCTTTGAAAAATTTGTTCAACTGGACTCAGTCCAGTTGTGCAATGAGCGGTATTTCTATAGTCAAAAAGGAAATTGCATAGAGTTTTAAGCGAAATATATTTGTTTGCTCCCAAACTATTTTTGAGACCGTTTTTGACAGTTTTTACAGCATTTTCTGCTGCGCCGTTTGCTGATAGTTGATAAGGTTGGGATGCAATGTAAACTATATCATTCATTATTAAAAAATCTTGAAATTCTTTTGTGCAGAACATTGATGCGTTATCAGAAAAAATCTGTTTTGGTAAGCCAAATCTCGCAAAAACTGCTCTAAGAACCTTAACTGTCGCTTTAGATGTTGTCGAGTTTAATGGAAAAGCTTCCAACCAATTTGAATATGCGTCCACTAAAATCAAAAATTGTTTGTTCAGAAAAGGTCCCATGAAATCAATATGTAAAAGGTGCCAAATACCAAGTGGAAGTGGCCAACATTCCAAAATAGCTTTATTTGTTTTTTTTAAACCATACAATTTTCGCAGGTACGACAAACTTTTTCTATGTCTTTGTCCAGCCCCGGGTATAATTAGTCGATGGTTCCACAAAATACAATCAGAATCTACTGTCAGTTAATTTTTTACTCTCAGGAAGGGAATTATTTTCTCAGTCCACTTTTTGAGGCCAACCTGATGCAAACTGTGAAATGCCTTTTTGAGGGTGGGAAATTGTCGTAAGTGCTTTGTGGTCTGTTACTAAAGACTAAAATACCCCAAAAATACTGATTGAATTTACAAAGTCCAAATATGATAGAAAGGGCTTCTTTTTTAATTTGACTAATTTTTTTTCTCTCGTTCCAATATCGTTCTCGATGCGAATGTGATGGGTTTTTCCTCCACGTTTGTCATTATGTGTGTGATTACCGATCCAGCACCGTAATCGCACGCATCATTGTATAATTTTAATGGTAAATCTGGATTGAAGTGTGTTAATATCGGTGCTGACGTCAGTAAGTTTTTTACTTTTTTAAACACTGCCCCACAATCAGACGACCACTGCCAAACAACCTTGGATTTTAACAAGTTATGTAGCACATCAGCTAACTTCAATATGAATTGACCATAGTAATTAATAAGTCCTAAAAAAGACTTTAACTGCTTTGAATTGTCCGGTTGCGGAGCATTTTCAATGGCATCGATTTTATTTTTATCGGTATGTAAACCTTACTGTTTATAACGTAGCCTTAATATAATTTTTCTCTCATAAAAAACCTGCATTTATTTCGACTAATTTTTAAGCCGTATTCATCTAGTATTTTTAATACTTGTTCAAGTCTTTCTAAATATTCGAGTAGATTTTTTCCCGTTATCAAACCTGATAAGAGCGCTTCCATGATTTTTTGAAACTTAGAAGGGATGCTTGCAATCCCTTATGGAGCCCGATTATATCGGTATAATCCTTTGTGAGTTGTTATTGTTACCAAATTTTTTGAAGATTCATCGAGACAAATCACCCTGTAGTTTTGCAAAAAACTCCTTGATTCGAGGTAGTGGATATTAACCCACCCCAATAAAAGGATTGACTGTGACCTTAAAGTCACCACAAATGCGTATAATTTCAATGACAACGTTTTGGTGAAAGTTTCACCTTCAGGGCTACAATTAAAAAATTGTGCGTAAATACAAACAACAATTTACCGACATATACAATATATAAATGATTGAATTGTTAAAAAATGTGAATATCATTGTGTATAGTTAAAATGATGTAAAAATTGGAATGAAAGTGAAATGTTAGAGAAGCCAAAGCATTTCAGATGTGATAATTCTTCTACTTACCCCAAGTGTTATGTTGAGAAATTATGTGAAACTAAAAAAGTTACAATTTTTCGTTTAAAAGAATATGGCCATCAAAAGGAGTGGTATACATGAAACTAATGCTTTCATCAATAGTAATATCGAACAGACTTTTCGTTTGATATCATACCCCAACGAATGGTTCATCTAGAATGGAATCAAGTTTTGTTTGATATTTTTGTAGTGTTTTAAAACCACGTAGAAATGAGGTTTTTTTCCTTTGCTTCTTTGATGAGTGATAAGGGCGGATTTAGTTTACCTAATGTTGGTTTTATGTGTGGCCAAAATGTTATGTTATGTTACCAATTATTTAAAATTAGTTAGCGTCCTCTAGCTCAACACTGATGTACTGAATATTATTACAATTCTTGCAGTCTTCAGTAAACCGTTGAAGTAAACAGAGCGTTTTATTCATACTCATATTTCAATAGGTTATGGGACCAGAAAGTTTGGATTAACACCGTGAGAACCTGAATTGCATAAAACTGTTCGCGAGTGAAAAATCTATAAGGCCGCGACAATTGAATACGCAGAATGGTGTTTGACAGTAAACATTTTCTCGTGCTTGAATGTTTGTCGAAAAGAGCCATTTCCGAAGTCAATGTCCCAAACTAAAGCAGTCAAGTGATGATGGACACACAAGGGCTCAACAGAAAAATAAAAATGTATCTAATGTTATATTTTCAAATGGGAACTTCAGCAATAGATACTGGTACATAGACTCAGAAGCTAGTTGCCATTTAACTGTAAATGATGTTTGGGTAAATAATAAGAGGCATTTCAATTTATCAGAAATAATGGTGGCTAATAAAGAGAAACTGGCTGTTGAATCTATAGGAACTGAAAACATTTAGTAGACACCCAGTGTCCGGAAATTACTGCAAACATGTTATGTGTGTTCCAACAAGAAATATTTGTTGTCCATTAGCCAAATAATTGATAGTGGCAACACAGTGAAATATGCAAATTATAGATGTGAAGTATACAATGCAGAAAAAGAACTAATTGCAACAGTTGATCTGCAAGATGGTGTTAACAAATTGACACCAGAAGATTTTTAACTAGCAGCACCCGCAGTAGCTTTAGCATTAGGTCACAAAAAACAGCATACCTGAATAAAATGGTAAAGGAAGCTGTTGATGGCATCGAATGCTATGGACAAACAAGATTTGACCTGAAGAATTGTGTTACATATTGTGGAGGTGAGTAATCAAGGTTGCCATTCAAAAATGTTAGCAAGAGGGCTTCATCTTTAATAGAAGTGATACATGCCGATCTTTGCTGACTTATGCAGAAGAGATCATCTGTTGGTTCCAAGTACTTTCTGACATTCGTAGACGATTATAGCCGAATGGGTTTTATTTACTTCCTCAAAAGTAGAGACGAGGTATTTGCACATTTCAAAATATCTAAAGCTATGGTGGAGAAACACAAAAATGCCTCAATTAAGTATCTATGTTCCGATAATGGGGGTGAATCAAACCACAAACAGCTATACGCCAGAACAAAATGAAATGTTAGAAAGGCTCAATAGAACTTTAGTTGAAAAGGCTAGATGTAGGTATGTTGTAAAATGGAAACTGATTTTTAGGCAGAAGCTGTTCATTGCGCTATGTATCTGAGAAATAGATCCGTCACGTCAGATAATGAAAAAACTCCATTTGAGGTATAGAATGATAAAAAACCTGACCTAAGACACCTACGAATATTTTGAAGTCGTGCTATGATGCATGTACCAAAGAATTTGACGCGAAAGTGGGACAAAAATCCATAGAAATGATATTTCTTTGCTCTGTAACGAATCTTCCAGGTTTCAAAAGAGAGAAACCCCTCAGAAGCTCCTAGGAGCTTGTGCGAACAAGGAAAAGATCCGGGATCGGTGGTCTTGCTGGGCTTTCAACCCACGACCTTATGTTTGAAAGGCGAGCGCTCTACCATCACGACCTCCACGGTTGGATATAATGACCCAGCTGATGCTTATAGGCTATTTGATACTGATAAACGTGAAGTTGAAGTCAGTAGAGATAATAATGGAAAAAACCAGAAAAGGGGACGAAGACAAAGAATATTTAAACTATCTATAGAAAATAAAGAATTATCAGAAGTAAATGTTTCAGTGGGGATCAAATTGAACTTATTCTTGATACTGAGTCTGAAACTGAAATGTTTGACAGTTAACAAGAGAACGACCCTGATTATAATCCTAAAGATGTGTTAATTTTTAAAAATGCAAGGAAGGCTCAGAGAGAAAGAACGCCAAAAAGGTATGATGATTTTGTGAATTACATGATGGAGTTGAAGATTATCCTATACAGTAGAGAAAGCTCTTTCAAATCGAGATGTCGTACTATGGAGGTAGGCTGTCGAAGAACTAGCCAGCTTCAAGGAGAACGAAGCATGGGAGCTGGTAGATTCACCCAACGATTCATCAACAATGATCCCTTGTAAGTGGGTATTTGAAAAGTTTAATTGTGAAGGTTAAGCTCGGTATCATGCACGATTAGTGTCAAAAGGGTTTGTTCAGTAACTTGAGGTTGGTTACGATGAAACATTTGCCCCAGTTATAATATTTTTCAGTCTTTGACTGTTTTTTGTATTGTTAAATTATATTTAAACGTAAGCCACCAAGACGTGAAAACTGCTTTTTTTAATGGTCATCTGGAAGAATGTTTGTATATGCAAATACCTGAAGGCATGCAAGTGAGTGAAAGTAAAATTTTAAAATTGAAAGTTATTTCACGGACGTCGAATGAGAAGGTTCATAGTGTTTAATGTAATTTGAAATATGTGAAGTCACCACATGAACCTTCTATCTACGTTGAGGAATCAGAAGATTTATTAACAGAAGTAGCTCTTTTATAATAATAATAATAATACGCTCTCCCTCTGATCCGAAGAACGCATGTTATAAGATGTTTACCCGCATCTTATACATGCGAATGCTCTCCGCAGTTGAGCTGGTGTATGAACGGATATATGAGCAAAGAGGGTCAAAGAAGGGGGTGGCTGGCTGCAAGGAGAACCTGCTGATCGACAGATGCATCACGCAAGACTCCGTGCAGTATAAGCGTAACCTTTCAATGGCCTGGATCGATAATCGAAAGGCATTTGATACAACATCGCATGAGCTCATCATGCATTTGCTCAGATGCCTTGCGGTACCCGATCAAATAGTGAGATTCATTGAACATCTGATGCCGCTCTGGAGGACTCGCTTCACCATAACATCTTGTCAAGACAGAGTCCAAACAGAGCAGGTTATATTTAGAAGGGGCATGTTTCAGGGAGACTTCCTCAGCCCTCTTCTATTCTTCATCTCACTACTGCCATTGTCCGTTGCACTCAGGAAAACCCGCGGATACAGCTACGGCACCCCCCGCAACCGGAGGCATAAGGTCACCTATCTGTTTTACCTGAATGACCTTAAATTTTATGCCTCCGGAGTAAAGGATCTTCATTAGTCCTTAGGGGTTTTGCAAGAATACACGCATGCTATCGAAATGGAGTTTGGGATCGACAAATGCGCCACGGTTCATCTCAAAAGAGGACGATGCGAGGAATACGGAGAAGACGAAAGCATCCCACATCATCTGAATGCCGTAGAGACGTATACCTTCCTAGGGGTGGAACAACGTCACACCCAAAAGGTAGCTACTGTTAAAAACTCTCTCCGTGGCAAGTATCAGCACAAACTCCGAAAGATCTGGTCATCAGAACTATCGGGGAAGAACAAAGTTGCTGCAACTAATATGCTTGCCATTCCTATTCTACTTTACTCATTTGGAGTAGTGAAATGGACTCAGGAAGACCTGCGACAACTTGATATTAAAACTCGCAAAACGATCGTCCGTTCCACGGTTATACTTTCCCAGAAAACGGGAATGCCGTGAACTTTTGAGTTTGGAGTGTCTACACAACAGAATGGTGCTGAATGGAGCTTGTAAAGTCATCAGGAGTTCAGATTTTCTCTGCTTCATGAAAAAGTAGGGATTTTCAAGGCAGCAACCCGTACAGCCGATGAACTCGGTCTCGTATTCGACACTGAACGAACGAACCCAAACTCTGTCACCAAGTTGGAATCCGTTCAGCAAAAAGCCCACGTTAAAGCTGCAGAGAGTGACAGTCTTCTGCAGCTACATAAGGATGAGCCAATGCATGGGGTTTTCTTTAGGAACATTGAAGACCTTGGCTTATCCAGAAACCTGACCTTCGCTTTTGTCAGATCAAGTGGGCTGAAGTCGGAAACCGAGGGATTCATAATGGCCTGCCAGGATGTTGTCTTCAATACCCTTGTCTACCGTAGTCGCGTGATGAGTATAGGGGTTCCTGGCACTAGATGCAGAGCGTGTTGTGGGGCAGCTGAGACCATAATGCATTTGCTGTCAGCTTGTCCAGCTTATGCGGTCTCAGTCTATATCTACAGGCATAACGCGGCCCCACCAGTGTTGTACTACCATCTACGACACTTGTACGGTGTAGACAAGACACCGGTGTGGCCTTATGCTCCGGGAGATATTGAGTCCGTTGTGGAGAATGAGAAGTTCCCAATCTATTGGAACTACTCATTCCCCACCCTCAGGAAAATACAAACCAATACACTTGATGTAGATGATTTTCGTCAATGAGTTTTCAACTCCTGGCGAAACGAACATCGTCCGAAAAGAGGAGGAAAAACGGACTAAAATCGAGTCTACTCTTTGAACTCTGCAGGCTTTACCCAAACCATTCTGTCAAGATGGTGGTTCTGATAATAGGGGTCCTTGGTGGAATGATGGACACACTGATCTCAAACTTAAAAATAATACCGGCTTGCCGTAATATGGCAGAAATCTTAACCGGACGAGCGCACTCTCCGGACTATTCTTAGCCGGACGAATGCAGAAGGCCGGAATATTTGGTTCACTCCGCCTGCTCAGGGCACATGATTCTCGGACCCAATAGTCACTTACCCCACGGCGTGGGAAGTGGTTATGGGGATAAATGATCCAGCGCGCCCTCCGGTAGTATCGGGGCTCCGGAAACAGGGCCTGTCTGGAAAATTCCTAACGGAAAAAAAAGTTAAAATAATACTCCCTCATCACTCGTTGAGTGTACCATAGCCTGTGCTAGACGGCTATTATTATTATTTGCCGTGGCGCTCCGGGGCGACTTACTGATGTTTTTCAGCTGTAGGAAAACCCGAAAAACCTACAGGACCACCTGGGGTGGCCGGTGTGCACTCCAAGCTAGCACTAGACGAGATTGGCATCCAGACAACTCACAATACACTTGCTTTTCAACAAAGCATGCGTTCGTCTATCGATCCGATTTAAAGTATTTGAGAAAAAATCTCTAGTACCTACATCGGGCTCGAACCGACTATTGCTATGCTGAAGTTTCGAACGGCCTGTGCATTAGACCGCCAAGCCACCGGCCACCTGAATGTTTCAACATAAACTGTATCTTCCGCTTCCCCAACCTTTCACTTTCCTGGAAATGATCTCCACAAATTCTTATTCGATAAAAAAATTCTAGGTCGTTGGTAGGAAGATTCAAATAAAACAACAATTTTTGCGCAAGTTCTTTATTTGTTGGAATCTGTGAAATGTTTTTTTTTTGAATAAACGTATACATTTCCAGAAGATGGAACACAATATTTCCAACAAGCTCGATTTTTAGCCGAGGATGACATTTTTATATATTTTTTCAAATTCAAATTTGAAAAATATTAATTTGACACATGACAGTGTTCACACATGTCAGTTAATATAAACTGTTTAACACAATCAAAAACAAAATTTATTGTCAATTCACTCAACAGAAAATGAAAATTTACTTGCAAACGCTCTCAAAAAAGTTGCGAATTAAATTAAATTTAAATGTAGCGAACTGTTCCACCCAGCATGCTCGAAGCAAACAAGAGATCAGAAAACAAACATATTGTAAACATAAGATAGAATAGGTTAATCAAAAGAACGCAATCCTAACCTTATATTATAGAATTACAAGATGAAGCGAGTCATTCTTAAATTGACAGATGTTATTGTTTCGATAAGTTTCACCAATTCGCCTAGCCTAGCAAGGAGGTGTTGAATAATACAAATATGAGAAAATTTGTTTGGTTGGTGATGCCATTTTCAGCAGGACCTTTGAACAAATAAGAGCCGATCTTTTCAAGATCGTTCAACAGATGTTGGTAGAAGTTTCGTAGAATGACAATTATAGTTAGTAGCACCGTAGATAAGTAAGCTGAAGTAGAGTCACTTGCCGCCATATTTGTGTTTACATCCTCGCCCCGAATTTTGCGTTTAGCCGATGTATTCTGTGCTATCGCGCAACCAAAATGAATCCGAGATAGAATGATGTACGTGAGACTAAGTGAGACAGGACAATTCTCAGCTGCCTCCTCTTACCCCAACGCATGCCAGAAAAAAAAATCTCTACACGATACATCAAAGGCGCTGACTGGGGGTGAATCTACTTCAGTTTACTTCTCTACGGTGTTAGTAGTGGATTAGTGCTGTTAAAACTTACAATCATTATAACAAATAATAAACAAATTCCAATAGATTATGGGCCTAGTAAACTCCTAGCCTTCCATAATACATATGTGGTAAACCCTAAATCTGTGTATAAGTCGAAAAATTAAAGGCTATCTCTAGTTGCGTGACTACATGTACTGCCATACACCATATAGGCCATATACAATTAGGTGTTCCAGTAACGCGTCACAACTTCGTCTGATATCTTCTGTCCCTTTCTCCGTGGGTCTCAATGAGACGTCGTTAAATAGAACACTTTCAGATTTGCCACCGCAGCCTATTCAATACACCTACTTCGAAAGAAATTCCCATCGAATCCTTTCTTATTAATGACCATCAGTGGCGTGGGGAACAAAAATAGTAGTTGACCAAAACCAACCAATGTTTTGAATATGTAATGACTTGAGGTGAATATGATCAGGTCCTGTTGAAAATTGGTAAATGAGTAAAGTTTTAGAGTCGGAGATGATGATGTTTTTTCTTAAAATTTTCGAGTTCAGAGATTATAGGTACATTCAGTCAGAGGTTATTAATTCATTGTCAAAATGCATATATTCAAGATGACAGCTCTGAGATGACTACTAGTTTTGTTATTATGGTCTGATTCTATTTCAAATAGGCTTTGGGATTTTTGGGGTTTGAGATTATAAGGTTTTGTTGAAATTTGATAGGATGACAGATTTCGTTTCATTCAGAATTAAGAAGATGGTTTTCATAAATTCAGATGATGCAGTCAGGGATTATTAATTCATTGTCAAAATGCATACATTCAAGATGACGTCTCTAAGATCACTAGTTTTGTGATTATGGTCTGATTCTATTTCAAATAGGCTTTGGGATTTTTATGGATTGAAATTATCAGGTTTTGTTGAAATTTGATAGGATGACAAATTTCTTTTCATTCAAAAGTATGAACATGGTTTTCATAAATTCAGATGTGTAATCATCTGCGACTGAAATAGAAACTTTAGTCGATATTTTCCATCGTTCAAGATAACCTATTGGAAGGTTTTCATGTTGAAAAGGAAAACATTCGCAAGTGAATATTGACGAGTATGATTTTTCTGGAAATGTAAAATCCTACAAAAAAAGAAGTTATTTTTGTAATATCTAACAGAAACCAACTACTTCCAGAAAAATTATATTTGTCAATTTTCATCTGAGAATGTTCTCCTTTTCATCATGACAGATTTCATAGGTGACTGAAATAGGATCAAATGAAATCGATTTGAAAAAATTGAAGAAACGCTTTTATACGTGCAGTGAAAAGGAAAAATATGTAACATTTTGTCAAATACAAGATTTCATGCAAATGTATCGAAAGAAAAAAATTATATCGTTAATTGTTTGACCCAGGTTATTCTGTGGGTAACAGATGGAAAAGTTAAAAATCTAAATAGGTATTGACCATAGAAGCCACCACTCCACCCGCACAGGCTATGCCATTGGGTACACCCTATGAGTGTTATAAGGAATGTACCAGTCAGGCCCTGTCTCCGGAGCTCCGATACAACCGGAAGGCCCGCTGGTGTGTCATTAACCTCAGTAAACACTTCCCACGTCCGTGGGGTGAGTGATACTGGATCCGAGAGTCATGTGCCCTGAGGAGGCGGAGTGAATCAAGAATTACGGCCTTCTGAATTTTTCCGGCTAGTTTTTCTGCCGCATCACGGCAAGCCGGTATGATTTTCAGATTGGAGAGCAGCTTGTCAATCATTCCACCAAGTACCCCTATTATCAAAACCATCATTTTGACAGAATGGTTTGGGTACGATGTTCGTTTCGCCATTAGCCGAAATGAGTGTTTTTATATTATTACATTTTTTTCCGTTAGGAATTTTCCAGACAGGCCCTGTCTCTGGAGCCCCGACACTTCCGGAGGGTGCGCTACATTATTAACCCCAATAACCACTCTCCACGACGTGGGGTAAGTGACTATTGGGTCCGAGAATCATGTGCCCTGAGCAGGCGGAGTGAACCAAGAATGACGGCCTTCTGCATTTGTCCGGCTAAAATTTCTGCCATATTACGGCAGGCCGGTATGATTTTTAAGTTTGAAAGCAGTGTGTCCATCATTCTACCAAGGTCCCCTATTATCAGAACCATCTTGACAGAATGGTTTGGGTAAAGCCTGCGGAGTTCAAAGAGAAGATCTCGATATTTAGTCCGTTTTTCCTCCTCTTTTCGGACGATGTTCGTTTCGCCAGGAGTTGAAAACTCAATGACGAAAATCGTCCTACTTTGATGGTCGAGGACTACTTCAGGCTTATTGGCTTGTATTTGGCACTTCTCATTCTCCACAACGGACTCTGTATCCCCCGAAGCATAAGGCAACAACGGGGTCTCGTCTTCACCGTACAAGTGTCGTAGGTGGTAGTACAACACTCGTAGGGCCGCGTTATGCCTGTGGATATAGACTGAGACCGCATGAGCTGGACAAGGTGACAGCAAATGCATTATGGTCTCAGCTGCCCCACGACACGCTCTGCATCTAGTGTCAGGGACCTCTATACCCATCACGCAACTACGATAGACGAGGGCGTTGAAGACACCATCCTGGCAGGCCATTATGAATCCCTCGGTTTCCGACTTCAGGTTTGTGGATAAGCCAAGGTCTTCAATGTTCTTGAAGACCCTATGCATTGGCTTATCCTTATGTAACTGTAGAAGCCTCTCACACTCCGCAGCTTTGACGTGGGCTTTTTGCTGAACGGTTTCCAACTCGGTGACAGAGTGTGGGTTCGTCCGTTCATTGTCAAATACGAGACCCAGTTCATCGGCTGCACGGGTTGCTGCCTTGAAAAGAAATGTTCCAATCCCTGCTTTTTCATGATCGCATACCAAGCAGAGAAGGGGATTTGAACTCCTGATGACTTTACATTCTCCATCCAGTACCACGGCCACCCCGTTGTCTGGGGAAATATAACCGTGGAACAGACGATTTATCTCCTATGAAGATGCATCATTTTGCGAGTTTTTACGTCGAGTTGTCGCAGCTCTTCTTAAGTCCATTTCATAACGCCAAAGGAGTGAAGTAGAATGGGAACGGCAAGCATATTAGTTGCGGCAACTTTGTTCTTCCCCGACAGTTCTGAAGACCAGATCTGTCTGTTTTTGACATTAGCTACCTCTTGGGTGTGGTGTTGTTCCACCCCTAGGTAGGTATACGTCTCTCCAGCATCCAGATGATGAAGGTTGCTACCGTTCACGAGCTGTACGTCCTCTCCGTATTCCTCGCATCTTTTATTTTTGTTTTTTCCATAAG
This sequence comes from Chrysolina americana, assembly GCA_958502065.1. NCBI lineage: Eukaryota > Metazoa > Arthropoda > Insecta > Coleoptera > Chrysomelidae > Chrysolina > Chrysolina americana. Next base: position 36,625,512 of record OY293418.1, read on the forward strand.
GAATATCCATGTCAGGCCCTGTCTCGGGAGCTCCGATACAACCGGAGGGCGCGCTGGTGTGTAATTAACCACTCTCCACGTCCGTTTGGTGAGTGATTACTGGGTCCTGCCCTGGTAAGCGGAGTGAACCAAGAATTACAGGCTTCTGCATTTTCCGGCTAGGTTTTCTGCCGCATTACGGCAAGCCAAGTACCACCAAGTACCTCTATGATCAGAACTACTATTTCGACAGATTGGTTTGGGCAAAGCCTGCGGAGTTGCGGAGTCTGTTTTTCCTCCTATTTTCGTATTATTATTATTATTAAATTGGACTTGACTTAGGATGTCATTTTTGTAAGATGTGTCACCATCCTTCTTTCAGTTAGTTCCTCTATCATTTTAGATAATGTTGACAATAATGAAATTTGGTGAAAATTCGAAGGATCGTCTGAGTCACCGCCGTTATAAAAGGGAGTTACAATTGCTTGTTTCAAAACAGTTATTGATTGCCACAACTAATGTAAGTAGCACATGGTCAGGTAGATTCTGAAATATTTTTATAGACAGGCCGTTTATGCCAGATGAGCTTTTGTTTTTTGTTTCATCGATAACATTTTTCAGTTCAAATAAGTCTGTGTCTTCGAGATGAAAATTTTGTGCCACACTAATAAAATTAGATAATCTAAGTGATATATCCACTTCTGTATTAATTTTGGATGTTAATTCATGTCCAATGGAGTAGTAAAAGTTATTTAAAATATCATGGTAAATATCAATATTTGAGGTTTGTGAGTTATTTCTGCCTCTTAGCTTCATTTATTATCCTCCAGTTCTATCTTGTTTCATTCTTAGAGTTCGCTAACCGTGTTTTGTAATATGTATCCTATGCTTTTCTGGTGACTTTGTGCGTTTGTAAGTATTAAAATAAGTTAGAAAGAAGGCGTCTTGTACTTGCTTCTTTATGGCATGTTACGTTCTGATAATTTCATGCCTTTTATTATCCATGGTTTGTTACTTTTTTTTTCTTTGATACGGAAAAGCACTTCTCAAATATGGTTGTTGAATAATTGTGAAATGCATTGATAGGTTGTCTAGAATTGATGACAGTATTCCATAGTATCTTTTGGAAATTCTCCTGTAATTTTTTGAAATTTTTTGTGCCAAAATTTCTACCATACCTAAACCTTCTCTTATAAGGTTTAATATTAAAGTAGTTGGTAAATTAATACTATGCCTAGTTATATTCGAACACATATAATCAATTGTTGTCGCAGATCAGTGATACGTTTTGGTTGTTCAACATGCATGGTTATGTTGAAAGAGAACAACAGATTCTTCAAATTTTATGGAAACGGTGGCGTTTCGAGTTTAATTAGAAATGCACATATTTTAGTAGTGGGTGCTCTATAAAGGCAGATAAGGAATATGTTATTCTTACGCTCATGCACCATAGTGAATTCAAATTCTTTTTTCACTATGAGGGTGTCATATTAATCTATAACATTGAGTCTAAGACTCTGAATTATTATTGCATTTCCTAGAATCATAGTACCGCCATTCTTAAATGCATTTCTACAATTCTTAGCAACTACTATATAATTTGGAATAAAACAACATTCATCATTCATAAGCCAGCAAAATAGAGGTTGACATACCCTGTGCTTCCAAAAATATTGAAAAATCATCAACTTTATTTCTAACACATTGTATGTTCAATAGGATAATTGAGGAGCAGACATCCTTAATGAGTTTTGTTCATTATAGACGCATTTAGAATCAATCATTTTTAAAATTCCTGGATTGGCTATCTAAAGGAGATTTTTGACAACAAGGCAATATTTGAGGACATATTTTTGCAGTTTTTCCGGTTTCTTAAATTTCACCGAAACATATTCGATTCTTCATAGCAAACTTTTTCATTTCTTGAAAATTATGCAATTTGGACAAAACGCATTTTGCTAGTCTGCTCCTTAATTGATAACGTGCTATAATCTAACATACTGTGGGATCTTTTTGAGTTTCCGGTAAAAAATAGTTCTGATATGAACTGAAACTTTCAATATTCTCAGTGTTGTTCAAATTACTTCCTAAATCATTGAGTTCGCAAAACTATGTTATTTCGAGATAACAGCTTTGTTCTGGTTCTGAAAAATAGTGGTTCTGTGACATCAGGATAATGCGCAAATTCGTTCACTTTCATTCAACTGCGCATAATCCTGACGTCCCAGGACTTATATTTTTCGAATCCAGAACAAAACTAATTTGAGAGCAAGAGTATTTTCTACCTGTTTCAACACATGTTTGGGAACATTACTAAAATTTATTGAAAAATTTATATTTGATTTTCTGAAATTAAATAAATTGAAGGATCCGTTGCCGATAGTTTCACGAAATCCGTGTTCACCAAATTATTAATTGATATAACCTGGCTTCGGAATACCAAAGGCTATAGTGTTGCATGTGGCTGAAGGGTTGAAATAAGGCCGAAATCTTGTCAGAATAAATCGAGATTGTGACAGATTTTTTCACACAGACCCATCGAAAGTATGAAAACTTACATCGTCACCAGACCGAAAAACAAAATGGCTTGAGTATCGCGAATAGATAAGTTGATTTTGGGATTGTAAAATATAAAAAAAGTATTTTTCATTTATCAGTAATTTTTTTTGGAAGCCTGGGGAAATAAGTAATTTCATTGATGTCGAGTTCATCCGAGTCCTCTTCATATATAAGTTTCCACTTGTTTACTGGAAAAATGCTGAATCCATCATTTCGGAGGTGACACTGATTTTCCTACTGACTTCAAGGTTGAAAATACGCATTGTCTACGACGTAATAATGGATAAAGGGCTATTATCTATTTTGATATAACATGTTCCTTATTATTTAAGTCTATACATTTTTCTGGAATTTTTGCCAATATAGTTCAAAATTATTTCCCATAGAGGTTATTTCTTGTGTAACCCATTGTTTATTTTGTTTAAGTCCCAATCAATTTCACTGTGAGTCATGTTAATTAAATGAAATGGGAATGGATATGTTGGAGAATGACTCGTATGCCGAGTTGATGAACACTATTGTAAACTCTGTCTGAATTATCAAGAAAAATACGTTGGTATTCTCCCGTGTGAATTAAAAGTCTAGCTGTAAGATATTATGGAGCACTACAAAGCGGTTATTGTAAAAAAACTTAGCGAAGAATCTGACCAAAGATTGTAGGTGGCAGTAGATGTTTTCTCTTGGAGATGACGACGAAATTATTTATTATTTATTTAGTTATGTAGGTACGATTCAGGTATTAAAAATTTGGTTATCGGACAAAGATAGTATTGACTTCAGTTATTTTATTCGTTAAATTTTTATTATTCTCATCCAATCAAATTATCATCTCAGTGGATGACAAGTTTTATAGTAAATCACAATACCGTTCCAGTTATACAACACTTTTCAACATATTCGCCATGTTCAACTTACACCACGGCATTATTAAAGAATGTTTCCAACAGGTATTGCTGTCGCATCAGAACTGGGTTGGCTTTTCTGGTCTGATTGGAATGAAAAGGATCCAAAAGTAGAAAGATCTAATTTGGATGGATCGGAAAGGATTCAAATAGTTACTGAGAGAATAGGATGGCCAAATGGTCTTACCTTGGACGTGGAAAATTTCAAGATCTATTGGGGTGATGCAAAAACTGATAAAATCGAATATTCCAATATGGATGGAACTGATAGACGAGAACTCATAAACGATAATGTGCCCCATGTTTTTGGGTTCAGTTTAATGGATAACTATATATTTTGGACTGACTGGCAAAGGCGAACTGTAAACAGAGCAAATAAAGATACAGGTAATTGCACATTTACTTACTCAATTACATGGGATCGACCGCATTGTGAATTAGAAAGTATATGTGGCGGCATAGTGCTGTGGTTTGTGCATCCGACTCGTGGATTCATTCCCGGTTGGGGCAAGAATTTGATTGTAATAATAGTAGTAGATTAAATAGAAAATTCTGTATATTGACCAAGAAGACTCGTCCACCATTAAGGTGGCGTATGGAGTTATTAAAAAAGCGTACAAGAACACATTCGGCGAAGGACCTAGGTTGATGGTCATTGAAGATACGTTGATAAATAAAAATACTACTACTTACCAAGTACAACAAATATCAATTGACATGAGAAATATTACATTTATAATATTTTCAATAGGATTCCTCAGTAGTATGTGACAGAATGAATAGACTAGACTAATTGCTTATTTTGAGAATTAATTCACTAGGTGATACTTGACCCCTTATTTTGGATTATTATTTTTACATTTCTTGTTCTTGTGGAAATTCAATTTTAAAGAACTCTGGTAGTGAAGAACCCCCATATCTCTTCTGGAAAAAGGGCATTTGGTTAAATTTATTGAAATTTCAGTATGTTGTATTCACTTTTCAAAAGTGTCCATGGGTACAACACAATCCTATGACTAGTTCTCGAGATAGGTGTTGAAGTAGAATGTAATTTTTATTTCATTATTTTTCATGCAATTAGAAGATTCAACCATTTTTTTTTCTGGCTGTTATCATTCATATTATCACCAACAATATTCTGCCGAATAAAACGAATAATTTCGACAATGTAAATTCTGATTTTGATGAGACCAATTTCTTTATATTCTACGTGGTAGGCTTCGAATAAAATCTTGGTTAACTAATAAACATCGTCTTTTATAGTCTGGTGGGAGCGGTGGATTCTCTTTCAATTACCTATTTTTTGTCGGCATATCAAAATGGGACCTGTGAAGGTCGATTTCTTATATTATTCCACATATGGAATGTAAATCTTCGACACGCCAGCGTGGTCGTGACAAAAGTTACATGGAAAAAATAAATTCCAAAAATCAAAATCAAGGCGCTATAACTTATAGTATAATAGAGTTATTCAAAACTTTCTTTCATCAACAATTTTACAGAAAAAAAATTGATTATTGAATATTTTTGTGCTGATATTAAATTTTCAATAAAATTTTATTTTTTCAACACGCTGCAGTGTTCGTCATTCACCCAACTGATATTCTGGTTTCACCAATAACTGCGCAATTTCCCAAGCAACATTTCATGTCTTTTATGTATACAGTGCGGCTTTTAATAGCACCCACCCCAGCGCCATTTTTGGGGACCTTTATATACATGTATTTTTTTCTGCATACAGAAACGATATATAGTTTATGTAGGACAATATTTTTCAAAAATTTTCCCTCCATTCGCAATAGGTTCTTCTCTATATACTGCTATTTATCGGGACTCAAGAAAATATTCAGTTCATTACGATAACAGATTATTATTTTGAATAAAGAGGATTCGAAATTGATTTTTCCTAACATCAACATAAGCAGTCGTGATAATGAACGATTACGAATGAGTTTCTTGGTATCAAATTAAATTTAAGTGTGTAGAAAAGATTGAAATATGAAAAAAACATTTATTTATTTTTTCGGAAATTTCTCCATGTCAAAGTTGTTTTTTGAATGAAACACGCTGAATTTCGTTACACTTCTAGATAGGTCAGGAAAAAATAAAATGTACAGCTATAACCGTTCTCGAGTTATTGATTTTTTATGAAAATGCTACATACAATTAGAAACTGAATAACATCGAAATGTATAGAATTCATCCCTTTGAATTCTGACCATTCATGAGAGAGGTTTTGGGCTATTGATTTCGATAAATAAAATAAGTAGTTTTTATTTCAATGCATTTTTTGAATCAAGATAGCTTTGAAACGACATTCATTTGATTTGCTCACAGAATACTTATTGACAGTTGTTATACTTCACTTCATAGAAAATAGTTACTGTTCACTAAAATTAAGTGAGTCATTTACATTTAATTTCTCACCGTAGTTCATTAAACAGACTATAATACATTTTTTTATTATTCAACTGAAACAACAACAAAATATGAAACACAAGTGTGTTCAATTCAAAGTAAGTGCTCGAAATGACGACCATCCTGTTGAATATAAAGAGTCACTCTCTCTTGTAAAGATTGCTTAACATTTAATAGCATTTGGGGCGCCACGGTTAAAAAAGTAGCCCTTATTCTCTCCTTCATATTTTCCAATATGGTTGGAGGAGTGTTGTAAAACATCATTCTTCAAGTATTACCATAGGAAAAATCGAGGCAAGTTAAATCTGGTGATCTCGCTGGCCAATTTTGTGGTCCTCTCCTACATCCATTTATTCGGAAAGCACATATTCAAAAACTGTCTGACACTGAATTTGAAATATGCCGGAGCTCCATCCAATTGTAACCACATCCGTTGTCTGATATTTAGCGGCACATCCTCCAGAAGCTCAGGCAGATCATCTTGTAAAAATCGTACAAATATTTGACCATTCAAGTGTCCATCAAAAAAGTATGGTCCTATAACTTGTGTACCTATAATACCTCCTCACACGTTAACAGACCATCCATTCTGGTGATTTAGAGTGCGGTAAAAATGAGGATTCACATCACTATAATAATGGAAGTTGTGTCTGTTCACTTAGCCATTGTATAAAAAGTAGATCCATCAGAAAATAAAATGGAATACAAAAAATTTTCATCCTCACTGAACTAGTTCAGAACCCATAGGCAGAACTCGATTCGTCGATGGAAGTGTATATCATATAATTACTGGCGCATCTGAATGCGGTACGGGTGAAATTTGCAATTTTTTATCACTCTAGAATTGCTCCGTCTGCTTATCTCTGCTCATCTCGATCTTACGCTGACTCGTGTTTTCTATGATAGATCCATAATAAGGAATTCATTCTCCTCATTTCCAATGATAGGTTTTGGTCTATTTGCCTTTTCATAAGCTACACTTCCAGTTCTACGAAATTCATGATGCAATCGTTTGAAAACCAACTTGTTTGTTCCGGTCTGGATATTTTTGGGCATACACCCTTGATGCCAAAAGGCAATTCTGTTCACAATCACCAATCGCTAAAATCATATCTATCCGCTCTTGAATGGGATGAGTTTTCATTTTCGACGGTGGTAATTCAGTGAATATTTTGAATAACATAAAACACAACAACTGTCAATAAAAATTCTTTCGAAAATAAATTTCGTTCCACAGCTATCTTAATTCAAAAAATGCATTGAAATAAGAACTACTTGAAAAAGCCAATATCTGAAATACTATTTAGGTTAAGTATAGGAAACCCCAATATGAAAAGAAAGATAATTGATCTTTTTATTATTCAGACCAAAAAAATTAGAGTGTTCTATTTGTCCGAAATTTCAAAAAATGACAATGATTTTTGAACATTCTGTATAATATTGAGAAACGGGTTTAATCGAAATCAATAGCCCACAAACTCTTTTATGCATAGTCAGAATTCAAAGGGATGCTTTCTATACATTTCGATGTTATTTAGTTTGATAGTAATTGTATTTATAAAAAAATCAATAACTCGAGAACGGATATAGTCAATATACATATAATGAAATGGAGGAATGCCCGAAAAATTTAATGGTTTAGTTCACCCTGTAAGTTGAGGCTGTTATTTTTATTTTAGCTTCTTCAACTTGTTTTATATATTTTATGAGGTTTCTAAGAAAAGGTTGAAACACACGAATGTTAGTTTGAGTTATTAAAAATTTAGTTCCGATTCAGTTTTTTCGATTTTGAGAATTACTTAACATCTTGTAAACATTCATCATTTTCCGTGTTATTGAAAGGCAGATTTATTCCACTCTATAAATTGGAAAACAAAAGAAATAAAAATAATAAGTCAGTGTGGCAAGTTTTTGACTGAAAAGTGAATGCCATTCAGTTCCCATTTATTACAAATATTATAAATCTGCAAGAGGAAGGAGCAGTGCCGGCCGGACCAGTTATCACGCCAGATCAGAGGAAACGGTAAGCCACCATATTATGTCTGCCGATCATTCGCTTTTACTTTTACATTAAAAACCTTACAGTCCACGCTCAAGATAGAACATTTTGGTCCTTCTTCGCCGAACGTTAGATAATTTACAAGTTGCATTCATTTCAATCGCGAATTTATTTGAAAAACCTAGTTCCTCTGTGATTCATCATTCAAGTTGTCAAAAAATAAGATTTCCTATCAAGTTGTCACTATCGTTACTATCCTATAGATTTATTGATTCGTTTTCCTTTCTCAACTAAACAATGTCTAAGCTTCGCCAAACGGATAGACTAAACGATATTATAGTAGTAGCTGAACAAACAAAGACAGATAGCACCTATTATGTTCATTTCAAGTGCCGATATGAACAAATCAATCAAATAATAGCATCTTTTGATAATTATCACACATCAGTGGTCACTCTGGTAGCATCATCATCTGAAGAACCAGATTTAACTGATCAAAACAATGTCAGAAAGACTTTCGATGACAAATCTTTCAAAATTAAATTACTTTTTCTGAAATGTTCAATACCGCTGCCAGTTTCAACTCCACTGGTTCGGATCTGAATGGGTCAGTTAGTAATACCACTGTACACAGCGTCAAATTGCCAAAAATAAAACTTCCAACTTTCAAAGGTTCTCCAAAGAATTGACCTTCATTTTTTGATTTATACAACAAAAGCGTTCATAAAAATACTAATTTATCAAACGCAGAAAAGTTTCAGTATTTAATCTCCTTGCTGGAAGGTGAACCATTGACTCTAGTGAAATCATTACCAAATACCGACGCCAACTACTCTGTGGCCTATTACACTTGAGTCAAGAGATATCAAAATAAAAGATTGCTAGCTATTGCCTATTGGGATGAAATCCACGAGTATACTAGGTTAAATAATGATTCACCGCAAGCTCTAAGAGAACTTTCAGATATTTTTATTGAAAATATTCAAGTTTTGAAAAATCTGCTATTTGTCTTTAATGCGTGGGATTTCATCATGTTTCAAACGCTTATCAGAAAACTAGATGATTCAACTGTTACCAGATATGAATTACAACGCAAAGTAAACAATCCCAATGAAGATATTCCATCCTTCCAAGACTTTATGGATTTTTTGAACAAACAATGTTTGGCTCTGAACTCAGTGGCTATAACGTCCTTGTCCGCTAATATGAAAAGAACTCCTAATTCTAATCGCACTTCACTCAATCCTCGCAGCAACGCTCATTCATCCTTGGTGGCAAGTACTTCTACAAACGCTCCTAATAAAGAGAGGATTTACATTTGTATGTACTGTAAGTCTGATCACGCCTTATATAGATGCTCAGCATTTCTTCAAAAAACACAAAATGAGAGATATGAATATGTTAAACAGAAACGTCTTTGCACTAACTGCCTATCTTCATGCCATTCAATCGCACCCTGTCGCACTCTTTCGACATGTAGATTTTGTGGTAAAAGGCATCACTCTTGTTACATAGCAACAGAACTCTCACTGTCGCCCCGCCAATATCTAATGATAATAATTCCAACGTATCCACAAATGATCAAGAAAATCTATCTGTAGTTGGTCATGTAAGCATTTCGTCATCAAATTCTACTGTTCTCCTTTCCACTGCTGTGGTCGGTATCATGGATTTTAACGGAAAATTTCATCCGATTCGCATACTAATTGATAGTGGCAGTCAAGCCAATATCATTAATGAAAAGTGTTTATTGAAATTAGGTTTGAATTCTTTCGAGTTGAATATGCCCCTCAATGGTGTAGGAAATGTATCTTCTAAAGTGTCTAGAGGGATTACTTGCACGCTGCGTTTTGAATTCGACGAATCTATTTCAATGACAATAGACGCCGTTATTTTACCTAAGATTTCTATGAACATGCCTAGTTGCAATTTTCAATCGAATCATTGGAAACATATTTTGAATTTACCGCTGGCCGATTCTAACTTCAATGTTTCCTATCCCATTGACATGTTGCTTGGTGCTGACGTTTTTGCGCAAATTCTCAGGAATGGAAAGTACAACGGAACTGATGATGAATCAACCGCGATGGAAACGTCTTTGGGTTGGATATTATTCGGACGCGTGAAATATCGACCGTCTTCCCAATTGAATTCATTTTTTGTTTCCATGTCATTCGATGATTCGCTTGATACTACTTTGAAGAAATTTTAGGAATTAGAAAGTATACCCGATATTCAAAGATTATCTGCCGAAGATGAGAATTGTGAACTTTCATTTGTAAATAAACATTATCGGAAACAAAGTGGCAGATACGTGGTATCATTACCATTCAAAATCTCAGAGCCGACATTTTTTGATTCTCGTTCCATCGCTCTGCGCAGGTTTTATTCTCTAGAAAGACGCTTGAGAAGTGATTCTAATTTACGTGAAAACTATTCCAAATTCATACAAGAATTGAATCACGTGGAAAAGATTGAAAATCCCTGCCGTGCTTCGAACACATTCTATCTCCCACATCACTGTGTTCTTCGCCCTGACAGTCATACCACCAAGCTTAGAGTGGTATTTGATGCGTCTACGAAAACATCTCAAAAAATTTAATATAGAGTAGATGATGTAGTTCGTCACTTTTTATGAACACACAATACTCGTTTCTTCATTAAAATGACCTCGAAACATGGAATAATTTCAAAAGAGATTACTGAAAGTTCTTCAAACTAAAGTCCTTATAAGAACCTATAAATCTTATGAAAACTGTCCTCATAGTATACGAACCACATGAAGTTCTTATGAGGACAGTTCCCATGGGATACGATAGATATAAAAGCTTGTGAGGATCGACGTCATAAGCACCAAGTGTCCCCATAGTATACGATAGTTGCCAAAAATTGTCCCCATCACACTGAATCACTTAGAAATCACATCCAGACCACGTGACATAATTTACAAAGTACGAATTCCAAATTACTTCAAGTTCACCTCCAGATTCACTTCTTCAATATTCATCCAACAATATGGGACACGTTTGATCGTATCTCCCACCATCTCTTCCCAAAAAACAGATACCCAGAAACGTAAGCTCTCCCGACTCGTCGAAGCCCAGACTCCAAACCCGCTCTCCCACTCAGACATTCAAGTCGTCAAGAATGTATCTGATTTTTCTATTTCTGATGCTGCTCATTCGGCTCTCGCCAAAGGATTCAACTTTGCTGTCACCCCCAGAACAATTTCAGTAGAAAAGATCATCACCCAAACCGAGGAGGCCCTATTCAATCTACCTAGAAACGACGCCGAATACATCAGCCGCGAAGTTGCCAAAATCCTATCAGCAAAACCCCCTTCCACAGACCTCCGTTCTGCTGAGAGACACTCAAAGAATTAAATCAATATCCCGATATAGTCATTCTTTCAGCCGATAAAGGGAATACAACCGTCATTCTAAATTCGTCGGATTATTTCGACAAAATGAACTCTCTCATCAACACAGATGAATACAATGAAGTCACTAATGACCCTACCACTTACCTTGAGAAAACCACCAAAACCCAGATCAATAAATCGCAACTTCCATCAGACGTCAAATCTCTGTTAATACCGAAGGAGAGATCATCTCGAATCCCGAAAATCTATTCAAAAATCCACAAACCTGGAGCTCCTCTCAGACCCATCGTCAGTGCATTTAACTGTCCTACCCAACGCTTGGCGAAACATCTTTCTAATATTCTCCAACCTATAGTTGACACATCCCAATCATATGTGGAAAATTCTTACCACTTTATCAATCGAATTGAAGAATCCAACATATCCAATTCCGACATCCTTGTTAGCTTTGACATCGTCTCCCTATTCATCAACATCCCTATTGATGAGACCCTTGCCATATTGAAATATTGAAAAACAAGCACGACATGTAACAAGACATTCTCACTCTAGTCAAACATTGCATGTCTAACACATACTTTACCTTCCAAAATTCCTTTTACAGACAAATCAAAGGTGCCCCTATGGGATTCCCTCTCTCACCCGCGTTTGCCAACATCTTCATGGAAGATTTTGAAACCAAAGCCCTTTCCTCAGCCACTCTTCAACCTTCCTGCTGTTTACGATACGTTGATGGCACTTTTGTCATTCGGCCCCACGGTAGAGATACTCTAAATTCTTTCCTGACCCATCTGAACGAAGTACACCCTCACATTTGCTTCACGATGGAGATAGAGAGCAATTCGACTCGGCCTTTCTTAGATGTACAAATCAGGAAAAATCCCCAACAAGGTTTCTCATATACTGTTTATAGAAAACGTACCCACACAAACCAATACGTCAACTCAAAGTCCCACCATCATCCGCGCAACTCAACTCTGTCGTAAATACTCTGATATCCCTTTCCATTCGTCTAACTGATGACCACAGCAGACAATCCGAACTCCACAACGTGAAACAAGCTCTCCTACAAAATGGCTACAGACCAGACCACATAGAAAGAAACATCCAAAAACAGCTCCAGAAGTCACCAAAAAACAAAATCGAACCATAAGTTGAAGACCGTCCATCTAAAGTTTTCTTCCCTTACATCAAAGGGGTACAGACAAAATCAGCCGAGTTTTCAGAACAGCCAATAGCAAAACCATCTTCACCACAGAGCAAAAACTGTCACACCTCATCAGATCAACGAAGGACAAAATTCCCAACCAAGACCACGGTATTTTCGAAACTCCCTGTTCTACTTGCCCCCATTCATATATAGGAGAAACTTCAAAACAGATCCACTTCCGATCTTATCAACACTCCCTTTCCGTTATAAACCGAGACACCAGATCCTTCATTTCATCCAAACAGGTCACCCCAAACCAGAACCATCGCACCAGTACGTTCCAGAACCTCCAGATTCATAAGAGAAGCCATCGAAATCGAAAAACGACCTGATTGCTTGAATATTAAAGATGTTAGCCGTAAATTGAACCCTATTAGGAAACCCCTCTTTCCGGCCGTAATTATCCAACCACAACAATCAATTATGCCAATCCAAAACAATCAACATCAGGCAGACACAGGTATTTCGAGAGACCTCATAAAGCCGTGCTCATACGAAACAGCGCTGTCCACGGATGGTGAGGCTCTCGTTATTGAATCGAAAATACTCTATTAACTATATATATCATATATATACAGGGTGTTCCAAATTGAGTCGGCACCATTGCCAACTCCGTTATTATTTATGCTACTAATAATTCGGTTAAATGGGCAAACTATTAGCATTTTTGATGGCCCTCTTTATGCCGAAAACAAACAAAAAAAAATGAAAATTGACAGTCGCGCTTTCAGAATATTTCATAAAATGATATTTCTTTCAATGGTACACTCGAGGGTACACTCTATATTTTTTCATGCATTTTGATTCGTTAGAAAAATTCCATAATGTATTTTCACCGAATTCATGTCAAATTAGCTTGCAAGTGAAGTATCATAATTTGGAATACGGATCAGTTGTTTTTCCCGCAACGGGGCGCCAAAATAGAAAGTTAGGTAGCGAAAATTGAAATGGCTGAATTCCTTATGAAATTTCCTTTTCATTGATGTGTCACACTTACTACTTTTCCTATTCAAATTGTTTGGGTGAGAGTGACCAAGGGGTGGGGGAAGAGGTAAGACAGTTGAGGTTAGGAAAATGTCCCCCTTCCTTGGATTAAAAATCGATGTGTTTTTGCATTTTCTTCACAACACATGTGTTTTGAAGATATTCGATCTGTTTCGTTTCTGATGCCCCACCCTGTATAGTGAATAGAGTATTTTCGATTCAGTTCCGAGAGCCTCACCATCCGTTACTTTTCCGTTACAACGTTTATTGTCATCATCAGGGAAAGCTACAATGATGTTTAATTTCCCTGATGATGGCAATAAACGTTGTCGAAATATTGGAATTGATGTTTTACTAAATGCAGCTCACCCAACAAGTTGCCCTACCTCAAGGAGCTATAATACGTTCCAGTGAAATAGCGATTGGGTGTCGAGAAAAAACTCCAGTATATTCATATAAGTTTATATTATTCTAACATTTCAGGGAACAAAGTTCAATCCTCCAACATTTCAAAAACAAATTAATGATATCGATAGAATCATTTTAGAATATCATAGAAGTACTGAGATTGAGATTTTGTTAAGTGTGCATTGAGAATCAGTATGTATGTGCATCGGTTACTATTATTTTTTTTAATTTCAGGGTTATTTCATTTAGTTGACATAAAATATTTAAGCTCATTTTATCCCTATCAAAATGAGGCTTTCATTAATATTTGTATATTAGGATATAGTATGCAATATTGAAGCTTCTTACTCATCTCCATATTTTATTGTATTAAAGAGCAACCAAGAAACCCATTTATTCGTGACTTTGACTTCTTTGAAACTAAAAAACTTTAACCTTATGGATGACTTTCAGGTAGTAACAGAAAAATCATTGTTGAACGAATGGAAAACGTTATGGGAATCAAAGCAGTAAAACTTGGAATTGAACCTGGTCAAAATATGTGCACAAGAAATAATGGCAATTGTTCCCAACTCTGTCTATATAGACACAACCAGACAAAGATTTGTGCTTGTCAAATCGATAATGAATTACACAGCGATGGAAGAACTTGCGTCACACCAGAAGCTTTTTTATTATTCACTAAGAAAGGCTATATTGGACGAATTGCTATAGAAAACAATAATTATGAAGTAATCATTCCAATAGCCGGTATCAAGCAAGCAAGGTGAGTTGTTTCAATTTTTTTTTCATCACGAAAATAATGTTCTTGTATTTATACATTATAGTAATAATATTTATTTCAGGAATTGATTTGTAAAAGAATACAATCGAATTATTAAACATGTCTAAAGTTAGAAAATGGGGTATTGGACGTCTTGTGGAGAACAAAAGAAATTTTCCCCTTCACCACACTAGTAATTTCATTCATAAATGCAAATTTCGTTAACCAGGTTAACTTCATCAGTAGGATTCCTAATCTGGAGATTAGTACCAAATTAGTTATATTTATATCAATCCAATTGTTATGAATAACATAATATGAAACAGCGGGGTGATCCTAACTTGTAACATACCTAGGATGACGGTCAGGTATAATTACAACTATCCGTACTATTAAAATGTTAATTATATCTTTGTCGGCAACAAGTCAAATAGTTTTGAATATAATGGATCGTTATCTTTTTTAAGTAATGGCCTGCTTGAACCGTTCTTATACAGTGACCGGCAGAAAGTACGCATCATATGGGAAATTCTTTTGTTGATAGATTTTGACAAATATCGATACGTGCAATCGCTTCTGCATCTAAAGAAACCCCAGAAGACGTTGTTCGTTGTTCGTCTTTTCGTATGTGGCGGGAAATTCCAAAAATTTAAAATTTTTGTTTCAAAACACACTTATTTGAAAAAATATCGAAAAATGTTATTCGGAAAAGTTGTTCAGAACGACATTTTATAGCTATGTATAAGTTTTGAGAGAAATCTGAGATAAAAAAATAAAAATTTATTTTTTGCCATAAAAAAATTTCTGTTTGGAAATAATAGATTTCTGGAATAGAAGCTCATTAGTAATGACAACAGTGATATTTCAAATAATATTTTGTAGAGATTCACAAGCTATATCTATTGTATTCAGAGAAAATTTGAAATCTGTGAATTTTCCATGTGTTCAGCTGCTTCATAAGAGGTCACTGAAATATCTTCAGGACATTATAATCCCGTTATTGAAAATTATTAATAAAGAACCATGTTTCTACACAATTTGAATTTTTTATTAGAACAAAAAGTTAATGATATTTGGCAAATTGTTGGAATCAGGCATACCTACAATATTGTCATTGTTGATACCTGCATCGACAGATTTTTTCATGATCGAAGTGACCATGAAACAATTGACTTGTAATGCTAATATGTCATTAAGAGTTGTCAAACGATTCAGAAGTATCTTTCTTGCATAGTTTCTTCCATTGTAAAAGTTATTTTGTAATTTTGTTGTGCATTACCAAAAATTAGAGATGCCTCAAGAAAAGCTAAGTTTGCAAGAAAAAATTGAGCTCGTCTTAATATGTGGCGAGTTTTTTCATAGTTTCAGAGAAGCAGCAGATATATTCAATGCTAGACATCCAAATAAGAATATCCATGGATCTACTGTGTTGCGTATTTTGAACAAATTTAAAGCTACAGGCAGTGTTGAAAATCGTTACAAAATTCCACATAGTAAACCCGTCACTAATGAAGAAGGTACCTTTAATGTTTTGTTATCGGTCACACAAAATCCACAAATGGCACTATCGGAGAGGCAAGAAAAAACTGGTATATCAGAAAAATCCATAAGAAGAATTTTTAAGAATAATAAATTTCGTGCATACAAACCAAAATTCATCCACACCTTGCTCGATAGAGATTTCGATGCGCGCTTAAATTTTTCATTCTGGTTCCAAGGCATGATTGAATCATGCCAAAATTTTCCTACGAAAATTTTATTTACTGATGAGTCGACTTTTACATCAAATGGTACTGTCAGTTCTCAGAACAGTAGATGGTGGGCTGATGAGAATCCAAATTGGAAGATAGAGGCAAAAAGTCAATTTTCCTTCAAAACTAATGTTTGGTGCGGCTTATTAGATACTCAGATCGTTGGGCCTTACTTTTTTAGGGGCAACCTTAACTCACGAAGTTATTTAAGAGTTTTTAAATAACGAGATTTTAGATTTCTTACATGGATTACTGCTTCAAAGAAGATTTGAATTTTTTTTCAACAAGATTGAGCGTCAATACATAGTACCCTTGAAGTCAGAGCGTGGCTCAACGAACAGTTTCCTCATAAATGGATAGGACGATATTCAGAAAATCCGTGGCCTGCAAGATCCCCAGATTTGACGCCCTTGGATTTCTTTTTATGGGGGTACCTTAAAAGTGAGGTTTATAAACATCGGACATTTCATAATATCGACCATTTAGAAGAAGTAATACGACAATGTATCAATAATATTACACCACAAATGCTGCAAAATGTGTCCAGGGAAATGAAATTCCGAACAACTACTTGTATTGAACGTCAGGGTAGACATGTCGAGTAACGGACAATTGAAAAGTTTGCAGAATATATCAAATGGTTTGGTTTATAATTATCTTTTAATAACAAATGTTTGAAAATAAAAAATATTTAAGTTCTTGTTATGTCAAAAATGACATAAACTTTTTGTTCTAATAAAAAATTAAAATTGAAATTGTGTAGAAACATGTTTTTTTATTAATAATTTTCTATAACGGGATTATAATGTCCTGAAGATATTTCAGTGACCTCTTATGAAGCAGCTGAACACATGGCAAATTCACAGATTTCAAATTTTCTCTGAATACAATAGATATAGCTTGTGAATCTCTACAAAATATTATTTGAAATATCACTGTTGTCATTACTAATGAGCTTCTATTCCAGAAATCTATTATTTCCAAACAGAAAATTTTTTATGGCAAAAAATTAATTTTAATTTTTTTATCTCAGATTTCTCTCAAAACTTGTACATAGCTATAAAATGTCGTTCTGAACAACTTTTCCAAATATCATTTTTCGATATTTTTTCAAATAAGTGTGTTTTGAGACAAAAAATTTAAATTTTTGGAATTTTCCGCCACATACGAAAAGACGAACGGCACTGTACAACGTCTTCTGGTTTTTTTTAGATGCAGAAGCGATTGCACGTATCGATATTTGTCAAAATCTATTAACAAAAGAATTTCCCATATGATGCGTACTTTCTGCCGGTCACTGTATATAGCAATACTTTCATAACAATCCAATTTTCAATAATCATCAACAGGTTTTACTAATTGTAAATTTTGGATATTGATTTTATGATGGGTTCCTAGTAAATGATCAGCAACACTCGACTAATTATCTCGTGAATATTTAGCATAGGTCAAATGTTCATAAAAACGTACATTTGTAGATCGCTTCGTTTTGCCATAATAAATCTTATCACAATTTTGAGAGCTAATTTCATAAATTCCCGATCTATCTAAAGTTGGAATTTTGTATTTCGGGTTGCATAGTATCATTTGGAGATTGTTCGTATTGCTTCGTACAAGCTGAAGGTTTTCATCCCGGAAGATTCAAATAGCATTGGAAAGTTATTAGATTCTTTTTCGGAAAACTTATCTGCGCTATAAATTCTGGAATTTCCTGTTCACAAATGGGATTTCATCATAGTTTGTATGATTTTGAATCGTCTAGACGACGATACAAAAAAAAAAAAGGTTTGAATTGCAACATGGTTCAACTAAAATTCCTAAATACGAAAAACTCAAAAAAAAATTAACAAAGCTTTGTGTGGCTTCAGATTCTTTGAATTTTTCGTGTTCCTCTGGTAATGGAAATACACTCCAATCAAAAAAATGAAATTTTCATAACAACAGAGCTTCATCTAGAACCAACAAGTTTTCTCTGTTTGCAAACACAGATTCGGCGAAATTTTCTTTATGTAAAGAAGGTCATCACTTGCATTCTTGTTCTTCTTTTATAAATAAAAAACCTTTTGAAAGATTCAACTTTTGGTAAAAAATCACATTTATGTGTCAAATGTTTAAGCGACACGCATGATTTGAAAAGTTGTAAGGTAACGTCTGTTGGTAAACATTGTGGATTGTCTCATCATAATTTGTTACATTTCAAAGTTAAATCTTAATATAATGGAAATTCTCTTTTGAAATCATCGACATATACAGATAATAGACCTTCCACGTCAGTCTCTGGAAGTAAAACTTTTTCTAACAATAATAATGAAGTTTTTGAACTCCACAACTGTAACATAACGCAACGAAAAATGATTTAGAAAATACGGGAGAGGTGGAAGGTAACTCACCGGAGGTTACTGTGGACTGTGGTGTTGAATCCGGATCTTTTGGACTCTGTAGATGATGGTTGCCGGTAGGCCTACCTTCTGGATCTTCTGCTAGTTTTCTTGTTTCAGTTCTGTTGCAGTTGATAAGTTCACCATATGTATTCTTTCGTACTACCATCTAATCAATTCGATAAGCACTTTCGAAACCCCACGAAAATGTTCTTTTCATTTAAAGACACGATCTAAAAATTCTGCGACACCTCAACGCGGAAGCCATAGTCAATTCGAATTCTTCTCTCTCTGGCTTGTCCTCCTTCAACCGTCTCAGACCCGCGCATTCGCAAACATTGATTCGCGGATTATCAGTGCCACATCGCCGCAACCCACAAATCAACGGATAATTTTCAATAGATATACTCGACTTAATCATTAACGCTAATTAAATATAGAAATCAACTATGAATCATGATAATATATAATATAACAATATATATAGATATATATTCATATAAATGTTACCCAAACAAAACGATAATTCTGAAGACAAACAATGAGGACGAAACATACTGCCCGCCAAAATACAATCGGGGCTTCGATTGTATTTTACCAATTTATGGCAATGGGCAAAGTTTTATTACTGGCCGAAGGAAGCTACCTTGGGCCGTTCTTACAGAGGCAACCCTACTTATTCCATCAGATCCAGGGTGAAACTTTTCAATCCTGCCCAAACGCCACTTCGAGGGAGGAAGTCTCTCATCTTTAATGAGTACCATCTTGCCCACGTCCATTTCAGGGTTGGTTTTATTCCACTTATGTCGTAATCTCAACGTATTCAGGTAATCTGAATGCCAGCGCTTCCAGAAATGTTGGTTAATTCTCTGGAGCAATTGCCAACGAGTCAAACGATTAATAGAAATATGGGTACAATCTGTGTCAGGTAGTACAGTGATAGGCTCGAGGGTCAGAAAATGCCTCGGCGAAAGTGCCCCCAAATCAGAAGGATCACTACTAATTTCAGAAATAGGTCTGGAATTGAGGAGTGCCTCGATCTGCACCAGCACAGTGTACATCTCCTCAAAAGTTAAAACCTGTTCTCCAACTACTTTCATGAAGTGACTTTTGAAAGATTTGACCCCTGCCTCCCAAAGTCCTCCGAAATGAGGACTGGAGGGCGGGTTGAATTTCCATTCAATATTCTCGGCCTCAAGGGCTCCTTGAAATATTGATTTGAGGTACTTCTGAGCAGCTTTGAAATTAGTACCGCAGTCTGAATGAACTACTGAACAACGACCACGTCTTCCAATAAATCTCCGCAGAGCTGCTAAAAAAGCTTCCGATGACAATTCGGAAGCTAACTCCAAATGGATAGCCTTAGTTGAGAAACAAACGAAGACACAAACGTATGCCTTATAAACCTTGGCACCTCGAATTTTGGAGTGAGTCAACAGAAATGGGCCACAAAAATCAACACCTACGCATGAGAAAGCCTTGAGTTGCGTTACTCGCAACTTTGGTAAATTTCCCATCAGGGGGGTATAAGAAAAGGGAGTTATTTTGAAACAGCGAATACAACGAGACAGCACTAACCTAATTGCCCTTTTTGCATTCAAGATCCAATAATGTTGCGATAATAAATACCGCGATGCTTGTAAGCCAGGATGCAAATTCTGTACATGACAATGCTCTATTATGAGTTCAGTTAGTCTATGTTTTTGAGGCAGTAAAAGAGGAAATTTCTGCTCGAAACATAAATTGGAGTTTACTAGCCTACCTCCCACTCGCAATAATCCTTTTTCATCGAGAAATGGGGAGAGTTTTCTCATGGGTTTAGGAAGCAACTTATTAGTCTTGAGACTGCGAATCTCTTCACAAAATACCATATTTTGTACATATTTAACTAGTACCAGTTGTGCTTCGAACAAATTCAACGAAGTATAATTATCAAAAATTTTATTGCTGGGATTCTTCATATTATGAATGAATCTGAGAGCAATGGAAACAATGCGTTGAATTTTCAACAGCGACGAAAACTTTTCCAACAAAATTTGAAAGGGATTTTCTGAAGAATACGAAACAAATACAACTTTTCTTTCTTCATTGGCTGCTTCGCAGCTAGATCTTTTATCAATGTGTGATCGAGGCCAGGAATCTTGCATTTTAAGCAACCATGAAGGTCCAGACCACCATAAAGAATGTTCTAATAGTACAGATGGAAACATTCCTCTTGATGCTGAATCTGCTGGATTATCTTTCGAAGAAACATGATTCCAGCACAAAGGAGAAATATTTTCCTGAATTCTGCTCACTCGGTTCGCGACAAATGTTTGCCAACGATGAGGTACAGATCGAATCCAATCCAAAGCCACAGACGAATCTGACCAAGCAAAGATCTTATCAATTTTCACCGTGGCAGCAGTATTTGATACAACAAAACGAAGTAGATCCGATAGCAGCAATGCTGCACACAATTCCAATCGAGCCAAAGAAACACGTTTTAACGGCGCAACCTTGGTCTTGGCCATCACCAAATGTACTTCGATCACTCCATTCATATCGGTGATCCGAAAATAAACCACGGCAGCGTAACCCTTTTCTGAGGCATCTGAAAACCCGTGCAATTCCACAACAGAAGCGGTATCCAATGACAAATATCGAGGTAATTTGAAAGACGACAAAATGCGCAACTCTTCCTTGAATCGGAGCCAACGAGTCAATATAGGAGCATCTGGTTCTTGATCCCAATCCAGTCCTAAAACCCATAACTGTTGCATCAAAAATTTAGCAAAAAATGTAATGGGAGCAAGAAATCCCATAGGATCGAATATTCTAGCCAAGTCCGATAACATGTTTCGTTTGGTGCAAGGTCTATGTAATAATCCAACATGATAAAAAAAATTATCTGAATGTGGACACCAGTTCATTCCCAGAATTTTAACTTTGGACATATCGTCCTTATCAAATATCAATTTTTTACTTTGACAATGTTCAGCAGGAATACCAGCAAGCAACGTAGGGTCATTGCTAGCCCATTTTTTCAACTCAAAACCGCCCTTTGCAAGCAAAGAAATTAATTCAGCTTGTACAGACAGAGCTTCATCAATATCTGCACAACTCGTTATGATATCATCAACATAGGTATCAGACAATATGACCTTTGAAGCTTTAGGATAAGCGCTACCTTCATCAGCCACTAACTGCAGTAAGGAACGAATTGCAAGGAAGGGCGAGGACACAATACCAAAGCTAACAGTGTTAAGACAAAATTCTTGTACAGGTAACTCACTACTGAACCTCCACAAAATACGCTGGAAATCTCGGTGAGGTGGAGCGAACCAAATTTGTCTGAACATCTGACAAATATCAGTACGATGGATTCTGAAGTGTAACAAAATAACTACTAGATTTCGCTGCAACTTAGGACCAGGAAGCAACGATTGATTTATTGATTTGCCATTAGCGCAGGCTGAAGCTGCATCGAACACAACCCTCAGCTTGGTACTTGGACTATCAGGTTTGATCACAGGATGATGAGGAATATAAAACGAACTAGTGAGATTGGAAGGACCAGAAACTAGAGTCATATGACCTGAATCCAAATAATTTTTCATGAAAGCCGAATATGCTTCAAACAACGACGGATCTCTAACGAAACGGCGTTCTAATGATGAGAGACGACGAAGTGCTACTGAACGACTATCACCAAACGAGCATGGTTCTCCATCCTTGAAAGGTAAAAATACGATATAACGACCAGACGAATCACGAGAATGCGTTTCTACGAAATGTTTTTCGCAGAACTGATCATCAGCTGAAGAAAGTGAAACATTTGGAATTTCTTCTAATTCCCAGAACCTCTTCAGGGAATTATCTAGTGAAGTAGTACAAAGAGAAGTCGTTTCAATGGCATTATGATTAATTTTGCCAATCAAAACCCATCCAAAAATGGTTTCCAAAGCCATCGGTAGACACGTAGGGCCTCCTAGCTGACCTCCTAGCAAAACTTCAGGAAGTATGTCCGCTCCAATTAAACAATCAATATGAGAAGGTATATTGAAGGAAGGATCAGCTAATGAAATATTTGAAAGATGAGATAGTTGAGGTCTTGGCATTATCGAAGAAGGGATACAACATATTTTTGGGACGACTATGGCCTGTGTCACCACCATACGTGAAGATTTGCCAATTGGTTTTAATACTAGATTAACTCCAGAATTGGCATCAGTCGTCATATTTCCGAGACCATTAATCGTGCATGATAATTTGATACGACGAAGTCCTAATCGATTACAACAGGAAGAAGTGATATAAGTATTTTGACTTGCACAGTCCAACAAAACTCTCATAATTTTGAAATTACCGTACTCATCACCAATGTCAACCAAAGCAGTACCCAATAAAACTGTCGCTCTTTGAGACTGAATACTAGTCAACGAAGTAGTTTGACTTGGACCAGAAACAGAAGTCTGCAAATTTTCAACTATTAGAGGAGCAGCCGAAACGTCAACATGCTCAGACCCTCGGGTACTATTCGAATTCCCACTAAAATGAAGTAAAGTGCTATGTCTAGAATGGCATATTTTACAGTTGGATTGAAGAGAACAATTCGACGAACGATGAGAGGGTAGTAGACATTTTAGACATAGAAATTTCTCCTTAACAAATGAAAATCTTTCAAGTGGCGTCTTTTTTAGGAAAAGAGGACACTTGACCAAGGCATGAAATGAACTGCACAGAAGGCACTTGCCACCAGATGCGGAAGAACTGGTAGAGTTCGTCATGAATGTAGAACTTCCTTTATTTTGGTTGAAACTTTTAGAAATATTCGAAGAACTAGAATATTTACACTGTTTTTGTGTATTTATTGCAGATTCTAATGCTGTGCATTGAGATTTCAAAAACTTAATTAATTCATCATAGGTAGGAATGTCTGTTTTCGCAAATTGCAATTCGAAACGTTTAACGGTATCTGTATCCAACTTTTTTATCAAAATTTGAAACATAACGAAGCTCCAAGATGTCACTGGTAAGTTCAGATTTTTCAATGCATCGAGATTTTCCGAGAAGCAATCCAGTAATCTGCGAAGTTTGTCAGGGGATTCAAAATTCATTTTTGGAAAATCCACGATCTCTTGCCAGTAAGTCGATGCAAGCAATCTTGGATTCTGATATCTATCAACTAAAGCTAAATATGCAACTTCGTAATTGTCATCAGTCAATGGCAAAGATTTGACTGTAGACAAAGCACTTCCTGACAGCGTCGATAACAAATATTGAAACTTTTCAGATTTGGATAATGACACATTGTCATGTATCAAGGCTTTATACAAGTCGAAAAATTCTGGCCAATTTCTATAACTTCCATCGAAACGTGGCAAGTCTATTTTTGGAAGTTTAACACTTGGTTGCTGCCTACTAGGGCTACTAGCCGTTGAATTTACCGATGAAATATCTCCAAATAATGAATAAATTCTTTTTACTTCAACAACTGCTAAATGATGCTGCTGAAATTCAATTGCATTATACCTCACCTCTAAATGCGGGAAGAACTTTTTATCGCTAACAACGGTGTCAGCTATTGTTTTTACTTCCTGCATTCGATTGAACCAAATATCCCGTAGAGTACGAGATAGTTTTAATTTTGCAGCCATGCTCACCGACTATAAAAATGCGATAATTTCCAGTAAAAAATATAAATTTATTGAAAATTGGAATGAACACAA
Source organism: Chrysolina americana (assembly GCA_958502065.1). NCBI lineage: Eukaryota > Metazoa > Arthropoda > Insecta > Coleoptera > Chrysomelidae > Chrysolina > Chrysolina americana. The sequence goes on from OY293418.1 coordinate 36,649,956, forward strand.
ATTCTACTAAGCAGGAAATAATGTAATTTAAATTATCGAAATGTCTGCATGGAACAAGTAGATATAACTATTTATGGATTGCAAGTTTAATTTTATTTAGGTTTTGTTAACTGCGTTTTGAAAAACACATGAAAATTTATAAAGTTCCAGAAAATAAACTCTTTGTTTGCCTTCAAAACCACCAACTATAACAACGTACCACCCAAGGTATGAAGCGGCACTCTGAATTCAATGGGCAACAACACGAAATACCGAATCAAATACAAATACAGTTTGCCGCTATATAGCGACGCTATTCCGAACTATACAGTAAAGAATTATACCAAAAAAATTTACTGACAAAATGACTAAATTTGAATGCTTATCAATGGAACGATCAAACGAAAATGAAATTTTTGATTTGCGATTTCCAATACACGAACGACGACGATATGGCAATAATAATCATGCAAAACTAAGTAGTAGAAAGAATAAATAAAAAACAAATTGATCAATCGAAAGTTCCCTTATCAAACGGAAACGAACTGATCCGACTCGTGAAGGACCATTTTATGTAACATAACGCAACGAAAAATGATTTAGAAAATACGGGAGAGGTGGAAGGTAACTCACCGGAGGTTACTGTGGACTGTGGTGTTGAATCCGGATCTTTTGGACTCTGTAGATGATGGTTGCCGGTAGGCCTACCTTCTGGATCTTCTGCTAGTTTTCTTGTTTCAGTTCTGTTGCAGTTGATAAGTTCACCATATGTATTCTTTCGTACTACCATCTAATCAATTCGATAAGCACTTTCGAAACCCCACGAAAATGTTCTTTTCATTTAAAGACACGATCTAAAAATTCTGCGACACCTCAACGCGGAAGCCATAGTCAATTCGAATTCTTCTCTCTCTGGCTTGTCCTCCTTCAACCGTCTCAGACCCGCGCATTCGCAAACATTGATTCGCGGATTATCAGTGCCACATCGCCGCAACCCACAAATCAACGGATAATTTTCAATAGATATACTCGACTTAATCATTAACGCTAATTAAATATAGAAATCAACTATGAATCATGATAATATATAATATAACAATATATATAGATATATATTCATATAAATGTTACCCAAACAAAACGATAATTCTGAAGACAAACAATGAGGACGAAACAACAACCAATATGGCTGGTTTTGTCTGCAAAAAGACTAGTAGTGTTTTGTTATCTACTGTTAAAGTTGAAGTTCACGATAGTCAGGGAGCATACCAATCGTTGCAAGCTCTGCTAGATTCGGGAAGTATGAGATCTTTTGTTTCGTAAAGGTATGCACAGCGTTTGGGATTGAAAAAGTCGAATGTTTTTATGAATATAAAAGGTCTTGGATCTGTACAGTCGTAAATCATGGTAGTGTAACACTGTCTTTACACCCTGTAGGCCAGCTTGAACCCATTTTCAACATCGACTGTGATTTTACTCGAAATATGTGGAAAGTTACCAAATAATTCGGTCGAATTTTATAAATGGTCTCACTTTAAAAACATTGAAGTTAGCTGATCCACAATTCTATAGTCAAAAAAAGACTAATCAGGCAACCTGGGTTACATAAAGATTACTGTGATTTTATGCAGGAATATCTGGATCTAAAACATATGCAACCTGTTTCGGAAGCAGAGGTTCCTCCTCAGTCGTATTATATACCTCATCATTGTGTCATTAAACCTGAGAGTATTTCTACGAAACTGAGAGTGATTTTCAATGCTTCAGGGAATTTGCCAAATCAGTTATCTCTCAATGACCATTTGTACGTTGGTCGTAAGTTGCAGAGAGATATTTTCAATATTTTGCTTCAGTCTTCATGCCTCTGTTTTCACAGCTGATACTTGTAATATGTTCAGGCAGGTTTGTATTAAACCTGAGCATTGTGATTATCAGAGAATAGTTTGGAGATTTTCTCCCGATGAGATGATAAAAGATTATCGTTTGTTGACCGTTACATACTGAACTCGTCCTGCTTTTTATTTGGCCATTCGCACCCTTCTGCAAATAGCCGATGATGAAAGTAATGATTTTCCTTTTGCAAAAGAAGTTATCCAAACAGATACATATGTTGACGATATTGTCACTGGATGTAATTCTATTGAAGATGCTTGTATACTTCAATCTCAGCTGATATCATTACTTGAGAAGGGGAGATTTGAACTCCGTAAGTGGTCAAGTAATGAACTATCTCTTTTGTCTGGATTTCCAGACACGCATCTTGGTAGAAAACCTCTATCTTTTAATGACTGTAATTCTCAGTCAATATTGAAGGTTCTGGGATTGAAATGGATCCCCGATTCTGATCATTTTGCATTTTCTGTACAAGCTATAGATATGCCATGTACCAAACGTAATATTTTATCGGAGTTAGCTAGAGTTTTCGATCCGATTGGATTTCTTGCCCCCCTCATATTTTTCACCAAGTATCTCATCCAGTGTTTATGGAAGAGTGGGATAGACTGGGATCAGATTCCATCTAATGAAATTGAGACATTATGGTCACAATATAAATTGGAGTTACCTTTACTTACTCAACTCCAGATACCACGATTGATTATTTCTAAAAATATTTTTCGTTGTGAATTACATGCTTTCTGTGATGCTAGTGAAAAGGGGTAAGCAAGCGTTATTTATTTTCCTTCGTTGGTGATAAAATTGATTCTTTTTTCGTTTGTTCGAAATCGAAAGTATCTCCTTTGAAATAAATTAATATTCCTAGGTTGGAACTTTGTGGTGCAGTTTTATTATCTAAATTAGTTTGTTTCACATTGAAGACTTTTGCTGGGAGGTTGAATTTCGATGGAATTTATTCGTGGACAGACTCGACCATTACTTTAGGTTGGATAAAGTCATCACCCGAGAGGTGGAAAACATTTGTCGCTAATCGAGTAGCCTATATCCAAGACAGGGTGTCACCATCATGTTGGTTCCATGTAGCGACCCAAAACAACCCTGCTGACATGGCCTCGCGAGGATTATTTCCCTCTTAAATTATAGGTTATGTCTTTTGGTTCAAGGGACCCGATTTTCTTTATGATTACAGACATATCTCTCCTTCACGCATTGAAGATCATCCATCTATGTTGGATGAAGAACGCAGGATTATTCTTACTGCAATCACAGAGACAGAATTCCTTGATAATTTATTAAATAATTCTTCGTCGTTTTCTCAGTTGCAAAGAGTGGTTGCATACAGTCTGAGGTTTATTTTTAACCTTAAACCTTCCACTGACAAGCGGTATGGCACTTTGAGCTCTGCAGAATTGTTTGAGGTTTCTCAGTTTTTGTTAAAACACACTCAACTTGTTCATTTTGAAGATGAATATAAGAACAAAATATTTTCGAAACCTTTTCGAAAGCTCAATGCTTTCATTGATGAAAATGGTATTTTGAGGGTTGGTGGTCGCTTGAAATACGCTTCGTTGAGTTACAATAAAAAATATCCTGCTGTTCTTCCTCGAAATAGTCGATACACAGATTTACTGTAAGAATTTTATCATAAACGATATTTTCATGCTGGTGCAAGTACTGTGCATTTTCTGCTTGCTCAAAATTTTTGGATCTTATCTCCTAAAAGAGTAATTCGATCTGTTTTGTCAAAGTGTGTTCGAAACATAAACCTAAAAATTACCAGCCAAAAATGGAAAATTTACCGCTTCCGAGAATTTCCGAAGTTAAACCCTTTTTCAATACTGGTGTTGATTTTGGTGGACCTTTCTATGTCACCATGAATAGATATCGGGATGCAAAGTTTTGAAAGGTTTATTTATGTCTCTTCATTTGTATGGCTACGAAAGCAGTGCACTTGGAACTAGCATCTGATTTGTCCACTAGCACTTTTTGATGTGCCCTTCAGCGGTTTGTTGCTAGAAGGGTAAAATGTGTCAGTATATTTTTATGTGCCCTTCAGCGGTTTGTTGCTAGAAGGGTAAAATGTGTCAGTATATTTTGTGACAATGGAACAAACTTCCTTGACGCTTCTGACATACTGAAACAAATGCAAGATGCTACTTCTAAGGAACAAATAACTTTTCATTTCAATCCTGCCTCTGCGGCTCATATGGGAGGACTGTGGGAGGCCGGGATCAAATCTGTAAAGTTTCATTCGTCAAGAGTAATTGGAGAACAACTTTTCACCTACGAAGAGTTGAATACTGTTGTAGTTAAGATTGAATGGTTTTTGAATTCGCGCCCCTTGACCCCAATGAATTCAGATCTAAATAATTGTTTGGCCATAACTCCTGGACATTTTTTGACTCTGGAGCTCTTGACTGCCATCGTGGAACCCGATGAAAAACCCTTGGCTCCAATTCCCCTGCTTGACAGGTGGTTCCTTTTGCAAAAACTGTGTCGATTGTTTTGGAATAGGTGGGGTAAGGAATATCTCCATACTTTGCATCAGCGCAACAAGTGGACAAATTCTGATGGGTAACGACCCGCTGACATTGCTATATTAGTGGTTATCAAAGATGAACAAATGCCACCCACTCAATGGCGATTGGGTCGCATATCTGAATTATACCCGGGAGGCGATGACATTTTTCGTGTCGCAGATGTACAGACCTCTGGAGGTGTTCTCAAGAGGCCTCTGGTAAAGTTATGCCCTCTCCCTATTTATTAATACATGATAAATCGATGTTTCTCTATGTCTGTGCAACTGTGCAAATGTGCATGTACTTATTGGAAGAATTTTTTTTTTTTTATTTTTTTTTTATATTTTGTAAAATGCCTGTCTTTAACATGCATTTTAAGGTGGTGGTATGTTTAATAATAAATGAAAATTCACCAGAGAAGTGCGATGTGTTCCCTATCTATAAGGCGCAAATTCGATGTTCTTAATTTATGTATAAGAAAAGGTTACCATAGCTTGAGTTCTGTTGTCCATGTGTGCACGCTGGTTTTTGAACGTGAAGATATTTTTGAATATATAGGTGAGGGAAAACGGCCCTTTCGAGTTTCCATCTATTACAGAGTCTACGTGGGATTTACTACGGGTGAGTAGCCTTTTCTCAGAAATTTTCGGCGGTGTTTTCCGCTTTTCATTATTGACGTTCAATTTTTGACACACATAAATTTTTTATTTAAATACAGTCCATTCTCTATGAATTATCGAGCAACCCCCCTTTAGGGTTGATTAATAACATTTTAACAGTACGGGTAGTTGTAATTATACCTGACCATAGGTATGTTTACAAGTTAGGATCATCCCGCTGTTTCGAATTATGTTAATCATATCAATTGGATTTGGTAACTGATTTGGTACTAATCCCCAGTTAAGTAATCCTACTGATGAACTTGGTTAACGAAATGCGCATCTAGGAATGAAATTACTAGTGTGGTGAAGGGAAAAATTTCTTTTGTTCTCATGTCAAAAGTTTAAATAAAAATTTTAAACTGGTTTGAATCTTTCGGTTAGATTTAAACTAGTTCAAATATTTCGGTTTGATCACCTCCCAGACAAAATATTTGAATCAGTTTAAATATTTTCCCTGGAAGAGGATCACTTGGTGACTGAAACACGTGTCGATGTGCAAAAATAGTGATTTGGTGTCAGTACAGAACTCCAGTTTATTTGAAACATTGTAATCTGCATATGGATGAAGATAATTGTAAAGGAACCCAGCGCCAAATTGCAAAAACTGAGATAAAAGTTCCAACCGACAGCTTGACAATCATTTATTATGTGTAAAATTATAAGGTGCCACTTGAACTCTGGCGACATCTATTTACTAATGATTCAAGCGACTTTCAAAGCAGTTTTCCATTAAAGAAAAAGATCCAACATTACGATACCGTTCATAGAATATCGGAATCACTCTGAAATTTCTAGTCCGATCAATTCAAACTTGAAGATTCTTCATGGAGCTTGAAAAACTGCGTCGAATGCCGCCACCCGCGTGAAAATCAGCTCAGAGAGCTCAAAAACAAAATAAGTGAAATGTTGAGCGCTCAGGTATGGAGTTAGCGGGAAGTTGCAGGGATGGCTTTCAGGGTCAACCGTTTTACTAATTTTTTTTTGTCAGATTAAGCGAATCCCTCTAGATAATCGTCAGCTTAGGAGACAGCACATCTAGGATATAAAGATGAACCATATATATCTTAATCTGACGCGCTTGAGTATTTCAAAATGGCGTTTTTTTTTTCATATCATAATAATAGCCGCGAGTTTGCGTCACATCGACATTGTCAGATTATTGCATGGGAGCTTTTTTTTAGGTTCACTCAACACCCCCTAAGAAAATCTGACGCGCTTGAATTTTTTTTTTCAATTTCAACCCTTACCTACGACCACCCCCATCATGTAAACGACCAGATTAACATACGTACATTTTTAAAAATACGTAGGACATTGATGCTATCAATATCTGACGCGCTCGAGTATGTCCATGCAACAGTTTTTTTTACAAATTTGAAAATCTATAGCCGCTTCCCGCACCGATGAAAAGGTATACATTACATAACATTATTTTCTTCTTATCATCTAAGCTTTGCTACCCAATAGGTCTCTATGACGCTCGAGTAAATCCACATTTAGCATCGTGGGCTCCCCTACTATAAATTATATTTATTATTCCCTAAATGAAAAATGGTTTTGTGGTGTAGCAGATTTTGAGAAGTAAATGTTCTTTTCAGTTTGATTGTGGTAGATACTGCATTTTTTCTATGCTCTAACAGAGAATTATAGCATTTGCATCCAATATGCTCAATTGGTACTAGTCGTGTTCATGGTGTGCTCTGATAACATTATGTAACCATATTTTTGAAAAATGAGCAACATGCTTCGATGGTATAGGTACTCATAACGGTCAAAATATTATATTTTCTGATGATATCTCACTGTGTACGGAAGTACTTGATTCCCAATTATAAATTCCATAACTTTCATAAAAATGAAAGTGGGCGAAGTATAAAGGCAAGCGCCACGGCGAATAATAATAATAATAGCCGTCTCTACCCACACAGGCTATGCCTTTGGGTACATGAGGGAGTATAATTATAGAGGATATTTTCGATACAGTAACTTGAAATACATTTCCATCCATAACATCCTTTCCTGAGTTTGCCGCAGAGACTGTCAATATGAAAATTCCATGAAAGCTTCGAATCAAAGATAACTCCTAATCTTTTGATGGATTCAGAAGCAAAAGCTGATGGTCTTTGACTTGTTGATTATTAGATGGTTTTTATTTGACAATGTTCTCACCTTAGCATAGATATAATCAGCCAGATATAATCTGCCAGATATAATCTGCCAATGACTTCGCCGTTGACAATAAGTCATCTTCCACTATTGAAATGTTTGTGCCATCTGCATAACATGTTGCAGAAATTTTATTGTGTTTGTTCGAATATGAGGTAATTGGCAACATTTTTATCATTGAGAGACATCCTATGTAATACCTATAGAATGTCTACTGATGTTCGTTTTAATGATTTTCTGTCTGTCAGATCAATATGATTGTAACAGCTGAAACGTTATTCCCCTTAATCCATGCCTTGATAATTTAGGTAAAATAATCTTATCAGAAAAGTTTATAAAGAGGCCCATTACAAAAATTTCATTTTCAATATGATGATGAATCAATGGGCGGAATAATTTATTTAAATTGTGTAATTTATTATAATAATATTTAATACACAATTGAATCAATTTCCACCTATTGCAAATAACTGGAGTTTCAGCCCAACAGAAAATTACTATTTTGCACACTACGACACATGTTTCATACACAGAGTGACCATCTTCTAGTGGAAAATTAATCTTCCTCCAATTTTAATGAAAATTACAAAGGAATTTGGTGCATGTCTTATTTTGTACTTGATGTGCATTCAAGATAAAATATTGAAATTCGAACCTTAAATTTATTATGCTTGTTTTGAATGAATTTAATATGAATGGCATCAAAATTCAATCTCACTGAGTTTCTGATATTTTTCCCTTTCCAAATAATGGTAATATCGTGGGCAAACAGCTGAATTTTTCGTGTGATGAAAAGATGCCAGGTCATTCAGATACAACAATAAAAAACAGGGTTGAATATTGATCCTTGAGGAGCTCATGTCCTATTATCCAGATGTAGATTTTGACTGTCTATTTTCTGTATGGAAGATATGATTAAATTGACTTCAAAGCAATTCCTCTGAACCCATATTAAGATAGCTATTTCAGCAGTACCTACTATCTGACCTACCCAATGAAATGCTGTTGAAGAATTACATAATAAAGCTGCTAAAGAGAAGTTCGATTTCGGAAGGTGACTTTTCAAAAACAATTTATTTTTGAAAAGGAACTTTACAACATGTTATTGGTATGAAGACTAACAAGAAAAAGCTAAAGAATACAACATGGACCTTTTTTATAAAGTCGGGAGGAAGTGTCCTATTCTGCTGAGGCAGCGTTGAATCATCTCGGGTCATGGGACTCCCTGTATGGAGCATTCCTATAACTCCTCCGCCCTTTTTATCACTGTTGTGGTTAACTTTTATTTCCAGCAATTCAATTTTTTTAAATTGATTTTTCTGATTTTGGGTTATGCATAATCGTTGATTTGCACTGAAGTTCTAATTCTAATACAAATGTTCCATATAGGAAAATATTGTCCGTATTAGTATCGCACTTTTGTTTGGCTAGCGTTTGTTGGGGAGCGATAATTATCAGTTTGTTATTCTCGATTTTCTGAATTCTGATGTCAGCATTTTCGTCTTCTTTTTTTATTTTCGTTGATGACGTTTCGTGTCAGACAAATTCAGGAATGATTTTTCGGAGTCTAATTGCATTCAGTTTTACTCGTTGAGGATGAGGAACTTCGATTGTAGAATAATAGTTCGAAGTTCGTATCCTTGATGTGTTGGTAAAGGATAGAGATGGAAATAGTTATAGATTTTCTTTTCCACAATTGGTACTTCAATTACGAATATTATTTGATTTCCTCAGTGAAGCTCTCGATTTCAATGATTTTTTCAAAGAAAAAATATTTTCTGATTTTGGGCTCTAAAGGTTAGTTGTGTTGTATTAAGTGAGAACTGACTGAACTGTGATGGCAATTTCGAATTTTTCTAGAATTTCTGAAATGGTCTGAAATGCTACAATGATTTGAGTGATCATCACATGATTGAGGAAGAAGTGGCATGTTTCCATATTCTGGATTAATGGAGTAACCCTTCATTTTGAAAAATTATACATTGAGGGCTAATTGATTGTGTGCAAGTATTTGGGTACTTTCGTTGAATGATTCAATGGAATTTTGGAGAAATGCAATTTGTTCGTTTACTTAACTTTTGATTTTGATGATAGTCTGATAGGGAATTGATAGCTTTATCATCGGTTGGATGAAGGCTCAAGAGTGACACGTGTTGGTTGTGAAAGTGATCTGCTATAATTAAAATTT